>JARHVA010001008.1:0-140000 GCA_037957365.1 Torreya grandis | reverse complement strand
CCTATAACTATCTAAAATATAATTGACCTAATCAACTATGTTCTTAAAGACTTTAATTTTGTAGAACATTAGTAACCCAATAGTCTATATTATGTACTAATTATATACAATGTCACCTAAACTGAATATGTATTATTTTTAATTAATGAATTAAAATTCCTTTGCTAATAAATAATTCACATTTCCTTTTCAAATCTTTGCATACTTAGATTAACTCACATAGTCTAAATAGGTAATTTTTAAATTTACCATTTTATTTACACTATTTTACTCTTTTTCGCACACTAATAAACCACTTAACATTTAAAATACATTTAAACACTTGTTTTCCCAAGGCTTACCTACTTGGATTTCATCACGAAGGGGGAAGTTGACTTAAGTTTCTAGCCAAGTATAAATATGTGGTTAATGGTATATATTGGAAAAGCACTCAATACCCCTATTTTTTTGGGATTATGAAGTGAGGGGTTATGTCCCAATACCAATCCAATATCATTGCCAATACACGTCCCTTTAACCTAAAATTTCCTAAAACCATCCATAAATTGCCTTCCTAGTTCCCTATTTTAGTCAACTCTCCTATCACAAAAAAATCAAAACTCTCTAATAATATAATAACACTTTTATTCCTATAGATGATAACACTTTCATCAACATCCATGTCATGTATATCTACTAAAATGGTAGGTTCAACATCTAGTGGGCCTTTTTCAAGACCCACTCTTCTTAATTCCTCTACTAGTGTATTGTTTTATACACATGGTAATCATGCCACTATTTCTTCTTCTTCTTCTAATACTTTTAATAGTGAATCTTCCACAACACATGATAATCATGCCACTAGTTTCTCCATTTTTAACAATGCCTCTCAAGCCACTAATAGCACACATACCACTACTCATAGTGGTACCTAAGCCACTAATTCCAGTGTTAATACTTTGCATGTTGCACATAAAACCACTAAAACACATAAACTTTTATTGAACACTCTTAACTAAATGAATTATTTATACGATAATAATGCCAAAAAAATAATGAAAATGCAAAATCACCTTATTCACCTTCAAAATCATCCTCAATAAATTCCACATGGAGAGCATAACCAAAATTCCCTCCCAACTCCCCTTAGGGATTCCCGTGGTAACCTTATTCATTAGCCACCTCTTGTTAACAAAACAATTAAACATATTTAAAATTAACCTCTTATTTCTCAAATTTCCAATATAGATACATGAGGTATTACCTTTATCATTAGATACAAAGGGTCAACTAATCCTAGATTACACTTAAAAACGTTTAGAAATCTATACAAAGATTGGGTCAAGTTAAACACTTTTACCACTACCAAATTCTTATTGAAAACCCTATATAAAGATGGTTTAGATTGGTATAACCAACTCAAATTGAATTCCATCACTAGTTTTTAAGATTTAGTTAATGCTCTAGTATAAGATTTTCAAACTAGTGACCTCCTTGAAAATACCTTATCTCATTTTATTAATTGCAAGGAACTGAAGATGTAAACGACACAAGTTTTCATCAAATAGTAGACCTTGTTTGACAAATATGAACACAACATGGTAGATGAAAACCTATTTCATATATTCACCAACTCTCTCTATCCTAAGTTACAATATTAGGTCTAGACTCTCTCTCCATGAACTTTGGAAGAGGCCATCAACCAATCCAAGCACCAAGATTTTATCATGCATTAGTTTCAGCCATCACAACATCCTGTGGGAACTCACTTTCACATTAAAAATAAAAATCATCATGCTAATAACAATGGTGTCACTAATTCCTATGATGCCATTCATAATATTCAAGTTATTTCTCTCAACCATGCTTTGGAGCAAGCTTCCCATTAAACCATATCTAGAATCCTCACTTTTCTCCAATAAGAGACATCAATATTCATAATATATTATCATCAATGTAACTCCATAATAATCTACCAAGGCCTCTTCCACAAGAGCTTGATCCTACTCACCCTATAAAATTATGGTATGATCCAAATAAATTCTATTGGTTTCATGTTAGTTAGGGTTATTCTCATGAAACTATTTGGAAATTAACTTAGCTTAGCTATGGATTTTCTCCTTGATTCGAATTTTGACCATGATTCCCTAATTTTTAAACATCAGCAAGCCTATGGTATTGACTTAAAATATCATGAAACAAAAAATAAAAATCAATCTTTGAACCACTATAGTGCTTATCTATCGATTTACAAAGATCCTCTTCCAAATCATGAAGATAATAATGATAAGCCCACCCCTTCCACCAATAATGATGATAGTCTTATTGACCCAAATCCTAAAGAGAATGTGGTCAATATGAATAGTATGTGAAAGGTAGTTTCCTTCATTGATTCTCATCCTAGCCACACTGACTAATCATATCACACTTTCCATTTTATCCAAGAATCTCCCCAACTCACCTAATTGTCTTGGTGAAAGAGGAACTTATCTCTTTCAATGAAAAAAATCCAACACATCCATTAGATAACACTTATCATACCATTTATATAATTTATCTTACCTATTTATCCATTGTCAATAATATTTAACCTTATAATACCACTTCTTCAAATCTATCACCAAATAAACCTACATCAACTACCTCATCCTCACATGATAATCAACAAACTTTTCCCCCTTATTAAACCTCCTTCATCCTATAAACAAAATTTTACATGCACTTATACTCTTCCTTTCAAGGAACTCATCCAACATTACACACCTCTATCCAACATTCCCCTTATGGGTTATGATGAATGGGATCCTATCATGGAGATTACTAATCTCCCATATCAAATTCCATTTCTTGAACTCTTTCAGACTTGTTTATGTCATCACAAATACCTTATGAAACTCTTATTTGAAATTAACATCCCCCATCCTCTACTATCAGGATGTGAGGCTACCTTATATGGGTTAGAATATAGAATCTTACACTAGTATGAAGAGATGTCTATATATGTTGACAAAATAATGGAAACTTCTCTCTCTCTCAAATTCCCTATTACATATATAATTCCATATGAGATTCTAATTCATTTGTATGATCCTCCCCTCTTTATAATCATCTAATTCGATGACATCTAAGTTAAGTGCACCTTGATTTACAAGGTTTTAGATACTTGTGTTTCCTCCCTCAACTTAATTAAAAACCTTATATATTCTGAATGCAATATTAATTCCACATGTAATTCATGTCAAGCTTATGACATAAGGCAAATGCCTCCTTTAGGTTATGTGTGGCTCCCTATCACCATCCTCCCTATCACTATTTATGTGAAGGTTATGATCTTAAATTGTCCTCTCTCCTTTAATATCTTGCTTCATAGGCCATGAAATCATTGAATGAGGGTTGTCACCTCTTCTATCTACCAATGTGTTAAGTTCCATCACAATGGTACAATCTATAGGATTCAAGGCGACACTAACCCTTAGAATTTTGAATAATTCAAAAACTATGATGTATTCAAAATTCAAACCCTTGAACCCTTTATAAGTGTTCCATTCTAAGAATATCAAGTTTTAATTTCCATGAAACTCTATGTGAGGCTACCATGGTCACACCAATCATCATGAATATACCACCTAACCATTTAGATTTTGATGATGATGAGCCTAATGAGATCAATCTCTAGATAAAATCTTAAAATCCCTCTCCTCATCTCATGTCCCAGCTTCCAACTTTGAATTTGCATTCCCATCAATCACCTAATGATGATATACACATAGTCTTAACCAAGACTTGATACTCTTTTCATCATTCCACCTCCAATGAGAAGGTCATCCCTACTTATGTAATTTATCTTCATACACCTAATTATGATGATGGTTATACCTTAGATGACCCATTTATAGGAGGTCTTATTCAGGATCGAGATGCTGAGATCCTTCATTATCATTCTTATTTATTTTAATCTTTCCATTTATCTTATTACATTCCATATTATATAGTTCCTAATTTTAGCATTATTCCTCTTGTTTATATGGTGTAAATGGTGTGTACACCTCTAGTTTCTAAAGAACCTCTTAGCATCATGATTATGGATAATGATATGACCATTCCCTATCGATTCACTACATACCAAGATCCCTATAGTCAACTTGCCCTTGATATGCTTTCTACTACCATTCAACCCTCTGTGCATACTACTCATCCCTCAGTTGAGCCTATTCTAGATCTTGTTTCCCCTCTCCCTTTATCTAAGTATTTTCCTACTTCTAATCCTAGTTCCCCTTTAGTCAAGCCTCATATAATCTCTCCACAAAGCTCAGCTCCCCTTGGTGATGGCCTACTTATTTTACCATAGATTTCTCCTCTACCCACCTAATGGGCCAATCAATCATACTATGCCATTCATTGAGTTTTCAATCATTAGACTAGGAATTGTAAATTATCCTATCCTTCCCTAGATTTTGATTCTATTACCTTTGCTAGTATACCCATAAAGTCTACTAATAAATATATATGTTGTTTCCATGACATAGATAATCATTCTTCCACTCATTATCAAAAACTTTGATAATATATAGACACATTGTGTCTTACTCTTCCTTAGCCTATACATAAGGCTATACCTCCCCCCAAGTTATTACTTAAGTATATTAATAAATATGGAGAGGTGTTTTGTCTTTGATACCAATGTGATACCCATCACACTAGTTATTATTTCATCCTCAACAATCACCTCCAGGATCACCTTATGACCATTCTTGGGTATGTTATCCCTCCTCTCATAGGTCACCCATGTAAGAAGGTTCCCCCTTATTCTCTCATGGTTCTTACATCTATGACCCCTTCTTCCCATGTTGTTCCTCCACCTATGATCCCTCCATATGTGGATCATCATTCATGTGTGGCACCTTATCCACTAATGACTCCTTCATGTCCCATAGATTCTACTCTATTCCTTCTTTTGAGTATCCCATGCATGATGGCCCTCATGAGCATGATCCTTTAGGCATGCCTAGATTTTTTGTTGAGGAGATTTGATGAGAGATATTCTCTCAAATTTCTCAGAATATTGATGAGACCCTCGTTGCAGTTAGAATCCATCTTCATAGACCATTATCAAATGTTATGGATAATGTTTATCAATATATTTACCATTACTTATGAACACAATATGGTATTACTTCATTTTATTATTCATTTTGGATTGGGCATGTGATCCAAATTTATATCTATCCACTTTATATCATTTTACACTATGTCAAAATTTCATTTCCCTATCTATCTGATTGGCTATTTATATTTCACATTCTATGTTATCTATGGTATCATTTTGTTTCCTTATGATATCTTATGGATTTTTTTCATGATTACATGTTTTTAATCTATGTATTTATTTATTTCCATGTATGTCTTGTTATTTTATTATGATTGTTTTATACCTTATCTTTATAATATAAAAAATCATTATTTTGACTTGGTTATACAAACCTTGATCCCCTCAGTATTCCTTATTTACCATGTGATCAGTTAACAAACAAGTCATCTCATTATAATCTCATTTTACTAGTCTATCTTGGACATATTGGTTCATATGTAATCCTAAGTGTTTTAGTCAGTCATGTCTTTGGATACTTAGCTTCCTTTAGCCAAAGTTTCACTCTCCTTCTCTCATGATTGGTCATTCCAAATCTATATGGTGGAAGAATCTTAAAATCCATAAAAACATAAAATCTAAATCATTTCAACAAAATTAAATGATACAAAATCAACATTAAAAAGTTCAAAAGTTCAAAAAAAGGCATGATTCAAAGAACATCTCCTTTTTCTATCCAAAGATAAAACTCCATATTTGGCATCATAATAGTGTCAAGGTCCATTCGGGTGTGGTAGGTCATTAGATTGGTAAATAAGAATAAAAAATATTTTAGTGCTACCTAATTTATCACACAATTACCCAATCTTTGTAGTAGATCAACAACTCTATCTTTGGTCCTAAGGAATGGGGAACATGTTGTAGGAAGGTAGGTCCATTTTCCTTTTCTTGTTTCAAAAAACAACATTAGTAAATGTTTATACAACTTTGTACTTATTGTGAATAGATATCCTTTGTATATTGATGGTCACTAGTCACTTAGTATCTTTTTATGTCCTTAGTATGCCTCATGTTTTTCAAGGTCTTCTTATAGGCACCTACATTGTAATTTTTACATTCCCTCTTTAATTTCTCACACTTCTAATATTTCCCCTTGAGAAATATTTTTTTTGTTCATTGATCACTCCCCCTAAGGATTCCATTTTTAAGTTGTAGTGTAAGACCTTGGATATGACCAGGCCTTCCTAAAAAATTACCAAATTACCATTCCAAACATTCCTTTTAACATATTTTTCCCATTGTTTCCACCTCATTGGTGTCCTATTTATGAGTTTTAGTATAATATCATGGATAATACTAAGCATTACTAAAAATAATTTACAATATCTAAGTCAAAATGAAATTACATGTGTCAAATTTGAGATAAGTAGTGATGGGTCATGAGTTACACGTCATTGACATGCTTCCCATATTGATATAGTATGTTTTATGCTTACTTCATTAATATTTAATTTTTGTATCTTCTTAATTTACAATTTAATGTAAGAATACAACCCCTTTTTTTTTGTTTTTCATACTTTCCAGATTGAATTTGTCTGATCAATTTACCTTCATTTTTCTAATTTTGCCTCTATTTTATACTTAGAAATGTGATTTAGTATGATTGATTGACTTAATTATTTTGGTTTTTTATACCATTTGGTTTTATTTTGCCTTCCATTTTATTACATTACCTTCATAATTCCATGTGATATAGTGTGATTTTACTTGTTCTAATTTGGTGAAAATACTTTTCATAGTTTAAAAACATATTATTATCATCTCTTTTTACCATCTTTGGTTTATTATATTTAGTCACATTTTGTTATTGCATATTTTCCATCATGATATATTGTGTAGTACATTTATTTTTGATTAAATATATTGTTCCAAATGATTTTCTATTGTTTATATTTAACTATCCATGTGTACCACATAATTCTAGAAAATAAAACACTCCACATATATTTTCCATAACATATAGAATAACATTTGAACACGTGCTAGAAATAAATATATCCATGCATCAAAAAACACAACAAAATATAACTCATGATATAAAATCCAACTATCAAAAATAAATATCTATATATATCATGTGTTTTATATAATACAAGGTAGAAAATAAAAAATACATATCTCCATCTCTATAGCTAGGATCCATCCTTCCTATCCAATCGACTAGCCACACTACCCATAGATGCCTAGGATTATACTATCCACATGGTATTCTATAATAAGGTAGTCCAAGATATAAATCTTACTACCTATCCCTATAGGTTGGATACTTGGGCCTATACATGTTTAAGCTAGACTGTAGTAGTCATGTACATTGCTATCTTATGGGCCAAGGCCTACCAAGCCTATGCCTATCTAACTCCTACCCATGTTGGTAGGTGAAATCCATACTCATATATATGAAACTAGCTTGTATCTTCCTTTATAAGTTTGATCCAACTTTATTGATCTAGGGAAGATGGTACCATAAGATCATCAATCATGGTAGGGTCATATGTTGCCAGCACCCCATCTAAAATGTCATGGTGTGAAACTATAACAAGGGATCCCCATATGAAATCCTCTATCACTAGATCTACAAAACCAAAACTAGAAACATATTACATCACATATATATCTCAAAATATATATATCTAATATAATCACATGTAGCTAGTATTCTATAGCCAAGCTTAAAATGTACTCATATGTAACTAGTACTATATACCCTAGTGTCACCAACCACCATCTCTCCATCTGATCATCCCCCAAGTACCTCCTATGTATATCACTTCCCCACAAATGAAAATATAGGACTCACCACTTGTGCACATTGTAATTCCCTCCTAAGTGGTGCCTCTCTTGACCAACTTTATCTTGAAATGACTATAAGGTCATCTTATGATGTTACACTCACCTATACCCACTTTCACTAGTAGTGCCTCCATCTATGGTGTGGCCAAGGTGGTTATTTTTATTCCTACTAAGATGAATACTATGGTTCATAATGCATCCATACATCCACATCCATGTCCTTTCCTCCTCCATTTGTTTTTTATTGTGCTCGACTAGTCTATGGTCTCACATGCCATGGCCTGATATTAGGTATTTCAATTAGTACTCCTCCTCATCCTCTCCTCCTTGTCTCTTTAGCATATCATACCTAAAAATTATTCACTGTTAAAGCATCCACTAGGTTTAGGAGTCCAAACTACCTTAGTAAGTGTGCCATTGGTTATGGCTCTACTCACCAGGTAAAGTGGCCCCTAATTACTCCCAAACTAACTTTATCTTTGTGATTGACGAACTATGCCAACTAGTCATAATGTTTATATAGGTATACCACATGATATCCCCTTATGTGATGATCTAAAAAGATGACACATAGGGCATGGACTATGTTACGTGGTCCTATCACCATCTAGTCACACAAAGTAACCTTTCATCCACTATAAGAGGTAACCTAGCTAACTAATAGATAGATAACCTCTCATATATCTAAACAATAAATAAAACCACTAGACCCATGCTATTATAATACATAGAAAACATCCCATACATATCATGCATGAGCTAGACCCAAATGATAGACCCAAAGCCATATAGTGTTCCCTAATCCAAAATGGACTGACATAAGGCTATTGCATATAGTGGTACCTTATCTAAATTGTGACACAATACTCATGATGTCATAAGTTTTATCATGACCTTATATATATATATATATATATATATATATATAATCTACATGATATACACATCAAAAATACTAACTTCCAAACCCAAGTATATCTTATTTGAGCATGTCACCCATCAAGCTAGTGATCACATATCCTCTAGATCATCTAGTGTCCCTCCTATTATTAGTCAAAATAAAGTGTGGATATCCTTTAGTATGATACCCACCTCTATGGTATCCCCATCCACCACTAATCAAAAAGTGTTGATCAACTATTCCCATGATCCTAGGAACATGACAATGAAATAAACACTTAATTAGATGTACCTTATCTCCATAATACCTCCAAATCCCAATGTAACTAGTCATACTCTATCCACATCCATAAATTACTCTAGTAAATTTGGTAGTAATAGCACATCTATCAGTCACCAATATCTATGGCATCTCTATAAAATATAAAATAATAAAGGATTTATTACATTTTCATATCATAAATAATCACAATAAATTCTTAAAATTCCAAAAAAATCATTTAGTTTGATTTAATTTCTCAATTTTATATAGAATTGAACTATCCAATACTAAAACAACCCTCTACTTTTTTGGGATACTAAATCAGCCCATTAAAATTCCTATTAGATCGATCATATTACTACTAGATTGGCTACCTTATTTTAATTTTATACTACATTAGCCCTATTATACATAGTTGGTCTCTTTTAAGGATATTACATTGGCCTTGTTATACATAGTTGTTCTCTCTTAGGGATACTACATTAACCCTCTTTAATAAACTATATCAGCCTTTTTATACATAGTCATCCCCTTCTTATAAAAATAAATTATCCCAATACTATGTAGTCAACCTTATTATTCTCCCTCACCTTATGGACTAAGTTGACTTGGTCGACTTTATTCATCCACATCAATAACTTTTTGACCATTTACCATAAATTTCTTGGGTATTTATTGGCCTAACTTCTTCTTACCCAATACCCCTAGTTTACCTTAAAAATTCCCATGGTTCACTTTGGTGCCTATAATTTGCCTACCAATCAATTTTATACATTTAGTTTAATTTCAAATCACAATATTCGAAAAATTGAAATTTCTAGTTGCTTACATATGTTTTACTCATTGTGACCACTATGAATCATCCCTATCTCATTTTTTATCACCTCACCATTATGACTATCTGGTCTCCAACTAAGTCTCTTAGAGCTCTATTTTATCCTAATAACAAAAATAACAAATGAATTATTTTTCACCCTATTTATGTTTAATATTCAAAATTCTTTACCTTTAAAATATTTACCATAAGATTTTGTATTTTGATCATATCTTTTTCTCAACTAACTCTTTTTCCAAGCCATAGAATTTTATAGAATCCTAAAATCATAGATCATCTTTTCACCTATTATATTTTTATATTATGAATTATTGAATTTTTACTCTTTTTTTGCTTATCTTTGTAGGTTTGCATAATATTCTCTACATTGGAAACATTCACATTTCTTGCATATCCTTATTTATTTATATAAATAAGGTAATTAAAGATATGTTTTTTTCAATTATATCCCTTCAATTATCTTATTTTCTCTTTAATTCAATTTGTTTAGATTCATCTTTGTGTGTTGCTATGTTTTTTTACCAAAGTGCCATCCTGTTTTGCAGCTACATGACACATGATGAAATTCAAGTGGGGCATATGTATACACATAATATTTTCAAAGTTTATCAATTGCTAGTTTTTTCTCTCTTTCAAGAACCCATTAAGTCCTAATCTCTCTAAGTGCATGCCTTAAGGGGTTCATTGAGAAAGGTGTGGGTAGACCATTAGTGCTTTACAAGATTGTTGTCCCTATACTACCACTTTCTATCTACACACACATCTTATAAAAACATTCCTCTAAGCTTTGACTCCACTTTTTAACCATATTATAGTCATTTTTCACCTTCACTAACACTTACCTATCATAAAATCATTTTTTGATGGTTTACATAACACTATCAACACCATTGACCTTGTACTCTAATTGATAAAGATTATTTAGGGTCTAGGTCAGCCATCAAGACCTAATTTTCTTTTTTCAATAACAATACAAGGTCAATTGGGTCAACCTTATTGGCCTAAACTTTTAAAAATAACTAAGGTTAGATCGATCTATATAAACACATCCATTTTGTCATTTATTTGAGAATAGAAGAAGAAGTAATATATAGTGTGCATCTACTTATCCAACATTATACATTAGGAGCATAGTTGAGGGTTTCATAATTTCTTACGAGATATGTATCTTGTCTTATGGAGAATTAATTTGGATGCATCAATAGGTTATGTATCTTAGAGATGATTTAACCTTGTCATCCTTACATATCACAATAACCTCTTGTAAAGAAACTTGGCCAAGGGAGATATTGAGGATTGGTAGGTTCATCTTTAAAGCTAAGTATTCCTAACTTTCTTCCTCCTTTGTAAGAGTAGATATATATGTGTTTGTACTTATATCCCTTGCATTAGGATTTTATATACATTTAAAAAAGTATATGTCTTATATTCATGTTTAATTTTAATGTTTATTACCCTAACATTGCATTGAGGTATGCTTCTAGTGTTGGTTTTAAGGAATTATTATTGTAATTGATGTTAAATTCAAGTTAAATTTCCTTCATGTTAAAATTTAGGATTGATGACATGCTTGGTAAAGTGGTGTGTGACTAAAGAGGTTTATTTATATTTTTTGAGAGAAATTTGAAGTAAACTTGGTGTCCTTTCTAAGGATTCATGAATTATGAATATCATTGTAAACACCAATATCGTGTCAACCCCCCTTGGTCCACTTCTAAACATTTACACACTTTATTAATTTAAAATAAATTACTTACTTTAAATTAATGACATCACCCTAGACACCTCACCTTGGACACCTCACCCTTAGACCATTTCTCACCCTATGAGTCACCCATGACCTATTCTCACTCCATCCTAGCCTCCTAACTAACTCTCATACCTAATAAACCCATCTTTTGACCACTCTCTAATGGCAAATGCACTTGGTGGATGGAGAAATGGATAAAGGGCTAAAAATAGCCCTTTTACCCATTCTCTATCTGCTGACATCGGTCAACTGTCAGTCGACACTAGTGAGATCACCGACATCGGTTACATAAACCAATTTCTAACTTGAGCTTACCCCTCTTTCTCTCTCTCTGTCCCCTGGACTCTTGGATATCGACGTGCACGCTCTGAGACTAAGCATCATAATTTGACTATCACTCTCCAAGCTATAGAAACTCTACAGAAATCACTCCAAACATTGGGTTGAAAACATTGCACAAGGTCTATGACATCATCCACAATAGGAATAAGCATCCTAACACCCTCAAGTATTCACCAAAAAGCTAAGTATTATTCTGGTCTCCATTTCAAAGTTCTAAAATAACTTGATAATTTGTTTCTATTTACTATTTCTGAATACTATAAAAGAAACCTGACTTCCTCCGTGGAAGGGCTGAAAAGCCTTTCTCTGACTCTTACCCTATTCTCACACCTACCCTCTACCTTTGCCCTTCCTCAGAGCCTATAGACTTCCCTGTAACCCTGCACAAACTTTTAAACTCCTAGACTCCTTTGTTAACCACAGACATAATCCAAAACCCATCCAAGACCCATTGCCTCGACTGACATCGACTGCAACCCTAACCGACATCAGCAATATGACACTTTTACTTATAAATAGTGGACTGTCATCCCTCACAAAGCTTTACATTTTTAGGACCAAGCGTGTAGCTTGGCAGTCCACCTTATCTTATTCTAACATCTTCCGTGTTTAAGTCTTATTATTTCTACATGTGTTTCCTCCACAGCCAAAGAGGAGCTCCTACAACACTTGGATACGGTGTGCAACTTAATTCGAGTAACGTACAAACCCCTAACCTTTAACTTTAGTTTCTTCTTCTTCTGAATATAATTAGCAAAAAAATGTAGAGAAACATTCTGGCACACCTAGTGGGACCCTGGAGTTTTCCTTGGGTTCATTTCTTCTAAAAAGCAAACTTTCATATAGTTGCATTAGGGAAAAATTCTCTTCTTGCATCCTTTTCTTCTATCTCTTTATTTCAAAAAGAAACCATTAGCACAAGCTAAAAAGAACATCTTTCTTTTTCTTCTTGTCACTTCTTGCCTACATCTTAGAGTAGTGAAAAGTCATACTCTTAACCTTTTCTCCACTTGTTTACATCTAAACAAAACATTTCAATTTGGGTTAAAAAATAATTGCATTTCATTCCTACTTGAATGTACACTTAGCCTACTCACTTAGTAATTAAAAATGCATTATGAATAAATCATAGTGCATAAATGTTACACAACCAGATCACAAGCACATAAAATCAAATATACAACATACTTGAGACAAGGCCCATCTAGGATTTCATCACTTAGCGGATACCGTACCCTTCTTGGTGATCCTACTTGGATTTCACCACCAAGAGGAGGACCCACTCTGTTCTCTGGCAGAGTATAAACTATAGGCAAAGTATATATTAGCTAAGTAGCCTAGCTCAGCTCTAGGTTCGTGAAGTGAAGGGAGCAAGCCCTAGCACTAGGCCATGTAGTGAACCTAACACAAATTTTCAAGTGCCAAAATAGAACTCGAAACCAGCCATAGACTTCCTCTTTAGGACCCATTCTAAAATCCCAATTCCCAAACATATTCTTCTAAGGCATAAGCCACCATGACTCTAAAATTTATTCTTAGGAATTTAACGTTTAGAGGTTGCTTTCCATCATCTATTTTGCTCTTTTTATCTAATTTTTTGAGCTGGTAACATCACATTTTGAGGTCCAAAAACAACTCAAAATTTCTCTTTCTTTCAAAAAAATATTAGTTTTTGTGTTTCTAGAAATAAATAAAAACCAACATCGATTTTTCCACCAACATCGACAACTATCTTCATAGACATCGATTATCCCACTGACCTCGGCAACATTCCATTACCGACATCGGTTAGAAAACTGATGTCGGTCACTATCAACAAATTTTTCTTCCAAATAGCAAGCTTAAAACCCAACTTTTTTGTTGTTAAGTACACATTCTAGTTTTTTGAAATTGAAATACATAGTTTTTAGAACCTGAACACATTTTGCCTTGGATGCTTTTGACACATAGTCAAGCTAAAACTCTTGTTGACCACGTAAGGCAACAACCACTCCCACCTTCGCCTTCTATATCAAGTCTCCAAATGGAGTATACTTCAGATAATAAGTGTACACCTATCTAACCAACCCCAAATCAACCTCTTATTATTCCTGAAGGGGATCAATACTTTGAGAGATTCCTTGACCTCAACGTCAAGGCTCTCCAACACTATCTTGCAAGAACCCAAATGCAAGACCCTTCAGGTAACCCTGTTTATGGGATGCCAACTTCCTTAGTTGAAATGGCAATAATATCGATGGCCTCTATTACCCAACATATGGTCACTCAGGCCATTTCCTTAACTAATAACCCAACCATGGCCAATGTTCAATATTTGGCCTCCCCTTCTATTTCTAGACCTACTTCCATCAGGGTTTCCGTACCCCCTCAACCACAAACAATCCAAACAAGTTCCACACCTTTTCAAAACTTGATTGTTTCTATCCCACCCACTCTTGCACCCATAAATACAAGAGTGACTACCTATCCTCTAACTAGTATTGCCACCACTCAACCACCTTTGGTAGCATCTAGTCAAGTTGTGCCTTCTAACTTCATGGCATAAGCCCCCTTGGCCTCAACATCAGTCCCTATGACAAACTACCAATATGTTGCATCTACACAAATGCAACCAAGTACATCATGCACCCCTCCTAATGCCTTCTAAGTACCTTACAACTTAGGGGGTGCCCCTCTTGCCAATCCATCAATCGATCTAATCAAGATGCTGATGGATAAGATGTCCAACCTTGAGACATCTATTTTAGGTTCAAAGAGTGTTCTTTCATATGAACAAATCTATAATGAACCTATCCATCCTTTGGTCCTTATTTGATACCCTAGCCAATGGGAACTCCCAAAATTTACTCGCTTTCAGAGTAAGGAGGACCCACAACAACATATATGTGTGTTTAGACATGCTTGCTATCTTATAGCACATGATGATACATTATTACTTCGCACATTTCCCATGTCACTTTATAGTGCTGCCCTTCATTGGTATAGTTCTATTACCAGTCATTCTCTTTTTACCTTCACTCAACTAGCTCAACTACTCCTTGACCACTTTTCAGTTAACATCACTAAAAAGGTCTCCATCATAAAACTATATTCTATTAGACAATTTGATGATGAATCAATAGCTGACTTCATTGCCCATTGGAGAGGTTTAATCAACCAACTCTCCTTTTCTTTACCTCAACCTGAGCTCATTGAGCTCTTTTGAAGAGCATGTGCCAAGCACATCTCATCCACCTTGCGGGTTCAAACATTTCGTACATTTTATGAAGCTTTCACCATGGCCCGAAATCTTAAACTCCGCACGATCGAAGAAGATAAGGTCAAACTGTGTAGTAAAAATACCAACATAAAATCCAATGACCCTTCTTCCAAATCTTCATCTTCCAATTCCAAGTCCAAGGGAATGACAAATGCTGTGGTACTTAGATCATCATCTTCTACCACAACTAACCAATCTGAGCCTTCCACATCACAATATATCACAAGACAATTCCAACAACGATATGTAAAATGTCAATACACTCCAATAAGAGAATCATACACTTCTATGTTGGATAAACTAGTGAAACAAGGAGTCCTCAACCTCCCTCAAATCTGACCTATCCAATTTAACCCCTCACAAGCCATCCTTGCATGGTATAGGGAAAATGAGTTTTGTAACTATCACCACGTCAAAGGTCATGACATGGACAATTGTAAAACCCTCAAACACATTGTTCAAGACATGTTGGACAAGGGTGACCTTGTTTTGGATAACCCTAATGTGCTGGCTAACCTAAACATAGACATCTTTAGGCAACCATTCCCTAACCATCCCCCTAGTTAGAATAACATTTAGACCATAGCCGATGACCCCCAAGAGTGCAATATACACACAGTCAACATAGTCTTTCCTTTTATTCCTAACCAACCTCTCCCACAATTTGAAGAGGTTAGTCAACCCACTTATTCACCATGGATAGAAGAGCCTATTCTACCCATATCACCCCCATGACATCAAACACCTCCTCCACACATACTTCTACCTTGTGAGGAATTCATATTACCTATTCTTCTTGCCCTGACCTTCCCTCTTCTTCTACCATTGGAAGAAGTTACCATTCATACCCCATGCCCTCATGTAGAAGGGGCCATAATCCCTCTACTTTACCCTTTAGAGGAGCCTTCCTCTCCTATTTTTCCTCCACAGATGGAGGATAATCCTCCATCCACCCCCCTTTCACATGTAAGAGAGTCTACTTTGATCTCTCCCATATTAGAGGATGCTTTGACGATACCAATGCCACTAGCCCCACCCTCATCCTTCCTATTACCAATGGAGGATCATATTTTCCATGCCCCTAAACCCCAAGTAAAAGGCATGATCATCCCTGTGCTCTACCATCTCGAAAAGCCACATTCTCCAATCCCTTCTCCATCAAGAGAAGAACTTGTCTCTTCACCCACTTCAGCCGAAGAAGATCTAGTTATGGCTCTTTCTCACCTATAGCCTGAGATCACTGTGTCTAACATGTTTTCACTCTCACAACCACCCACATCTTCTAAAAAAGCAATTATAAAACCTTGCGCAACATCCTCTAAACCATTCACTCGATTGGCAAAAAACTTAAGATTTCTCCATTCTAGGAACCTAAAACATGAGGCACCATGGGAATGACTTAAGGCTCCTTATCTTACACATCCCACTTCATCTCGTACTAACAACCATTTCATGACAAATCACCCAAAAGTCTCTGACAAGAATCAGGCTTCCACTTCCAAATCTTTAGAAGCTCAGTCTTCCATGTATGTACCCAAAACCTCGCAGGCATCCACCATGTCGAAACAAATTAAATCTCTCAGTGTTCACCCTGTATCAAACCTCACTCACCCACAAGTGAAGGTAGACTTGAACCTCACCTGCATAGTAGTGGTCCTCACACCATATTAATGAAGGCTACTAAACCACGTTGGAGAATAACTCCCCCACCTTCACCATTGCCCTCTATCTTGGGTCCACATCCATCCACCTTAATAGGAGTGCTCCCTACTCCAACACCTTACAAAAACAAATTGCCTCCATTAGTCCCTTTACCCATCAAAAACATACTTCCTCCTAAAAATCCAACACCTCTCATCAAGAATGTGCCATCTACGCAAGTGGCCACACCACCAACCAAAAAGGTGGTACGAAAAACTCCTCTTATAACTCCTAAATAGAAGTTGTCAACCTCTACCACAACAACAACTATAGACCCATTAATGGGTTCCTATGCTCTATTGCTACACTGATTGTTGTAATCCTCTGGCATCACTCTCTTGCCCATTAAACCATTCCAACCTCTTGGATCAAAACCATCTTGGTTCAATGATACTCAAATCTGCTTATATCATTGCACACCTGGGCATGATACTAAAAATTGTTGTGCTCTCAAGGTTGTCATGCACCAACACTTGGACAAGGGCACCCTTCTTGTTTAGGATTCTTTCAAAAAACTATCAACACCTTCCCATGTCTCTCAAACCTCCTCACCTTCATCAGGATCCCATCATTAGACTATGGTACCTCTACCACCTTCTCCCCCTTTATTTGAAATTAACACCATTAATGTGGCCACCATGTCACAAAATTTAAAAGATAAAGGAAAAGAGAAGGTTTCTATTCCTTGGACATAACCATTTTTCAAACCTTATCAACCACCAAAACCCAAGATTTATATCTTGGGCACATCTCAACTAACATCTTCTAAGGTAATTCGTGACTCCATGGTGAAAAAATTTCACCAAACCCCTATGAAGATGTCTTTGTATAAACTAATTAAAAGCTCTCCACAACATCACCAAGCCTTAATCAAAGCTTTACAAGTAGTGGAGGTCCAACCTGAAGACCCCTGACCACTGGCTGCTTTAGTCAAATCATTACCAACCATTGCCTCCATCACCTTCAGTGATTCTGAGATTCCAAACTACAACCTAGAAGATCAGGATCTCACCCTCTCAAACTAAGCTTGTCATGGAAAAGCTTCACAGGATGCATCCTTGCATCACACTCCTTATCAAAGAAGAGCTTCAATGTCTTCTCTCCATCTCATTTATCCAGCCCATTGATTATCCGCAATGGGTGTCAAACATTGTCTCTATCATAAAAGCAACTGGGGGAATTCGACTTTGTACTAACTATCATGACCTCAACCTAGCCTACTCAAAGGATGACTTTCCTTTGTCAAGCATCGACCAAACCATGCCTATAACAAAAATTTGGGAGAGTGAGATTTCAAAATCAGAGATCTCATCCTTAAAGAAAACCAACACGTGACCAATATGGAAAGAAGCAAACAAGGCAAGTTTATTCCTAATTGGCTCAGACCTTACATAATAATACACAAATATGGATCAAGGACTTATCATCTATTTTCTCTCAAAATCCAACCATAACTTGAGCCCCTTAATGCCTTACATCTATGGCCATTCTATTGTTAACCAAGTAATCATTCACTTGATGCTTAACTTGAGCTTGTCCCTTGAACAACACCTGTCATCCTCATTCCTATTCCTTTCAACCCTTTTTCCCTACAAACATTAGTTAACCCTTTTTTAAGCATTAATGCTTTATCCTAATAAAAGGGAAACTCCTAAACCTCTATAGTCTAGTTTATGACTAAAAGTTTAGTCAACAAATAAAACATAAAACTGGGATGTCTAATAAAAGGTCATAAACTATAAATGTAGACTACTCCCTTGAAGGACAGCTACATTATTGCTGTAACTAATAGACTGCTCCCTTGAAGGATAGGTATTCAAATACATAAACTTATAAAGAAAAACATAGACCACTCCCTCAAAGGATGGTTATGCCCAGATTTTGCTACCATAAACAACACCCTTTTATAAGCTTCCCACCTCGATCAGATTTGCATGACCACAAAACAAAACAACATCCCCAAGTAGACTTCCCGCATTGATCAGTCTACCACAAAAAAAATGACTAACAAACTATTAAGTCATGGACTTGCCTATAGCCATTCTCAGGGTCACCTATAAAAGGGGCAAAGTTATCCCTACTAAAAAGGGTTAAGCTATCCTCACCTATCACATAATCACACCTATTACCCCAACATACTCAAGGGACTTTGAGCTCACTTAACATCAAATGATTAGAGTACTTTTCTAACAAAAACCAATGGTCAATGATGTAATGCATGAATGGGGCTTTTTGTTTACAAAAATCCTATCTATGTTATCACTATGGTCCTTGTCAATGAAAGAGCAAAACACCTTTCACTTTTTATACACCTTCGTCAGATACAACCAAACCAAACCAAACCCAACCCAACCCAACCAAACCAAACCAAACCAAAACATTTTCTAAACCACTAACATAACATCATGATTTATTTAATACAAATACAAATTTGTGTTGTATGAATTATCATAGCCCATTCACACTAGTTTCTATGGAAAACAATACACATGGAAACTATCAACCAAACATAATTTATGTCAAGCATATACCTTCACTAATATGGAAACTTGTTGAAGCATAAATTTACTCATTTCATTTTTAGCATACACCATCATGAATATGGAACATTGTTAGGAATGAAAAACCACATCACACTATGTTATAGGATACACCATCACACAATATGGAAAAGGCTATAACATCATCATACACTCATCATTCCAACCTAACCAAAACAACTATCAACCAAACACAATTTATATCAAGCATATACCATCACCAATATGGCAACTTGCTAAAGCATAAACAAACTCATTTCATTTTTAGCATACACCATCATGAATATGGAAAATTGCTAAGGATGAAAAACCACATAACCTATGTTACAGCATACACCATCACACAATATGGAAAAGGTTGTAACATCATCATATACTCATCATTTCAAAACTTAACCAAACCAACCAACAACCTCTTTGACTCCATCTTCCCTTTTTGGAGAGAACTACATTGGCCTGAGGGCCTTGAAATAGGGGCTATGTAGGCAGCACTCAGTTGACATGGGGTCTTCTGAGGTTAGTTTAGCCATTCATTCATTCATCTACCTGATGGACTAACCATATCACCTTTAACCATGACTTAACCTAGTCAAAACCAATCCATAACTTACCCTCTTCTTCCCTTTTTAGGAGAACTACATTGGCCTGAGGCCCTCGTATGGGCTATGTAGGCAACACTCAATTGAAATGGGGTCTTTTGAGGTTAGCTCGGCCATTCATTGGTTCATCTATCTAATGGACCAACTATCTAAACCAACCTAAAATCATGACCAAACAACCAGACCTGACACTGTAGAAGCCACCTTAGACTTCTCATGGGGCACATTGGAGATCACATACATCTCCCTAACCACAACAAACAACACTTGAGATCACTTATATCTTAGACCAACTCGACCAATGACCTTGGAGATCATGACTATCTCTTCAAACCATGAACACTTTTGAGACAACTTTGCATTGGTTATTTTGATTGCATATATGCTACCTCACAAATAGTTAGCAAATTATACGCAACCCACATTACGACCCTCACATTTATTGTCAGATCATGCCCAAGTTGATCCCCAATATTTGTGACATTTTCATGTTTTCTAAGAGCACTTCTTAGCTTAGATACTTGGAACATGATGACCATTGGAGTTACAGCTTTGATCGATTAACCCAATCAGCTATAACAAAAAAGCTGGGGATCGGTTACTTTGATTTTAGTACTCCTCGACCATTAGAGATATACCTTTGATTGTTTAACCTAATCAGCTATGACTAAAAATCTAGGGACCAGTTACTTTGATTTTAGTGCTCCTCAACCTTGCCTATGACAATTTGACCTACCTATCACATGAAGTGGCATATGTGCAATCTCAACTATTGTAGCATTCACACTCCAAATTCACCTTACACATCCACTGCCTATCAAATCGGCACCCGATATCAAGTTCCCTTCTCTCGATTCCCACTTTGAGGGGGAATACCTTATCCCATACCTAGGGCAACTTACTCCTATTTTTGTCTTGCAGTTCATCAGAACAACCAACAAGATAAAAAGGGGTAAATGTAGACACCAATATTGTGTCGACCCCCCCTTGGTCCACCTCTAAACATTTACACACTTTATTAATTTAAAATAAATTACTTATTTTAAATTAATGACATCACCCTAGACACCTCACCTTGGACACCTCACCTTGGACACCTTGCCCTTAGACCATTTCTCACCCTATGAGTCACCCATGACCTATTCTCACTCCATCTTAACCTCCTAACTAACTCTCATGCCTGATAAATCCATCTTTTGACCATTTTCCATTGGCAAATGCACTTGGCAGATGGAGAAATGGACAAAGGGCTAAAAATATCCCTTTTACCCATTCTCTATCCACCGATGTCAGTCAACTATCGGCTGACACCGATGAGATCGCCGACGTCGATTACATAAACCGATTTCTAACTTGAGCTTACCCCTCTTTCTCTCTCTTTATCCCTCAAACTCTTGGATATCAACATGCATGCTCTGAGACTAAGCATCAAAATTTGACTATCACTCTCCAAGCTATAAAAACTCTGTAGATATTACTCCAAACATTGGGTTGAAAACATTACACGAGGTCTCTGACATCAACCACAATAGGAATAAGCATCCTGACACCCTCAGATCTTCACCAAAAAGCTAAGTATTATTTTGGTCTCCATTTTAGAGTTATAGAATAACTTGATAATTTGTTTCTATTTACTATTTCTGAATACTATAAAATAAACTTGACTTCCTCTGTGGAAGGGCTGAAAAGCCTTTCTCTAACTCTTACCCTATTCTCACACCTACCCTCTGCCTTTGCCCTTCCTTAGAGCCTATTGACTTCCCTGTAACCCTGCACAAGCTTTTAAACTCCTAGACTCCTCTGTTGACCACAAACATAATCCAAAACCTGTCCAAGACCCATTGCCTCTACTGACATCGACCATAACCCTAATTTACATCAGCAATATGACTGACATCAGCAACATCCATAGACCGACTTCGGCATAACTACCGACATTGGTGACTGTGACATACAGAGGTATGCACTATCTATTTCCCTCTTTGTTAGTTATTTGTCATTTCTTTATTTATGACACTTTTACTTATAAACAGTAGACTATCATCCCTCATGGAGCTTTACGCTTCTGAGACCAAGCATGTAGCTTGGCAGTCCACCTTATCTTATTCTAACATCTTCTGTGTTTAAGTCTTATTCTTTCTACAGGTGTTTCCTCCATAGCCAAAGAGGAGCTCCTGCAACACTTGGATATAATGCACAACTTAATTTGGGTAACGTACAAACCACTAACCTTTAACTTTAGTTTCTTCTTCTTCTGAATATAATTAGCAAAAAAATGTAGAGAAATAATAATGTTAAAATATAAAGGAAAACTAAAGGAACATACAAGGTGTACATCAAATCTGGTTGATGTTCTAGTTCTTGGAGCATGGACATAGTATAAGCTTGAAACTATGCAAAGTACTATTAGAACATGTGATTATGTACATGAACATGTGTATGAATATTATAGTACATATATAGTTGTAGGAAGTTCAAACATTGAGGTCTATCCCTTGCATGACAAATGTAGTAAAAAAATATAGGCTTGGTAGCTTGTTGAGATAAGTAGTATATGACTTGCATGTACATGGATGGCATCTTGAGATCATGGAATGAATTCATATAAAATGTGACTAAGGTTTTTGGTATCATTAAAATAGGTTTATAAGTGTTTTAAGTGACCAATCATAACTATTAATTCTATACCTAATATACATAGGTGAGTTAGTGATAACTTATAGTCTTGATGCCTTAATGAGATAGGCCTAGGAGCATATGAGTTGAGCCATTGGAGATTTTTGTGAGAAAAGGTGGTAGTGTGATAACATTTTTGTTATATTTTATGACATCAGTATAAATTTTTTAATTCATTTCATGATGTTTCAAGACATGAACACTCTCAAAATATGCTTGGTAGTGTAAGGCCTAAATGCACAAAGTGACCTATTTAGGGGTAATATATCTCTTGAAATAATGTGTGTGTGTGTGTGCGTGTGTGTGTGTGTGTGTGTGTGTGTGTGTGTGTGTGTGTGTGTGTGTGTGTGTGTGTGTGTGTGTGTGTGTGTGTGTGTGTGTGTGTGTGTGTGTGTGTGTGTGTGTGTGTGTGTGTGTGTGTGTGTGTGTGTGTGTGTGTGTGTGTGTGTGTGTGTGTGTGTGTGTGTGTGTGTGTGTGTGTGTGTGTGATAGGTTATTTAAAGAATTATTACAAAGTTTTAATTCATAATAATATAGTATAAATCAATATTTTTGATGAAAACATTAACTATGTACACAAAATTGAGTGTTGTAGACTCGAGAAGAAGTTTCTCATGCTCATTGGAAAATCAAACCATTGAATGAGATTCTGAGAACTTAAAGGTAGTTTTGGAAGGTACTTAGATTTAAATTATTGGTATTGGTTTTAGGATTGAGTGGAAATCCTTTATGAATTATTTCTAATAAGGTAATGTAAATCCTTACACAAACTTGATAAAAAAGATCTAATTGGTTTTGTCTCAGAATTGTTAAATTAACCTAGATTAGTGTTTGGAACATATTGTTTTAATTTTTTCTAGGGATAATATATATCTTGAAATAATGTGTGTGTGTGTGTGTGTGTGTGTGTGTGTGTGTGTGTGTGTGTGTGTGTGTGTGTGTGTGTGTGTGTGTGTGTGTGTGTGTGATATGTTATTTAAAGAATTTTTACAAATTTTTAATTCATAATCATATAGGCAAAAGCAAGATTTTTGATGAAAACATTGACTATGTACACAAAATTGAGTGTTGTAGACTCGAGAAGAAGTTTCTCATGATCATTGGAAAATGAAACCATTGAATGAGATTCTAAGAATTTAAAGGTAGTTTTGGAAGGTACTTATATTTAAATTTTTGGTATTGGTTTTAGGATTGAGGGGCAATCCTTTATGAATGATTGCTAAAAAGCTAAGGTAGTCAAAATCCTCTTAAAACCCTTACACAAACTTGATAAAAAAGATCTAACTGGTTTTGTGTCAGAATTATTAAATTGACCTAGTTTAGTTTTTGGAACATATTAATTACTCTTCAATGTCTCCCTAGGTGGTTTTGGTTTGTCAAAATAGTGAACATAAGATATAGAAAACCCTTATTTGTAGTGTTTTTAATGTTATGAGTAGGGTTGACAAGGTTAAATCATGAAAGTAACTAGAGGATGATGTTAAATACTAAAATTTTATGTTATTTAAATTTTATGAGTATTTTTTAAACCAAAATTGTGTAAAACTAGTCATGGAAGGTAGCCTATTGCTAAACTGACCTAATGAGTAGAATAATGAGAAAACTAGGTGAGAATGAATATGAGTTTAAGGATTGGTTTCATAGGATTAGCGATGGATCCAAATCCATGAGGAAATATTTAAATAACTATTACTCTTATTTAATTTATTTTGATTTTTGATAATGCCTAAATTCATGCAAAATGTTATCATCAAACTGGTTTGTCTAGTATAGTGGAGTCTATGTAGTATGACATAGTGAGATTGGTCTGTAAAACCAATTTTGGTAAATAACCATGAAAAATATCTATAAAATATGTTATATGTTCTCAAAAATTTATTTAAATATCATAAAAGTATCCCCATAGGTATCCCATAAGTTATTTTTCTTGACTACATTTTTGAGTCTATTTTCACTAATATGGATGATACAAAGTTATAAAAGGCATTATAAATGAATAATAGTATAATTTTAATTCATTTTTTCTCATTTTAAGTTCTTGATAAAGCTTTAAATTTTGAGTTATTTTGACTATGTTTTGATAGTGTTGAGTGTTTCTGAGTGAGTTATCAACAGAAATGTTCTTAAGGCCTTTTGGCCTATGTGATGGAGAATAACGAATTTTGGGAAGATTTTAAAGTATAAGTATATATATATATATATATATATATATATATATATATACTTATACTATTAATTTAATTTAATTAATATTTAATATGTTATATTTATGTATATGATTCAATATTATAATAAAAACTTACATGCAATGAAAAGGCCTATTGGTGAGGAGACCTAAATGGTAGGTCCAAATAGTGAAATGGGTCAAATGGAGTTGGGGACCCAAGGTGATATTATAAATGGTATATTTGAGGCTTTTATTATTTTTTTCATCCATTATATAAGATAGGAAGTTTTGTTAAATTTCAAATTGGTAATGTGTGGATAGGACAGACCTAATTGCATTGGGTCTCCATTAGGCCTAATGAAGGATTTGGTCCTTATGGACTATGACCAACTAATTTATGGGTTTTTTTCACTCATTAAAGATGTGTAGTGATTTATTTAAATCATAATACAATATTTTTAAGTATTTTGGCCAACCAAGATGGGTAAAATTAATAATTTAGTATAAAGGCAAGGCCTAATGAGGTTATTTTGACTAGTTGGAAAGATTTAGCAATTAAGCAAAGGATATTGAGTTTTTTTAATAGGTTGATACATTTTATATAATTATAGGAGTGAGATAAATTTTGTATGAATATATAAATATGTTTATATAGGTTTTAAACAATTTAATTTTACCTAATATAGCCAAAGATAGGGCTAATTGAGTGAGAGGGAATAAAAAGCTCATGGAGTGAGATTCAGTGGTAAGAAGTGCATGAAAAGGTTGTCATATATAATTGGATTAAAAACATACATATTAAGGTGACCATAAATTATAGGTTTATTCTTTTATGCTAGGTTACATAAGTGGATTGGAACCTCCTTGCAAGATTGAGTTTTTAGAAGACTAGTTGAGGTGGTGCTCAACCAGATAAGGGTTGGAGATACTTGTAAAGTGGGTGATTTAATAAATTTAAGATATTGTCATTATAGGATATTAATACACATGAATTATTTAGTGGGTTTTATTCCCTAATATTTTTTTCACATAATCTTTGTGTTCTCTTGTGTTATGCTTGCATAGGTGATTGTTTATGCATTGATCTTTTGTATATGCTCAAGGATTGTTGAACTTAATTGATTAGTTAATTTTAGTAACTAATTAAACCCTACCATCTCAATATTATTTATTAAAATACTTTATGAAACAATATCTGGTGAGCACTCTATTAGACTTTACTTTACTTGTTATTAGTTTAGTGAATATGAGAACATGTGACCTAATTAGGGTTATTATATAGTTTTTTTTTACTAGAGGCTTTGTAACCCTCCTTAGTGATATTATTGTGGTAATATATCCATTTTATAGGTCTAGAATATATATATTATTCATGAACCTAAATATATAATATATCTACAATCGAAAGTGTAATTAGGATTTATCTTCTCTGAGCTAGGATTGATGTATAGATCAGTTGTATTTCTATTTTCATACACTTTGATCAATTGTATATTATATTTGAAACATAAAAAAATAAATTATTTATATTATATTTCTTGATGTGTTACTTTGGTAGACTGAGGGAATGATGGTGATGGGTTGCTTTGATATTTTATGTTGTTTAATGATTGACTTTTTCTAGATAAATTTTACATCTACCCTAAGATACATGTGAGTATATTTAGAGACAATAAATAACCTCATGTTCAATGTGTTCTTGATACCTCCAATAAATAGGTCATTCATGTTATAATCAATAATTTTCTCCATATGAAAAGATAGGTTTTTGATTGATGAATATAGTCCTTGACTACCCCTATTTTTAAAAAACTATTCAATTCACTAAAGTGTTTATCAATCACACACACCATATATTTCATTTTCTATTACATCTTGATCTCCTCACTAAACATGATTTTATTATTAAACATAAACTATGGGGTTAATGTTGTTTAATTAATAATTTAGAAAACTATTTTCATTTATGTTGATATATGGGTAGACATATAATGATTATTTTGTGTGACTCATTACTTAATTTGGTTAGTTATACATGAATTTTATATGCATGTGGATTATACGTATCCAGTATTATTTTGCTTTAGTAGCATTTATATTGATTATCATGGTTACATGATAACTACCATTTTCATTTATGAGGTGGATGTAGGAGAGATTATACTCTCCAAGAATATATGGAGGGAGAGTATCATTAGGGAGGGTGATATAGATGGAAATTTTGGAGGTGTTGAGATTCGATAATGCACCCAACACACACCACATAAAACAATAAATGCATGATTTATTTAATTTCACAATGTCTTGATATTCATTCTTGGTCATTTTTTATTTATTTATGACTCATGTTTAGATGTTATACAATATTATTTTAGTTTTTACTATTTGCTAGATTATAATGTGTTTCCATTATATAATATGATAATGTTATATTTATTTTGATAACTTTGATTTTGGATAACCACATAACCCTTATAGGTGTGTACCTATAATCATTCAAAAAAACATCATTGAAACATAGATATGCATGGAAAATAAATAAATTACATTTTGGATCATATAACATAATGATTTTTATTAAACTTTATCTAACCTAGACCTAGGGGTACCTAGGGTGACTTAGGTTTTAATTGCATCATGGTTATCTAGGTATAGTTTTTTGATTATTTAATGTTTATCTTTTATGTTTGATTATTTAATGGATGGGAATTATAACTATTATTAAAACATAATAATTGTGTTAATTGACATATTCTGGTATCAAACCTAAATCTAGAATCATCATTTGGCATTAGTTGCCTTGGTCATTTGAACCATACAAACTTGGAATGGAGAGGGTTTAACTATGAGTTTGAAGGAAATGGTAAGGATTCTATTGTTTTAGTGGTCAAGATATATAGTTGTGGGAAGTAATCCAATAATTTTTGGTTTGATGTTGAGTCATTCTGGGATTGATACAAAATGGGTCACCATGATATTAAGGGTTTTCAAAATGCATGTAGTTGAGGGTGAAAATAATTAGAGAGAATGGATTTTTTGTAATTTGGAGGTTATCCATGGTAGATAGAGGATAAAAAGAGGAAAGAAAATACATTTTAATTATAGATAAGGTACTACTACTTTGGGAAATACATAGGTATGGTTTTGCTTTGGTTTACTTTAAAAAAATGTATTCTTATTATTCAATTTATGAAATTATTATGGGGTTTAATAAATAGATGTGTATAGGGTTTAAAATTTATAAATAATTAGGGGTTCAACCCCATGGGAGAAGGAATTACCCCAAATAATCAAATCCATGATTCAACTATGTATAACATTAGTACAAAGTGTTAGGGTAACTTTGAAAATAAAATGATTTTGTGTTTAGTCACATGGATAGGATATGGTTTGTTTAGTATATACATGTGTTGATTGATATTTTATCTATTTATTAAATTTTTATGTGTGTCATTATAAATATTACTATAAGTTTTAGGTGTTAATGCAATGGCTTAAATACATTATTTTTCATTAGGGTTTGAATACAAGGTTTTTGTTGATTATTTAATCGACTGTGTTTATTTAAAGCCATATGGCTTAGGGTATTATTTCATCTTTGGGTTTTTAAATAGGTTTTGTATAAATATTATTGACTATGTATTCATCTTATTTGATTAGATTTGGTTGTGTATTCATTTCAATAAATGCTTAAGATATTATTTTAGAGTTGGGTTTTAAATTGGGATTGTTGGATATGGTTTGGATGAGTATTATTTCCTTTTGGTTAAGCAATGTAATAATATTATAAATTATTATTATTTGCTTATGTATGTTAATTGACCTTGCTTGGATTATTAAGTTAACAGTTTACAAGTTGACTGTGTGTAAATTCGTGTGGATCGATTGTGTAAAAAGAATGATGTTTAGAATATGTATACATTATGAATATATTATGTATTGATTGTGTGTGTAAATATTTATAATTCAATTGAGTATAAATAATTATATTAGTTGTTTATAAATATTTATGGGTCAATAGTGAATAAGAGTTTTTATACCAACTATGTGAAAATATTAGACAATGACTAAGTTTAATGAATTATTTATGGGTCATGATTAGTTTTTTGTATAATATAATAATGGAATGACATAATGTTATAAATTTTATTAACTTAGTTTAAATTATTTGTTTTGTATAAGAGTTTATAGTTGGATGTGTATGAAAATTATTTTATATTTGGTTGTGTATACATATATATATATATATATATATATATATATATAAATGTTTGTGAATATATTATAAAGAGTCAACTATGTAAAGATGTAAGGTCCCAATTCGGGATACATATTAAGTTTGAGTTAATAGATTGTATTTAGATTATAGTAATCAAATGGTTTTTTCTATCAACTGAAATAATACCTAGTTAAAATCATATTGCTTAGATCTGACTCATACCTAGACAAACATTCGAATGATCTAAGGTGTGGGACACTTGAACTCAGACTAGACCTCTAGTTTTGATGAGGCTAACTCCTATGATTTATCAATTATGCTCTAATTACTAAAACCTACTAATTTTTGGGATGAAAAGGGTTGGAAGGAAAATAAAAGGTAAATCTTATTCTACTATTGGTGATACACCTATATTGTTGGTTCATCCACTGTATTTGAGTTCCTAAAACACTGATAAGATAATCAAATAACTAAATATACAATTCCAAATGACTCTTATGGAAAAATATTTCACATAGAGGTTTCATCAAGTGACCAAATAATGAGGGAAATGATGGAATAGGCCTGATTCAAGGCACTAACTAGTCAATACCAATATTAGCTCAATCAAATGACATCAAACACTGAACATGACCAACATAAGATGACATACTGGTAGCTAGGTGAGATTAGGACTTCCCAAAGGAGTAAGTTCCACCACATGTGAAAATAAACTAACATAAACACACTATAAAAAAATTTAATAATCTAAAATCAATCATTTTATTCATATCAAAAGGTTACAAATCTCAATCTTAGTAGAGTCTAGTCATGCCCAAGAGAGGGATCTATAAAATTGGCTTGAAAGCCTAAATATATATAAGATGGAAGAGAACTAGACAAGAGATTAGAATAGAAGAGATAAGAGTGAAATATTTAATCTTCAACTCAATTCCATTTTAATTACAACTTGCATTAAATAGTCCTTAAGATATCATCTGATCTTTAAAATCCTTGCATGATCTCATTATGGTCATTAAAAAGGGATGGTGGGCCCATTTTGTCCTAAAAATATTTTTTCATGCCTTCCACACCATAATTTAGATAAAAAATCCACATGAAGGTGAGATAAGGATATGTGAATGTCCTATCTTGCATGAAGATCATGGAGTATGGATGGATTTTCTTAGTCAACTTTTAATAAGTTAACTCAAAGTGTTTAGTCCTTAAGACAAGTTAACTCCCCTTAAGCCCTTTCCTTTAATGAAATGGAACTTAATTATTGATATGTGCATGGAATCCCCACTTGAATAATAGATAATCAGTGTGACAACTCCATATGAACTCAATTGAAAGCCTTCTAACATCAATTTTAACTCAAATGTTTGACCAAATTGGCCTAAAATCCTACTTATTTCACTTTAAGACCATTGTAACGTGCATTATACCATGAAACCAACAAACACAATGAAATTTAGGTTTAGAATAGGCCCTAATATCATGAAAAAACTACTTTTGGTGAAGAAATACTTACAACTTGGTCAAACTAGTTGACTATGTCAATTTAGCTTGAATCTCCTACTAAGCGGCTATTTTGGATGATGTTATAAGGACACTTCTAGGCATATTTTTTACCAGACGATGATTTTGATATGAATAACATGTCTCAAACATTGATCTCCATGAACTGGATTTCATGTAAACTACCTTGTACCTCACATTTTACACTTTTTTCCTTTAAAAACCTATTTTTTATGCTAATCTATACAATTCCATATAAAAATACCATTTATAGGACCCTCTCTTAGTTCAATTTATGTTTGAAGAGGTTTAAGGTTGAATCATGAGGTTTTGATTGCAATAAAATCAACTTTTCTCAAAATTGGTCATTATGAGGGTTTGGGAGGGTTTTAGAGGTGAAACTTCGTAATAATGGTTCATAAAGTGCATGTTAGAGTATTATTAGTGATGTCCCTATTTTTTTTTTGGGAGTGTTCATGTGGTGTCAAGTTTTTTAGTGTTTCTATGATAAAGTGTACCAAGATATCTTGTGTGAGATATCTTCATTCATGGATTTTAAGCCATAATTGCCTAGTTTGATATGATATTTCATCAATATGTAGAAGGCCCAAGCATGTATGTGACTTAATTTAAAGGTCTAATAATGTTTCCTTAAGAAAATCCCTATGATGAATATGTTATTGTGAAAGGTATGTCGCATGGTTGAGCAAGATGGCATAAGCAAGGCTTGATGCATTTGAATGTTGAGTATATACATGTTTCATATGTTTAATATATGATGGAAATACTTCATGACGTTTTTTTAAGGTTTTAGAATCCATTTGAGGTGATAGTAAGACATTATAATTCTTGTATGCATGTTTAGGTCATCCCAATCTACTTATCAAATTAGGTTGAGAGAGAAGGTTAGTGATGTCAAAATTTACATTTTTGAAGGTGTTAGGAGAAGTTTGACATATGGATGAAATCCCCTATGAAAGGAGAACATATGTTTCAAATTTAAGGTCCATTGGATGTATATATACAAAGTTATTAAAATATGATCGTTGGAATTCAAATATTTGAATTTAGAAAGGAGAACTAGTCTATAATATTTTTATTATAGATTTTGATAATGGTGTAAAAATTAAATTTGTATAATACTCTAGGATCTATCCATAAAATATGAATTAAAGCCTTATCTAATCATACAAGTACATTTATTATGGTCCAAAGATGACGGAGGGGTTGACTTTCTTCTGCAAGTGAATTCAGAAGGATGTTTGAGATTTTCTTGATGGTGTTTTGATGTTTTAAGGTGAATTATATATTTAAGTGTGTTTTAGACTCCATGAGTATAATATAAATGGATTTTTGAGGTTTAAACCAATCTATCTTTAGTATGAACAATTACTTGAAAGTTGACTATTTATCTATTCATGGTGTTTTTATGAACAAGGCAAATGATTGATAGGTTTGATAGATTTTTTTAATTTTTAGGATGTCTTAGGGGTCATGTAGCATGGACCCATACACTTGGAATTGATCTTGTGTTACTATTGCTAGAGATATAGATTACACCCTAATTGGAATCAAAAGTGTTCAAGTCTTACTTCCAAATCTATCTCAACATGGGAATAACGTGAGGCTATGAGCATCATCTAATAGGTTTAGACATCTATGATTTTTAATGAAGATAGCTCCTTAGATTCATCATTTTAACTCATTCCTACTACTAAGACCTATTAATAACTAGGGAAAAGGGAGAGAGAAATAACATGAAAAGGAAATCTAAGCTAAAGATGGTGATGCACATAAATTATGGTTGATCCATTTTTTTTGAATCATAAAGCATTAAATAAAGAAGTAAAATACTAGATATATGATTCCAAATATATGCCATATATTAGTATTTAATAAAGAGGTTTACCAAATGATCAAAACCTAAAGGAGGTGTTGGAGAGGTCTAATGTAAGACACTAACTAGTCAAGGTATTCACATGTGGGCTCCAATCAAAAGATATAAAACACTAAACATGACATGTATAACAAGGAAACTACCAACTAGGTGAGATCAAGACTTGATAAGGGAGAAAATATTTACCAAATATGCAAATAAAATGACATGAGCACACTAGATAAGAATAATGAAATCAAAAATACAATATTTTATTCATTTCAAGAGGTTACAAGATCCATCTTGGTAGATTTTTTTCATGCCCAAGAGAGGGATGTTGAGCGATCATTTTTCAAGATCAAAAGCCTCAATATATAGTAAGAAAAGGGGAGAGAGAGAGAGAGAGAGAGAGAGAGAGAGAGAGAGAGAGAGAGAGAGAGAGAGAGAGAGAGAGAGAGAGAGAGAGAGAGAGAGAGAGAGAGAGAGAGAGAGAGAGAGAGAGAGAGAGAGAGAGAGAGAGAGAGAGAGAGAGAGAGAGAAACATCCATTACAATGTGGAGAAATGGTTTTAGTCATCAATAAATGAATTGGTGATTCATTGATTGTTTTATTTATGCCTCTTTCTTAAAATAATGAAGTTAACTTGTCCTAGTAATCCTCAAGCTCCTTCTCATTGGATGAGAGATCCTAATAGAAGACAAGGGTTTGTTATGCATGATGACAAAATATATTTGAATCAAATAAATTCTATTAAATGCTCATATAGCTATTAATTCACCAACTTATAACTCTAAGCCCACTTGACTTGCTCATGGGGATCAAATTATTGAATATTGAAATTAGTAGTGACATGCCATGAGTAGTAGTTAGAATCTACACTGTTGATGATGGATCCATGTTGATAGATGAGACCCTTTACATTAATTTCATACCTAATATATTTATATATCTATATCATAAGTCCATTTTATAGATGGAAAATAATTCTAAGATTATTGGGTTTCCTATAGTATATACATTGATGTAGACTTATAGACTGCATATCCCCTTTCCTAATCTAAATAGGTCTAAATAGACCTATTCTACCCTTTAGAGTCTTAATAGCACTAGTATATCACAAAATATCTATTCATTATCCAATCTAGATCATGCTTGATCTCAGTTCTATTCATACTTGATTTCCTTGGTCAAAAACTATCCTAGACCCATTAACCTATTAGCCAACACTCACCATTGGATCTTTTATATGATTGAAAACTGATCATTGATCCTAATTTTTTAATCCAAATGGATATTTCATGGGGATTAAAATTGACATCTATACACATGTCAATTGACATCCATAGGAACGTCAATGATGTCTATCTGATTGTCAATTTTTAGACCCCAATAGATGACTATTGAGATTTATTTTGACATTTATGTGAATGTTAATGATGTCTGCATGCCTGTCATTACAAATTTTAAATTCAAAGGTTATTTTATGTGGCCTAAAATTGACACTTGCATGGACATCTCCACATACTTCTCATGCATTTTACCCACAACAAATAATTCTTTTAGACTTTGTGTTTCAAACCTTTTTACGTGGACCTTTTATCTTAAAATTTTATGTCTTTGGGAAAATTTTTGAGAGCTTTTCTCCTAAAATAGTTCTATCTATGGAGACTTTGTCACATATAATTTTTTTGATGGAAACAACTTTGGGAATTTTTTTTCAAAAAAAATGTATAGAGTAAATACTCTTTTGGATCTTTGTTGTGGCCACTTTTCCTGAAATAAATAATTCTTTGTGGAATGTTTTGTAGAATAATTTCCTTGAAATAATTAGTACTTAGCTTTTATATGGACAAAATGTCTGAAATAATTCTATCTCTAAGAAAATTTTCTAGATAATTTTCCTAAGAGAATTTTTACTTATTATTTTTCCTTTGAGATAAGTATCCTTAAATAATTCAAACACTTAGCTAAAATAAACCTTGAAATATTTCACAAGTGTAAACTAGGCTTTTAAGCCTACAAGTTCTTCTAGACTTGTTCCTAAAACTACTTGAACACCATGAAAACCACTTCAAAACTGTCAATTTGCAATGATGATCTTGATTCTAAGCCATTTTATATTTATTCATAAAACCATGAAAAATATTTATATCTAGGTCAAAAATGGCCAACATGTTTGGTGACTCATGGGGGTTGCATGCCTGTCTATGCAAGAGGACCTAGACCATGTTGCCTTGTCCATTCCATTGGGCATAAAGTCTCTACTTGGGATCAAGATATTGACCTAGATCTAACCTTATCTTCCAATATTGCTCTAACCCCTCTTTAAAAAAAGGACCAAGAAAATAACAAAAAAAGATAGAGTGCCTAAGTTACTTATTGAAGGTAAAATAATTTAAGAACAAAACATGGATAACAAACAAATGTGCTAGAAACTTCACTCAAATTAATTTCAATGAAACTATCCTAATATATACAGCTTAATACTATTTGTAGCTTTCTTATAAGATTATAAATAAATATTAAAAACCTTACTACATCATGAGGTGTGGATTTAAATGAGGTGTGCATCTTCTTTACTCTTGGTCTTGATGCCTACTTCTTCCTTGTTACATATGTCAACTTATTTAGCATGATGTTTAATAAGAACCAATTAGTTAAAAATAGGTTAGCTACGTGCACCTAGACAATCATAGGTTTCTCGTATGGCTCCTTAAATGCAATATCCAATAGTGGTTCAACAAGGCATACCTTTTTATTTCCATGGTGTCCTCAATAATATTGGGTTTCTATTTAGCTGCAAGTTCTTCAAGCTCATCAAGGAGCTCTTCATAGTCTACCCAATCTTGGTTATTGTCCTCCAAGGGAAACTCTTTATCTAACTTTTTAGGTGCTTGACCCTTTCCAGTAATAGATATCTAAATCTCATCCATGTCTTCCATTCATAACAATCTCTCATCAAGACCAAATTTCTCAATTTGCTTAAGCATCCCTAGAGTATAAATATCAAAACATTAATGAAATCCTCAAATGATAATTTAACTTTTTTTACTATCTCATCATCTAAGTCTATCATCATAAGTTTAGCAATATCACTCATGAAATCATGGTACAACTATTGTCAATAGTTTTCTTCTTTAATAATGCTCTCTATCTCAGTAGTGGTTCTATGTGAGTTATCTTCATGGCTACCTTCCAAATAAAGGTGAGCCCATACTTGATCTATTTAGCTACCACAAGATCTTGAAAAAACTCTTGATTTTGGATATCTAGTATGTGATCAAGAGGTTATTCATAAACAAACTCTTTATGCACATCTAAGACTTCTTTTTGTTGGATCTCATCTCCAACTTACACTTGCTCTTGAAACTCATCCTATTTGAAATTATGAAAGACTGAAACATGCCTACTCTTTTTAAGTGGTGTTCTAATAATGATTTCCTCTTCTGACTCTGACAATCCATCATTATTAGTTATGATTTCAATATGGAGTTCACTACTTACCTCTTCAAGGAGTTATATAGGATATTCTTAAGATGACTTCGAGAGAGAGATGAGATATATATGACACCTCCTTGGTCCAACTACTTGTCTTTGATAGTCATGTCCTCCTCCTTCTTTTTCATACTACTCTAGATGGATTTCATAGATGGAATTGACCTAGATTCCTGATGGGGGAGGGATGGGGTTGAGTAGCTTTGGGTTTTATTGACTACATGACTTGACTCCAAGATGGAAAATATAGAGGTCTTTCTTTAAAATTTTAATTCTAGTTCTCTTACTCCTTCTTTGTCTTCATCTCTAACTCTCTAATTTGTCTATCCATATTCTCTTGAAATAGATTTTATTTAGGGTGATCAGTGGCTTTATGAAGATAGGAAACACAAGAGGATTCCTAAGGAAGGGTGAGAGAGACTATTATAGGTTCAAATTCTCTTATAACTTTTGGACTTTCAGATCTATATTTGTCTTACTTTACCCACCCCATGACTTCATCACTTGATTCTATCTTGGAACACTGAAGGACTTCTTAAGGGGTTCTTTAGGAAGAATGGAGTATTAGACCTCAATTGCAAGTTATTCCACAAAAATATTCTTCTTTATTTGGAAAATTTCTTAGATATATTTTCAAGAATGAAAGGCGTGAGAAACATATGAAGAATTTGGCATAATCAAGGGGTCACTTGGAATGGTCTCTTGGGGAGGAATGGGTACCACATAAGAAGGCTGAGGTGGTGTGTATGAAGGTAAATAATATTTATAAGGTTGGACTTGATGCTCTTCATGTCCTTTTAGTTTATCCTCAATGTTTTAAATGTAACCACTTACATCTATCATATCACCTATGAGATTATTCCAATTTTCTCTCTCAAGAAGTGTCCATTCTTATTTCAATTACACAATGACTCCCTCACATGATGGATCTAGTGAATAGGGACATCTTGGACATAATATTTTTTCAACATAATTCTAGTGCATACTTATCAAAGATCACTAAGGTTCACTTAAGTGTTGGTATACATGGCTCATGATAGGGATAGTAAGGAGTAGTATTATGATGGGATTATTGTTCATATAGAGGATTAAGGCAATACCCTTGCATGTATAATTGATATAGGTCCTCACATTGATGTTGAGGGTCATGAAGAAGGTAAGAGCCATTACCTTGATAATAAGTATCATGAGAAACTTGACAAATCTCATCATAATTTTGACAAAAATCTTAGTAGGGTGGATAGGCATTATATAAAATACTAAACATGACCTAAATAACAAGAAAACTATTAACAAGGTGAGAACAAGACTTGACAAGAGATAAAATCTCTACCACATATGAAAATCAATTGACATGAACACACTAGATAAGCATAATGAAATATAAAATATAGACTTCTATTCCTTTCAAGAGGTTACAAGCTCTATTTTGATAGAGTTTTGTCATGCCAAAGAGAGGGATGCTAAGGGATATTTTTTAGGCTCAAAGGCCTCTATATATATCAAAAAAAGGAGAGAGGGTAAACATATATTAAAGGGTGGAGAAAGGGTCCTAGTCATCAAGAAATGAAGTGGAATTTCATGATTATTTTCTTTATGCCTATTTATTCCAATCAAGATCAATCCTTATCAATAATTAACTTGACCCAATAGTCCTCAAGATATTCTCATTGGCTGAGACATCCCACTAAAAGATGAGGATTTGTTATGCATGATGACAAAGTATGTTTAAATGGAATTAATTCCCTTAACTTCTCCTCTAGTTACCAGTTCACCACCTTAGAACTCTAAGCCCACTAGATTTAATAATGGGGACCAAATCCTCTAATTTTGAAACTAAAAGTGCCATGCTATGGACAATAGTTATTACCTACTTTGTCAATGATGAAACCATGTCGACATATGAGATCCTTTGCATTAATCATATACCATTTCTATTTTTATATCTAGATCATAGGTCTATTTTATATATAGAAAACTAATATAAGATTATTGGTTTTCTTATAGTCTTTACACTGATCCAAACCTATATATTGCATATCCCTTTTAATGATCTAAATAGGTCCAAATAGACATATTCTATCCCTATAGAGTCTTAATGGCATTGTTTGATTCCAAAGTATCTTCTTTGGTCCAATCTAGATCATGATAAAGCTTAGTTCTATTAATACATGTTCACTTTAGTAAAAAATTGTCCCTTCAACCTCTATCAAAAGTGTCTTAGGCCTACCTTTATTTATTTTGATATCAACCATGACTTGGATTATTGACTCATTAACCTTTTCTCACACCATCTGATCTAAATGGTATGAGTTAATGTGAAACCTTGGATCTATCCTTGACCTATCAACTCTATTAGAGTTGGTACCACTTGGCATGCCCACATTTGTACTCAAGATCCACTAATTTTTTACTTGTTTTCTTGATGTTAAATCTTAATCCATGTTTGAATGTGATTCATTGATCTACCTTGGCTAATTAACCTATGAATTACTGCTCGCCATTAGATCTTCTATATGACTGAACACCAATCATTGATCTTACTTTTTTAATCTAAATGGCTATTTCAAGGGGATTAAAATCAACATTTACATAATTATCAATTGATGTCCATAGGAACATCAATGAAATCTATGTGATTATAAATTTTTGGACCCTAATGGATGACCATTAAGCTTTATTTTGATGTTTGCATGAACTTCAATGATGTTTGCATGCCCATCACTAGATATTTGATTTCAATGGTCACTTGATGTGGCCTAAAATTTACACTTGCATGAATGTCTCCATCTACTTCCCATGTATTTGCCCCATAATAAATAATTTTTTCATACTTTGTGTTTCATACCTTTATCCCCTAGACCTTTTGTCTTCAGAAAAATTATTGTAGGATTTTTTCCTAAAGGAATTCTATCTGTGAAAACTTTATCTCAAACAATTTTTCCAATGGAAATGACTTAAATATTTTTTTTGGGGACAAAATTTATGAAACAAGTATTTAGGAGCTTTTATGTGGCCACTTTTCCTAAAAAAAAGTCTCCAGGGAAATTTTTTTTGAATATTTTCCTTGAAAGAATTAGTGTTTAGCTTTTCCATGAATAAAATGACTAAAAGAATTTTTTATTTATGAAAATTTATGAGACACTTTTCTTGAGAGAATTTTTAATTATTATTTTTCCTTTAGGACAAATTTCTTGAAATAATTCTAACACTTAGCCAAAATAAACCTTGAAATATTTCCCAAGTGTAAACTAGGTTTTTAAGCTTGCAGGTTCTTCTAGATCTTCTGGACTTGTTCTTGAAACTAATCAGACACACTAAAAACTTGTTTGAACCCATCCATTTAAAATTTTGATATTAATTCTTATAATTTTGATCTATCTTAATCAAACCATGTAAAATATTTATATGTGGGCCATGAATGGCCAATAACTACTTTTCTCGGTGATGTGTGTAAGGGGTGAATAGGTCACCATTTAACCTAAAAGGGGCACTTAGGCCTAATTGATTAACTTTATGAATTATGTGTTACCTATGGATGCTTTTGCTGATCTATATGCTTGTCTTTGATCAAATAAATTGTGTAATAGATACCTTAAGTGCTAAAGGAAGTCATTTGGATGACAAAGAGAGGTTAGAGAAAGAATAATGTATAAGATTGGGTTAATTAAGCCTTTTGGGATATCTATAAAAATAAAGAATGAAGTGAATGGTAAGAGAGTTTTAAGTAGGTTACGAGGCCATGGAATATATCATAAAATCATTTTGAATATGTGATAAGTGTCTGACAGTGTTTGTTAATGGTCTAACTATGTGTATAAGGAAAGTTTGAATGAAAAAGAAGAAGACTTATTACATGCCTATGTGAGAGGAAGATTTGAGATTTTTTGAGATATATAAGACCATAATTATTTGTGTGAAATTAAAAAAATATATGGAGTTTCATACATTTGATTGAATGGGTACTTGATCAACAAAGGGGGTTGTAGCCTCTTGGCAAGTTGGAGCTTGCTAAAGTTTAATTGGTACTAAATGAATTTGAGAGGTTGGTGGTCCTTATGGAGTGGGTGCCTCACTAAAGTCTCTTGTTTGTGATTTATTATATGACTATATTACATTTTATTATATGATTGAGAGTGTGTTTTATCTCCCATGAGGGTTTATTACATAATTAATGTGTTATGTGCTTTGATATTGTATTGTTTTCTTTGTTCATTGTAATGAATGGTTTACATGATTCATGAATGCTTATGTTAAATGGTTAATAGTATGAGAAATTGGAATTGAATTTAATTTTATTGAATCAATAATTCACCCCCTCCCTTTTATTTATTATGTTTCCAGTAACTGGTTAAGAGTAGGTCCTTTGGTGAAGCTTAACAACTTAAAGGTGATCTCAAGTAGCACAAGATGGCTAAGTAGTTGAGGAAAGAGAATATGGATTTGACTTAAATGGTCAAAAATCTTAGAGATAAGGTCAAATAATTAATGTAACATGAATTAAAGGTGAGTAATATTTAAACCAAGTTTGAGATAATGATTAAAATAGTCAAGGAAGATAAGATGACTATTTAGGACCTTACGGATTAACTAAGGGTTACAAAAACAAATCTTAGTTCAAAAGAGGAAGAATGTTATAATTTTAAGACTAAGTTAAGTGATTTGAAGATTGAGAATGAACATATTATAGTCAAATTGATCAAGTTTGAGAAAGGCAAAGAGCGATCTATAGCCAAGGAGGATGCAAACATAAATAACAACCCAAATAAATTCATCAAGTAGCCCAACACTATAAGGTATGGAAATTAATTTCATGGTCATTACTTTGGGTGCCATAATATTGGCCATAAATAAAAATATTTTAGAAATACCCAAAGAAATAAGTTATCTTTAGAACATGGAAAACTAAACATTATTTTTTATAGTTATCTTAAGATTGGTCATGTTGCTAGATTCTGCCCAACTAGAGCTCCTAGAATGCATGAGAAAAGGCTAACCTAGGTATCAAGACCTAAGATAGTTAGTATTTATAAATATGAACCTAAGATATAAGATAGTATGTTTGTTGAGATAGAAGAGGTGGAAGATGTTGAATCTAAAGATGATACCAAGTATAGAGAGTTTCAAATCAAAAAGAGGATTAAGAGGTTCAAATAAAATATGAAGGATTGGGGTTATCCTAGGGTGTCTTCGTAGAGGAATTCATTTTAAAAAAAGAAAGTGATGTTCGATCAAGGTTATTGTGATATTTAAGATGAGTTTGTATAAGTTTCCATGAAGTATATGTCTTGATTCATAGTGTTCTTTTGGTGTCTAGATGACATGTTCTGAGTTTCCTATCAAATCTAGATCATGGTTATTGAAGTTAATTAAGTAAGTATATATCAAGGGTATTAAATAAGAGTTATGTGGTCTTAGATGTTGTTAATAAATATATGTATATCATTCCCATGATTTTTACTGATCCAATAGTGTGATTTGATGTGAGAAAATCTCCTTAAAAGATGACTATTTCATAAAGGTATCAATAATGGCAGAGTAGGTATATTTGCAGAATTGAGTATGATTTTTCATCATCAATTTAAATTTATATGAGTGTTTGAAAATATAATTAAGGTATCATTTAACTTTTAGGTGTGTTACTTATCCTATTTTCAAATGTTAAGATAGTAAAATAGCTCTTTAAGATGGTTGGTAGAGAACAAGGGTTTCTTAAATTTTTGAAAGAAATCATACTAGGGTGTGTTGCTTGAAGCAAATAATTATTATATGAACTATAGAGGTCAAATGGACATAAGGAAGATAGTATGTAATGTATTATAGTGGTTATCATGTATGTAATGTATATATGTACTCATAATGATAATGTGTGAGTTATAGATTGGTCTCTTTAGAAAAATACCTTTCAAGTCAAAGTGATGGTGTTTGAAGACCCAAGGCATTACAAATATTTTATAATGGAATGAAAAGTTATATATGACTTGAATATGGTCATCTATGTTTTATATGTGAGTGTTTTCTATTGCAAGACATGTTACATGTAAACTTGAATATAAAAGCTTTCTAGATTGATCTCCAAGATAGTGTCATGAAGTATAATGGGTCCTTGGTATCAAAATTACCTCTTAAGGACATGAAAGGATTTATTGTCATATGGATCTTTCCATGAGTAATTTTATAGTATTCTAAAGATGAAGAAGTTGATCCATTGGGTGACCTTTGATGTGTTTCATGAAGAGTTGAGTGGTGTATAAGCTTGAAGGTGATGTTTAAGTCATGAATGATCAACTGTACAGGTTGATTAGACTTAGTTTGATATTATGAAGATTATAAAAGGACCATTGAGAAGTTTTATATAATTGCTCTCATAATCCTATATGATTATGTGTTGCCAAGAAGGAGTTTTTTAATAATTAGAACCATGATGGATTATAGAGTTAAATGGAGGTAGGTATATTTTTTTGAGTTTAATCCTAGGATGGATAAGTTTGTGTGAACCTTGGGAATGGCCTAGGTGAGGTTTAGGAGGTATTATATGAGGATTGACCATTGAAAAGTCTACATAGTCAACATAAGGAGTGTATAGTTAACTGAGTTTCATTGTTATTAAGCCTTTATTACATTGAACAAGTTATATAAAGTATATGGGAAGGTGTGTAAGGTCAATATAGACCTAAATATGGCATTGGTTTTCTTTGAATCTTAACAAAATGCAAGATAATGAATTTTTTACCCTCTTGGGCATGTGTAAGGTTAGGAAAAACCTAGATTAGGGTTTTTAAGCATTTCATGAGCTCCCATTATCCAAACACACCCAAAAAATTTAGTTTGACTAAAGTTAAGATGAAATAAAACATTAAACTAGTTTCAAATTTGTATGGTCATGTTGGTACATAATTTGAAGGGACTGTGTTGTAAATAGGCATAATTAGGCCTAGAAGGGCTAATTGTTAAAAGGGGTCAAAAATGGTGAAGACAAGTCAACCAATTCATGAAATTTTGTAAGAGGTTAAGTAAAATGGAACATGAATCTTTCAGATCATTCATAACAAAATAATAAGTTATTTAATCCTAAATCAATAATTGGTCCTTGAGTCTTGTGGGAATTATCTATGAGAAGCTAGTGAGAGAGCTAAGAGAAAGTTTGTGAGTAGAATGAAAGATATGATAGGATTTTGAGATGTTATTATGTGTTTTAGTATGATTTTTGAGCTACATGAGTGGTATTTTAGAACCTCAAGGTGGTTTGATGACAAGGAATCCTAAAGAGAGGTCATTACCTAGGCATGGTCATGACTTGTAGACACAAGATGGAGAAAGATAGATTAGTATGAGCTTGAGATTGAACATGTTACTTTTGGAGCATGTGTATGAAGTATAGATTCAGTTCATGACTCTCAATAGTGAGTTAAAGTAGCAAGGATTCATTGAGGGTTTACATCTAGGCTTAGCCTTATGACCCTAAGTGACCTAATGAAGTAGTTTCAGTAGGATTGGTAACTTATGATATAATGTGAGTCTTTATTCAAGATATGACAAATTATATCTAGTATGTCTATGTAGTTATAGGTCAAGTAGTGAAGATAAAGTATGTGAATAATGGTTTTATGGTCTCAAGTACATGCAAGCTAAGGAAGGCAAAGCCTAATGAGATAACATATGCAAGCTTCAAATCAAGAAGTCTTAGTTGATGACTGGAAAAATTGAAGAATAATGTATTATAGGTGTGCATGAATATTGAGATGGGTATGTTGAATAAAAATGCATGAAATATCTATTGATACAATGAAGAGATATGAACTTGAGAGAGACTATATTGAGATTTTTGACATGTGTATCCTCTACGTGGTATCTTAAGATGTTAGTGAAATATGGGGATGGGTTTAAGTTAAATTTCCTCGCATTGGTTTTGTGTTTTATGGATTAACCTCTATAAATAATCGTTAACACCTGTAGGTGGTCTCAACCCTCATATTGACCTGATGATGATGAAATTGATGGAAATGCCTTAGAATAGTTTGGAGAAGATATTGTGATATTTGGATCTTATAGAAAACTCTCTCAGGTACTTGAAAGTGGAATTGGTTTGTCATGATTATGAGTGGAACCTACAAAAAGGTGTTGTTTCTAGAAAGCTTGTTGTAGCAGTCAATGTTGACCTACTCAAACTATACGAGTGTATGGAGGTTGAAGGTCAAGATTTTTCATACAAGTACATCAATTATTTTGATCAATAAATATATTTTGTGTTTATCTTTCTTGAGAAACTACGTTTGCTATTCGCTAGCAAGGGTAATAGTAAAAATAGTGAAGAAAAACCAAGTGAAAAATGTGTTTTAGGATGATAAATAATTGTTTTGGAATGAACCAATGCACATAAAGGGGTATTATAGGACTTATATAATCATAATCTTTTAAGGGTGGCCAATATGTTGACTAAAATTTGATTATGTTAACTAAGAGAGAGTGTCATGTATTAATTAGTAAGATAATTGTTTTTCATAATGACCTAGTGATTTTTGGATTGGGTGATGTTATAAGGGTGTCATATAGTGGGTTTCATATATTACTTATCATGGTAATCATATACATAAGTGTTTGAGGTCAAAATTTATTTAACTAGGTTTTTGAGGCTAACTGGTAGTAACAAGTAGGCTTCTTGTAGTAGTATTTATGAGGCTTTGAAAGATGAATGAAGGTGATCATAAAGTTGGATTATGAGAGAGAATTTGAAGACAAATAACTATACTATTAATGGTTTGAGATGGTCTGATAATGTTCAAAGGTTTCCTAAGCTAAGATGACTTAGGGGGGGAGTCTCTTTTAGTGTTCTTAAGGGCATGGTCAAGTTGGTATGTTGTCAATGAATAGGTCTATGAAGATATTCTTAGAAATGGTATAATCAATGATAAGGGGAGAATTTTTATATTTTATTGAGGTGAATTGAAGTATAATTTATCTTCACATGTTATTAAATTATCCTACTTTTTCATTATGTCAAAGGGGGAGAAAGAATTGGAGAAAGGGAGAAAGAGCTTGAGTAAGGGAGAGATGATTTGATAACTTTTGTGATTATTGTGTGTAAGTGTTGACATAAATTACAAAGGGAGATATTTTTGGAGTATTTTAAATGATGTCCATATTGTGTTTGATAGTGTTCATATCATTTCAAGTGTGATAGTGTTTCTATGATAAAATGTCCCAAGGTATCTTGTGTGATATATCTTCATTGATGGCTTTTGAGCCATAATTACCTAGTTTGATATGATATTTCATTAGTATGTAAGAATGATAATGGTTTGTGTCAATTATTTCATAGGTCTAATAATGTTTCATTAATAATATACTTATGATGAATATGTTCTTGTGAAAGGTATGTGACATGGTTGAGCAAGATGGCATAAGCAAGGTTTAATGCATTTAAATATTGAGTATATGCATGATTCATATGTTTAATATATGATGGAAAGACTTCATGATGTTTCTATAAGGTTTGAGAATCCATTGTAGGTGATAGGAAGACTTTGGAATGCTTGTATGCCTATCTAGGTCATCCTAGTCTACTTATCAAATCAGGCTGAGAGATTAGGTTGGTCATGTTAGAATTTGAATGTGTGGAGGTCTCAAGAGTAGTTTGATATATGAATGGAATCCCATATGATAGGAGATAGTATTTTTACAACTTTAGGTCCATTATATGTATATATAAAAATTTATTGAAGGTCAAATATGGCTTTTTAGGCTGATTTCATCATTTTCATAGTCATTTTTACATAAAATTATGACCATTGGAATTCAAATATTTGAATTTACAAAGAAAAACTAGTCAATAGTATTTTCCTTATACATTTTTATAATGAAAGAATTTTATGATTGTGTAAAAAATAAATTTTTAGAATACTCAAGAAGATGTCTAGAAAATATGATTTCAATCCTTGACTAATCATACAAGTGCATTTATTATGGTCCAAATTTGACTAAGGGTTTGAATTTATTCTTCAAGTGACCATAAAAGGATGGTTGAATTTTTATTTAGGGTGTTTTGATGTTTCAAGGTGAATTATCTAGTGGAGAGTATTTATACTCCCTAAGGATAATCTAATTGGATTTTGGAGGTTTCACCAATCTATATTTAGTATGAACAATTACTTGAAAGTTGACTATTTGTTTATTCATGGTGTTTTCATGAATAAGGCAAATAATTGATAGGTTTAAGTTATGAAAAATTATATTGAGATGGTTTTGATATTTTTAAGATGTCTTAGGGGTCATGTAACATGGACCCATACACTTGGAAGTGTTCTTGTGTTACTAATTTTCTCGGTGATGTGTGTAAGGGGTGAATAGGTCTCCATTTGACCTAAAAGGGCCACTTAGTCCTAATTGATTGACTTTATAACTTAAGTGTGGCATATAGATTATTTGGACAACCTATATTATTTTGTTTAATATAATTATGTGTGTAATAGATGCCTTAGGTTCTAAAAAAAATATTTCGGTGAAAAAAAGGGTTAGTAAAAGAATCATGTATAAGAGATGGCTAATTAATCCTTTTGGGATAGTTAGAAAAAGAAATAATGAATCAAATGGTAAGAGAGCTTAGAACATGGTAAGAGTTCAAGGAATATATCATAAATTCATTTTGAAGATGTGATAAGGGCCTAACAATGTTTTTTATAGGTCTAACTATGTATATAAGGGTAGTTTGAGTGAAGAAGAAGAAGAATTATTTCATGCCTATGTGAGAGGAATATTTGAGATTGTTTGAGCTATACAAGACCATAACTAGTTATTTGAAAGAAAAAAAGAAAGATGGAGATTCAAATTATTTATTGATTAGGTGATTGATTGAGAAAGAGGGTTGTAGCCTCCTAGCAAGTTGGAGTTTTTTGAAGTCTAGTTGTTGCTAGATAAATCTGAGGGGTTGGTGCTCCTTATGGAGTGGGTTCTTCAGGAAGGTCTCTTTTTTGTGATCTCTTATAGGATTGTAGTCTATATATTTTTAGGATTGATATTTATTTTTATCCCCCATGAGGGTTTACCACATAATTCATGTGTTATATGCTTTGATCTTGTATAATTTTCTTTGTTCATTGAAATGAATGGTTTATATGATTCATTAATGATTATGATGAACGGTTATGAGTTTGAAAAATTGGAATTCAAGTTAATTCGATTATATCACTTATTCACCCCCCACCTATTGATTGTGCTTCCAAAAATTGGTATCATAGCAGGTCTTTTGGTTAAGCTTAATAGCTTGAAAGTGATCCCAAGTAGCAAAATATGGATAAGCAATTAAGGAAAGAGAATCTATAGTTATGGTCAATGGTCAAAATTCCTAGAGATAAAGCCAGGTCATTTATGGAACATGAAGGAAAGATGAGTCATCTTCAAATCAAGTTAGAGATAATGGTTGAAACAATCAATGAACATACAATGAAAATTAATGACCTTAAGGATTAGTTAAGGGTTACAAAGACAAATCTTAATTAAAAATAGGAAGAATGCCATAATTTGAAGACTAATTTAGGTTATTTGAAGATTGAGAATGAGTAGCTTATAGTCAAATTGAACAAGTTTGAGAATTCAAAGAGACAGCTACAATCAAGGATGATTAAAATATAAAAATAAACCTAAAGAAATCCATCAAACAACCCAATGCTATAAGGTATGGAAATTCATTTCATGGTCATTAGTTTGAGTGCCATAAATTTTGTCATAAAGCAAATAATTGTAGAAATAACCTAAGAAATAATTTATATTTGGAAAATGGAAAAAGGAACACTATTTTCTATAGTTATCTTAATAATGGTCATGTTGTTATATTTTCCCCAACTAGAGCTCCTAGAATGCATGAGAAAATTATAACATAGGTATGGAGACCTAAGATAGTTAAGATTGATCAAGATGAACCTAAGAGATAAGATGGTATGTTTTATGAGATATAAGAGGAGGAAGATATTGAATCTAAAGATGATACCAAGTATAGAGAGTTTAAAATCAATAAGAGCATTAAGAGGTTCAAATAAAATATGAGGGACTGGGGTTATCCTAGTTAAATTTTATTCTAAAAGCCTACGAAATAGGGTGTATTTATCTAAACTTCATAGAGGCATTAATTTTTAAAATTAAAAAAGTGATGTTTGATCAATTTTCTTGTGATATTGGAGAGAAATTTATATAAGTTTCCATGAAGGATGTCTTGATTCACAATGTTATTTTGATGTATAGATGACATGTTTTGAGATTCCTATCAAATCCAGATAGTGGTTATTGAAGTTGATTCTTTAATTATATATGAATGGTCTTCAAGAATATTTATATGGTATAAGAGGTTGTTTATAAATCCATATATATCATTCCCATGATTTGTAGATGATCTAATAGTGTGATTTGATGTGAGAAAATCCCCTTGTAAGATGATTGTTTTATAAAGGTATCAACAATGGTATACTAAGTGTATTTAAAGAATTGAGTATGATTTTTCATCATCAAGTTGAATTTTTATGAGTGTTATAAAATATACATAAATTATAATTGAACCATTAGGTGTGTTCCTTGTCCTGAGTTCAAATGCTTAGATAATAAAATAGAACTTTGAGCTGACTAGAAGAGAACAAGGGTTTCTTATAGTCTTGAGAGAACAAATCCTAGGGTGTAATCCTTAAATAAAATAATTATTTTATGACCTATGGAGTTAAAATTAGCGTAATTAAGATGATATATAATGTCTTATATTTTTTTTCATGTTTGAAATGTATATATGTGCTCATAATGATGTCTAAGAATAAGATCAAGTTAGTGATAATGTGTGAGTTGAAGATTGGTCATTTTAGACCAATACCTTTAAAGTCAGAGTGTTGGTGTTTAAAGACACAAGGAATTATGAATATTCGATAATGTAATGACAAGTTATATATGACATAAAGATGAATTTTATGTTTTATAAGTTAATTTTTTTTATTGCATGACATGTTACATGTGAACTTGAATAAAGAAGGTTTATAGATTGATATCCAAGGTAGTGTCATGAAGTATAATGGGTCCTTAGTATCAAAATTACTTATTAAATAATTTAAAACGAATTATTTTCATATTGATATTCTAATGATTAAGTACATATTATTCTTAATATGAATACGTTAATCCATTTGATCTTTGAAGTGTTCCATGAAGAGTTGAGTGGTGTATAAGCTTGAGTGGTGATTATTCCTCCAATAGTGAAGTTATCAAAACCAAAAATTATTTAAATGAATATTTATTATAAATATTTCCTCAAATTACCTATTAATATTGGGCTTCCATGAAAAATGTATGAAAATATACCTACAAAAATAAATTTTCCTATAGGGTTTTTAAGCATTATAGACATTCTTACACTCTTAGTAATTATTAATAAAGTACATCCCATAAAACAAAATAAATTTTTCATTAGTTATAATTTAATATGTGTCATAAAATTATTACAAGATATTTTGGAAAAAATATACATGTGGTGAAAGATACGAACACTTGATCATGTGGCTTGAATGGGTGTATTAGCTTGCATATTTTGAATTTCATCTTTGAACTGAAATTGACTCATTAATTGATTATAAATAATTTAAATAATAATAATTGGGCCTAAATAATCTATTCATATAATTTTCAAGGTTTCATCTTGTTTATAGGGTTTGAACATGCCTTTTGGTGCTATAGGCATGTTTGCTTACTTTAGCCCTCAAGGGCATGGTTTTTATAGAAACTAGAGTGTTATCACTATTTAAAGGTGTTATGAAGATTTAATAGCATATATTCACTCTTTAAAAACATTAAAATTAAGTTAAAACCCTTATAACATGCCTTAAACTCCATAAGAACCATGTTTGCTCCATGGTGATCATGAATGCACATGTTGATGACTATGTCAAAAAGGTGGCCATTTCTACTTGTAAAAGTACCTATATAATGGAATTATGTGTTTTATGTGGTCATATATATTAATTTTACCAGAAATTAAGGTATTTATTAAACATATAGGAGTTCCAAACCTACCATTTCCCCCAAAAAGTCTTGCAATATTACTTGTGATTGCATTTTCATAATATGAGATTGTGTCTTCATGTTTTACCTAAGTCTCTGAGTCTTAATAAATATTTATATTACTTTTATAGGAAATAAAAAACCTTATTTACCCATAATTTACCATTTATTAGTCACTTAGTGGATCATGTTGCCTATCACAACATCCTTCCTCTTTACAGGCTCTTGAGACTTACACCCTATCAACATTGCTCTAGGTGTTCATTGGAGGTAATGGAGATGACTAATATGTATTACACAATGAATTTTAACCTTGGTTACCTTTAATATTATTTTTAACCTTTCTCTTAATCCTTCTTTGGTTATTAACTATCAAGATAGCCCTTTTGGCCTTAACACTGTCATCTCTATACAAGCTTGTTATAGTAACTCCATGTCATTGGGTTGGTTGGTAGTGTTTTAAAACATGAAAAAGGTTTTGAATATTTAAAATATTATATTTTTTGTATTATATATCTTCACATGTCTATATCTTGACTTGAATGGTCATTGATTTCACCTTTTACCAATATGTGATTGCGTCAATGAGAAGGCTCAATTGTATGACTATAGGTGCACATTATAGGTTAACTACTATATAAAAATAATTAGAGAACCTATTTTCATGTTCCTAAGAATATTTGTATCCCATTTATATCTTAACATAATTTTTTGAACATGAAACCCTTGTAAATGATACCCTCATTCTACATTAATTATATTGAAGAAAGACGATGTGTTTACAATGTTGTAGGTGTGTTGATGAGGTGAAATGAATGAGCTGAGTTTGGTAACTCACTCATTGAGTGTTTTTCATACCAAAATTTACCTACATATCCTTAGAATATAATTTCTACCTGCATTACTATATCATCATGCCATCCTTATGAATACATACATCCTCTTATATAGACAATAGTAGGTTTTCTACCTATAGTCTTTGTACAGACAAGGATTCTACTAGTGATGCTTAGGGAGTTTTAATTGGTGCTCAAGGTGACAAGATGTGTGAATATGGATTTTTTTTATAAAATTATATTGATATCATCTCATTATCCATATCTCTTATTTCAATTCTTTAAAACTCTTTCCATGGTACTATCTCTCATTAACTATAGGATTCTTTTAAGCTAGTTGTACGTCTATTTTTTTTTACTGTTGAGTCATTTAAAGATTGACATATGTTGTTATTTGAGATACCATATTAAGCCACCTAATTCATATTGTCTTACCATGTATTTGATGTTTCACTCATTCTATTTCTCATCTTGATAGGCCTTAAGATTCCTCAAAACCCTTATCCACTATAAGTTACTTGGAGAATAGGCTTGTAGGTGGATACTCTATGATGGATAGACCAAAAATGAGTTTGGTATTTATTTAAAATATGGTTTTGATAAAAATCTTATGATAATGTTCCTAATACATACTTGTTCATCATATCATACCCCCTTATTGAAAACAAACTCTCTTAACTCATTATATACTTAACTATATCTCAACTTTTACATGCTTGTACAAACTGAGTTTCAAGGTCTGAGAATGATTTAGGAAGTTTTCAAACACACCAAGTGTATTTTATGGTTTTATATCATGATGATCCATTATCAAACTCAATACCCTCCTTTAAGGTTTTAAAACTTGAAAATCTCCTTGAGGGTTTGATAGGCCTTCAATAGAACATAAAAAACCTTATTTAGCCCTCATTTACCCTTCATTAGTCACTTAGTGGATCATGTTGCCTATCACAACATCCTTCCTCTTTATAGGCTCTTAAGACTTAGACCCTATCAAAATTTCTCTAGGTTTTCATTAGAGCTAATGGAGCTAATTGAGATGTATTACAACATGACTTGGAACCTTGAATACTTTTCATATTACTTGGAACCTTTCTCTTACTCCTTTGATTATTGACTCTCAAACTAGCTCTTTTGGCCTTAACATTGTCATATCTATATAATCCTATTGTAGTACCATCATGTATTTGTGTTGGAAATGTTTTAGAACATGACAAAAGTTTTGAAGATGAAAAATATTCTCTTGGTTTGTATGAGATATCTTCATATGTCCATCTCTTGACTTGAAAGGTCATTGAGTTAATATTTTTCATATAGGTGATTGTGTCAATGAGAAGACTCAATTATATGGCTCTAAGTACAGATTATTATGTGAAATACTATATATCTATGTTACTAAGAATATTCTAAGTGCTAGTTGTGGTTTCATTTTTTGACTCTTGATTCATTAAAAGATTGGCATATGTTTTTCTTTGAGATATCTTCTTAGGCCATCCAATTCATAATATATAACCATGTATTTGATGTTTCACTCAGTCTCCTCATCTTGTAGGCTTTAAGACTCTTCAAAATCATTATCCATTATAGGTTTCCTTGAGTACAGGCCTATAAGAGGATACTCTATGAGGAGATGACCAAAACAAAGTTTGTTCCCTATTTACAATGTGGTTTTGATACAAATCCTATGACCATGTTCCCATAACATACTTCTTCATCATACCATAATCCCTTTTTGAAAGAAAAATCTCTCAACTCACTATATACTTGATTGTATTTTGACTTTTCCATGTTTATATGGATGGATTTTTAAGGTCTAAGAATTGTTTAGGAATTTTTCCAACATAAAAAGTATTCTTGATGGTTTTATTTCATTAAGATCCATTAGAAAACTCAATACCCTCCTTGAAGATTTTGAAACTTGAAAATCTCCTCAAGAGTTCATCTCCACCTTCTTGGTTGTAGCTTGCTATTAAATTCCGTTTAGGTCCATTTGTTGGAAATATTGTCATTAATGTCAAAGGTCTAGCATTATTGGTGATAAAATCATTAAATTTAATGATGTTTTTAATACTAATATCTTGGATAATGTGTATTAATATTTATTTAATATTAACAAATATATTTTTGGTTGCATAAAATCAAAATAAGGGCCCATGGAGAAGTCAAAGAGTCACGAGGTAAAGACAAAAGAAGAATGGGACACAATTTCCCATGAATGGTCATCTTGAGGAATTACAAGAGTCACCAAGTGAAGACAAAATAAGAAGGGCACAATTTATCATGAAGGGACACTTTGAGGAATATGAAAAGTCACCAAGATAAAGACAAAAGAGGAAAGGATGCTTTTGCTTATGAAGGGTCACCATATGACTTTTAAAATGCAAGGATACGAAGGGTCATGCAAGTTTGGCACCATTTTCCATGAAGATTGAAGGGTCATAAAGGTTGAATACCAAATTTCATTTGGAAGTTTATAAACAAAGGCTTGAGAAGCCATTTATAATATGGGAGAGAGAGTATGATTTGTAATATTTATATCTAGCTTAGAGGAGCATAGGAGAGAGAGGAAATAGATATTGTAATGAGTTATCATTTATTGAGATAACAAAATTGAGAGATAGTTGTGTGGTATACACAAAAGGGGTTGGTGCTTTTGTGGGTTGGTGCTCACAAATATTTACTGTGTTGGTGCTCAAGAAAGGGGTTAGTGATCTTGTGGGTTGGTGCTCATGAATAGTTATTGTGTTGGTACTCATCAAAGGGGTTGGTGCTCCTATGGGTTGGTGCTCATGAATAGTTGTTGTGTTGGTGCTCAACAAAGGGGTTGGTGTTCTTGTGGGTTGGTGCTCATAAATAGTTGTTGTGTTGGTGCTTAGCAAATGGGTTGGTGCTCTTGTGGGTTGGTGCTCATGAATAGTTATTGTGTTGGTGTTCATAAAAGATTTTAGTGCTCCTGCAAGTTGGTACTTGTAAATATTTTAATTTGAGTTGGTGATCATTCATATACTTTAGATTGTTCTCCATGGTTTATCCCACATTGGGTTTTCATGTTAAATGTGGTGTCTCTCTCTATCTTATGTGGTGTTTATTATTTCAATTTTATTATATATCTTGAATGTATGGTTAAGTGGAATTTGATTAAGGTAAATTTTATAAGATTTATGATATACTAATTCAACCCCCTTATCAATATATCCCATGTTTAACAATTGGTATAAGAGTAGGTTCCTTTTGAAAAAGTTTAATAGCTTGAAGGAAGATCAAGAAAACACGATGATTGGATCACATGAAGGATTTTATACAAATAAGGCACCTTTATTAGATGGGATGAATTATGTTTTTTGGAGCATAAGAATGAAGACTAATTTTATGGCCCTTGGATTTAACATATGGCAAGCAGTGGTGGAGGAATATGAAAATCCACAAACACTTGTAATTACTCCAATAGAAAAGAAGGCAAGTGAAAATAATGCTAAAGCTTTAAATGTTATTTTATGTGGTTTATGTGAATCTGAATTTGTTAAAGTTATGAAATGTAAATATACTCATGAAACTTGGGTAAAACCTTAGAATATTTACAAATGTGATGGAAACGTTCAACAAGCTAAGCTTTAGACTTTTAGAAGACAGTTTGATAGTTTGAAGATGGAAGAAGAAGAAGATATAGCAAGTTATCTTTTGTGAGTTGATCAAATGGTAAATTAGATTCAAGGTCTTGGAGAAAATATAGAAGATTCAATGGTGGTATAAATTTTTTTTAGATCTATACCAATGAGATATGATGCAAAGGTTTTGACAATTGAGGAAATGAATAATTTAGCCAAGCTAAAGATGGATGAGCTTCATGGTATACTCATGGCATATGAGATGTAGAATAAACAAGATAAAACCTCAAAGAGAGAAGTGGTTTTTAATACATCAAAGAAAGAGAAAGCTAAGGTTCAAGAATCAAGTGATAGTTCTAGTGATGATGAAGATGATAACAAAGCTCTTTTCATTCGCAAGCTAAAAATGAGAACAGGTAAATATCATGGAAAATTACCTTTTAAATGTTTTAATTATGGAAAGATTGGAATTTTTTTAGCTAAATTCCCAAATAATGGTAATGATGGTAATGAAGAAGGAAATTTTACATACAATAATAATTTCAAAGGTAAATTCAAGAAGGGATTCGAGAAGAAGAGTTTGTATTTTAAAGATCCTAGCTTAGCCAAAGATAGTGGAGTCAGTGATTCAAAAGACAAAGAGATTATAGTCATGTCCATACATGAAGATGCCTCTATAATCAAAATTATAGATGATAAAGAAGAAGAATAGTATGAAGCCAAAGTGAATCTAGAAGGAGAACTCATTTGTACCTTAGAAGAGTTAGAAGCTGTTGATAATAAGAATCAAAGATTGAAGCGCCAGATTGAGAAAAATAAAAAGGAGTCAAAGGAAATAATTGATGATCTAACATCACACTTTGAAGAACCTAAAAGGAATGAAAAATTTATAACAACATAGTTTCAAAAAGTAAGAAAATAATGTGAAAGGTATGTTATTGAAATTTCCTCTTTAAAAGAAGATATTGAGAAAGTAGTCAATGATAAAGTAGTTAGTGATTCAAAATTTAAGGATAGCACTAACATGTTGAATAAGATATTAGTAAGCTAAAAGGAAATATCAGATAAGATAGGTATAAAATTTGAAAATTAAAAGAGCTATGTTGAAGCTCTTAAAAAAGAGGAAACAAAAAGGGAAGAAGTGAAGAATACAGAGGACATCTCAAACAAAGAAGGCTGGATGGAACAAAGCTACAAAAGGCAATCAGGTTAGAGATACACAAATAGGTATTAGTTTTATCTTTACTATTTTTATTGTAATGGATATGGTCACAATAAATTATAATTTTGAAAAGAGCTAATAGTTTCATAAATAAGAAGGAAATTCATGTAGAGTCAAGCAGAAGATACAACTCTTTTGCTCCTCTATCAAGCTTTGATGAAGAGGACATAATATGTTACAAGTGCAACAACTTCAAAAACATAGCTTAGTAATATAGAAGCATGTTCAAGTCAATCAAGAAGGACCAAAGTTTTAAGGTTCCATTCATCAAGAAGAAGGTTCAGACATGTTCATGGTAGAATAAACAACCTGAAGATTCTATGTTGGTACAAACAGCTTTGCATGCAAGAAATGAATATCAGCCATGGTTCATCGATAGCGGATGTTTGAGGTACATGATAGGAGACAAGATTAAGTTCATAACTCTAAATAATATCAATGGTGACATAGTGAAATTTAGAGATAAAACCTTTGCCAGGATAGCTGGAAAAGGTACTTTGAGTTTAGATAATGGTAGAACCAAGACTAAGAATGTATTGTATGTAAAAGGTCTTAATCATAATCTATTGAGTGTAAGTCAAATATGTGATCAGGGATACACATTCAAGTTTTATGTAGAAGGATGTGAGATTATAAGAAAATATTCAAATGAGTTGATGGTAGATGTTCAAAGGATAGGTAATAATTTATATGTATTATCAGATATCTTCTCAAAGGCATGATCAAAGGACACATTCAAGGATCTGTAAGAGGAGTTGGGAGTAATTTCTTTTACTTCCTATCATTGAGGTTTAGCATCAGTTGATGAAGATATAAGTGTTATCTCTAGGTAGTCCCTTTACCATTGATGTCAAAGGGGGAGAATAATAGGTATAGGTGTAGGTGCAAAAATATGTATAAGGAATAGGTACATGTTACTATAGTAAGGGGGAGTTACTGTATGTTTTTTAGATGACAATATGTTTTTTAGGATGTGGTATTTTTAGGTTGAGGTTTCCATCAATGAAAAAGGGGGATATTGTTGTAAATATTGTCATTGATGTCAAAGGTCTAGCATTATTGGTGATAAAGGCCCTATTGCATTTAATGGTGTTTTTAATAGTAATATCTTGGATAATGTGTGTTAATATTTATTTAATATTAATGAATATATTTTTGGTTGCATAAAGTCAAAAGAAGGGCCCATGGAGAAGTCAAAGATTCATGAGGTAAAGATAAAAGAAGAATGGGACACATTTTCCCATGAAGAGTCATCTTCAGGAATTCCAAGAGTTACCATGTGAAGATGAAAGAGGAAGGGCACAATTTATCATGAAGGGACACTTTGAGGAATATGAAAATTCACCAAGATAAATACAAAAGAGGAAAGGACACTTTTTCTTATGAAGGGTCACAATATGAATTTTCAAATGCAAGGATATAAAGGGTCATGGAAGTTTGGCACCATTTTCCATGAGGATTGAAGGGTCACAAAGGGTGAATGCCAAAGGTCATTTACAAAGCTATAAATAAATGCTTGAGAAGCCATTTATAATATGGGAGAGAGAGTATGATTTGTAATTTTTATATCTAGCTTAGAAGAGCAGAGGAGAGAGAGGAAAGAGATATTATAATAAGCTATCATTTATTGAGATAGAAACATTGAGAGATAGTTGCGTGCTATACACAAAATGGGTTGGTGATCCTATGGGTTGGTGCTACTATGGGTTAGTGCTCATGAATAGTTGCTATGTTGGTGCTCAACAAAGGGGTTGGTGCTCCTGTGGGTTGGTACTCATAAATAGTTGTTATGTTGGTGCTTAACAAAGGGGTTAGTACTCCTCTAGGTTGGTGCTCATGAATATTTGTTATGTTAGTGCTCAAAAAAGGGGTTGGTGATTTCAAATATTTTAGTTTGAGTTGGTGCTCATTCATAGATTGTTCTCCATGTTTTTCCCACATTGGGTTTCCACGTTAAATCTAGTGTCTCTCTCTATGTTGTGTGGTGTTTATCATTTTAGTTTTATTACATATCTTGAATGTATGGTTAAGTGGAATTTTATTAAGGGAAATTTTATAAGATTTATGATATATTGATTTACCCCCCCCTCTTAGTATATCTTGTGCTTAACACCCTTTTCTCTTAATCCCTATAATGCCTTAATCTTGTGTTGTTCTTAAACAACCATATTGAAGTTAAATATCCTCATATGAATAGATCTTGGATAATCCAACTAACATCATTTTCATTTTGACAACCCTTAAGTTTGCTAAGACCTTGACCAACTATAGCTTTTGACCAAAAACAGGCATTTAGGAGTATCTAAGACACTTAAATGTAAATACATGACTACCTTTTAAAGGTTTATGACATGAAGATTGACAATCCTTAATATATGGTCATCCTCACACCAATAACTTAAGATTAATTTCAACACTCAGTCATTAAGAGAGTCAGCACCCTAATATAGGTGGATGTTGACTGTATGATTGCATGGATTGAGGTGAAATAACCTTGAGAAGGTAAAATTAGTCTTGGTGAGCTTCACATTGATTCATTTCAAAGTTGAATGGAGTTTGAACAAACACCATTTAGAATATGTCTTTCACACTTTTTTTACTTCTTTTCACTTCTATTTGATTCCTTTGACTGTGCTTATGGACTATGTAGGGGTTTTAGACCTTGGGAGGGTCACAAAACAATCATGGTAAACCTATCCTCATTTGCATTAAACTTGTCAAGATGAGTTAAATATCCTTCATGTGATAACCATACCTTTAGTGCAATCAATACAACCTTCGATTGAAATAATGTTTGATTATAGGTATATTAGATATATGTTTCCTTCTTAGGACTATAGACAGGGTCTATTGGCCTTGTATATTCTCCTTCTTCACACTTATGATTGTTTATATCCCTTAATTCCTTATGACAATGGATCTATTGAACTAAATAGGCCTTTAAAAAGGTCTCTCTCACCTTTATCTTCATTTTACCTTCATGACAAACAATTTAATGTGTTTTTGACTATAGATGGTTATTTCACCTCTTTTTAGCAATGTTTCAAAGGTTCCCATAGTAGTTGAATGATTAAGGTATTGGTAATTCTTATTTAATGCTCCTTATTATTAGATTAATTAAGTGATTGAGGATGGAAGTGGGTGAGATGATGATGGAATATGGAAAAAATGAATGAAGTGTATAAAGGAGTGAAGACATAGTGAGAAATGGTTGTGTATGATAGTGAGTAAGAATGAAACAAAATGGAGGTGATAATGAACATGAAACCTATCATGTAGTAATAATAAAAACCATAGAGAAATAACATACATAGGTAAAAATTATTCAAACCAATTTTAAGTTAATTGGAGGAGGAAAATGGTGTAAAAATGAAATATAGGTTTTTGCTAAAACCTTAAAATATGATAGAAAACATTAATGTTTTCTAAAAGGGATCTTGAGATGATTGAGAAAACATGGGTGGATTTATTTGTGATGAAAGTTGATGAAACCTTTAATAATGTTTGTTAGATAACATGTGAACATGATGGGTACCTTGCAAGCAATATTCCAATAAAATTTGAAAATCCTTCTCTCTCCTTTACAGTACAAATATCCTTTATATGATTATACAATGCAGATTTGCTCTATAGACTTATTATTGAGATCCATATGGAAATTAAATATGTGAAAATGACCTGAATACTACCATGTAATGGTTAATATTTTTTCCAATAAATTCCATGATCTTGAATTTTTTTGATATTTTGCCCTAGTGAGGAGAAATTACATAAAACTGATTGCCTTCTTGGATGTAAGATTACATAATTATGACTTGAATTTAAATGGATGATTGATAAGGGAGAAATGAAAAATTTGATAACCAATTTATCCAAAAATAATATTTATATGTCTATTTTCTTTGGAAAAAATTTCAAACCTAAATCTTCTCTCTCCTAACTGTACTAGCTACAAACCTCAAGGTCTATCGCTTTGTGCAAAAAAGCAATGTGACTGTAGGGGACCAGTTTTGAGATTGTATTACATAAAATTTTCATGAAATTATTATGGGTTTTTATTCCTTATTATTAATATTCGTAAGCTCCATCATATGGATAGCCATACAAGTCAATACTATTTTTTGAAAAATACATGAAATAAGCTCTTTCTTTACCTTTTATTGACACTTTAGTCTTCCATGCCAAATTTAATGAATTAATAGGAGTCCATGAGTCTTTGGAAATGTCATAACAAATAATAAGCATTTTAACATCTTTATTTAGCCAAAATTGGCATGTGAGAGACCTTTTTGGGTCTTTTCTAAGCTTAAATTTGCGTTAAGTGACCTTTTTAAAGTATGCGAGTTTGAATTAAGGATAAATTCATGAATATGAAAGTATTTAAAGGTAATATGAAGGAATTAATTACTTTTTGACATATAATTTAATCATTTTTAAGCCTAAAACTCTACTTTTGACATAAAAAATAAGGTTTTACAAGATAAATTACCATTGAACAAGGTTTATAAGAGTCCTTTGAGAAGTTTAAGATTATAGAGGGTGGAATTTGACCTTTATATTACAAATTACCATAATTTTTTGCATATAATATGGTTGAAAAACCTACTGGTTAAAATAACCTACTAGATTTGATATGACAATGACATTTTGAAACACAACTTGACATGATGACTCTCTTGAATGTTAAACAAACTCTTTTGGATTTCATAAACCTCTTTTGACTATAACAACAAGACTGAAAGGAAACAAAAATTAAACTTAAAAGATAAACCTAACCTCAAGAAAATGAGAACAAGAAAACAAATTATTTCTTGTGCTATTCACTTATTGAAAAAAAACAAACTTAGAACAACTAACCTGAAGTGAAAAGCTTTCCTTCAGGGTAAAATGGAAAGCTATTTTATCCACCATGGAACCTTGAATCATGTTTGAAATATCTTGGTAGTGTCTTTTTATAGATATGAGCACTTGTATGTTCATGTATTCTTGACAATGTAGTCAGGCCTTCTACATCCATTCTCAGGCATATGGATTGAAGATGTGGATCCAAAACTCAATCATCCTCCTTGCATATTCTCCTAATTTGGAAGAATAATGCCATTTTTTCTTCATTCATGGGTTTCTAATTATCTAATATGTATTCTATTGTACCTTCACTCTCATCCAACACTTATTAATTCTTCTCATCACATATACTTTTATTCTTATGGGTAAAACTTGATTGATTCAATAGTTGATTAGTCTTTAACATCCTCAATAGGAAGTGTGAGACCTTGAAGATCCTGATATTCATTAAAAATATCCATTTATTACTACCAACAATCACCATCATTATATTATATTCTTTGGCTAGCCTAACTCATCAATAGTAACTACTATAAGTCCTTAAGAAACATCTTGATGTGGGACAACTAATATGTGATCAAGTGGCTCTTGAGAAACAATCTCTTGTTGCATACCTAAAACTTATTCTTATTGTGTGTTATTTTGTATCTAAAACTAATTCTATAATTCACCTTCTTTGATATTATAAAGGACTAAGTCATGGATATCCTTACTTGTAAGTGTCTCAACGGATATGTCTTCTTCAACTTCAACTAAAACTTCTTTATCATTTTTTGTCACTTTAGTTGAAAATTATTCCTTTCCCTCACCTAGGAGAGGTTCCTTCTCAATAATTGTCATGTTAGACCCTTGAAAATACTCTAGAAGATGAGAAAAGTCTAAAGATTTTACCATAGATGCCTAATTTTTCTCATGGAGTTTCCCAACTTGAATCACCCTCACCTCCTCTCTTCGCTAAAATTTATCTTGAATAGATTTCCATGAAGGAAAATCTTTGGAATTTTGAGTAGGGGGATGTGAAGGATGAAATATATCATGCTTACTCTTGAATTTAGTATCTTGAGTTATACATGAATGTTATTATTTCTCCCTAGACTATTGTACCTAATTCTAAGTCATGAATCTGGGCTTAGAAACCTCTATTTTTACACTTTTTGTAGCCATGGGTGTGAAATAATAAGCTTGTTACTATGTTGCCTTTACATCTACAATTGAATACCAAAGGTGTTAATTTGCAAGATCAACTTCCTTGGCTAGATGAGCCTCAAAATCATGGACCAGATAATTAGACATGTCTCCCTAAAAAACTAAAGATGAAGGCTCATGTATGACCTACTATGAAACATGAATATTAGTCTCCTCAAAACACACTTTTTCAACCTTCTAAGGTCACTTTTGGATAGATTTCTAGGTAATAAATCTAGGTAAGGTTTGAATGGAAACTTGAGGTCTATGATATACATTTGTTTGATGTTCATGAATATAAAAGGGCATCTAAATGGGATCATGCTACTGATTCTGGTCACCATGGTGTTTCTCATGAACCACTAACCTCTCTTCAATGCCTACAATTAGACCACCTATGTCTAGGATTATTAGCATTGAAATTTTAATGGCTTTGACTTATTAAATATGCGCATACCTCTTTAGTCTATTTCATATTAGATATCATATTCTTAATTTCATGATTAGTGATATCCTCTCCATAACACTTTTGAGTATCTATGCTTACCAACTATTTCTTATGGCCAAATATGTTTTTTAAAGCTTGATATGGATTTTTTTGGGACTTGATTAGGCTGTTCAAGAAGATAAAAAGGATCATGAGGTTCATCATATGATTGAATTGAATCACCATATTATTAATAAGGCTCTATATATTGTTGGTTATGTTCATCATAAGGCTGATATGAATCTGGGTAAGACTGATATGGGTCATGAGGATCATAACAATATGCATATCGATCATACTGGAACTGTTGATAAGGATACGAATGATAGAATTCTTCTCTATAAGCTACCATAGCCTATAAAATACATGAAAATCAACTAAATTATGAACAAAATTTTCCTTTTACCTCTGAGATAAGGACCATAGGAGTACTTGAAACTACTTATGGAGAATATTATTATATAATTTCTACTCCAATGACTAAATATGTGTCCCACCAAGTCAAAATTGTTAACAACCTAGATAACACCTAGTTCAAATATGACTAACATTGGAATGATCTGAGGTGTGGGACACTTAAAATCAGACTAGACCTCTAGTTTTGATGAGGATAACTACTCTAATGTATCACTTATGCTCTATTTACTAAAAACTATTAATTTTTGGGATAAAAAGGGTTAGAAAGAAACTAAAAGGTAAATACTATTCTACTATTGGTGATACACCTATTGTTGGAAATATTGTCATTGATGTCAAAGGTTTAGTATTATTGGTGATAAAGGCCTCATTTCATTTAATGTTATTTATCTTGGCTAATATGAGTTAATATTTATTTAATATTAACAAATATATTTTTGGTTACATATGAGACAAAATAAGGGCCCATGGAGAAGTCGAAGAGTCACGAGATAAAGACAAAAGGATGGGACACATTTTCCCATGAAGAGTCATCTTGGGGAATACCAAGAGTCACCAAGTGAAGACAAAAGAGTAAAGGGTGAATTTATCATGAAGGGAGACTTTGAGGAATACAAAAAGTCACCAATGATAAGGACAAAAGTGGGAAAGACATTTTTGGTCATGAAGGGTCACCACATGACTTTTCAAATGCTTGGATATGAAGGGTCATCCAAGATTGGCACCATTTTCCATGAGGATTGAAGGGTCACAAAGGGGGAAGGCCAAAGGTCATTTGGAAAGCTATAAATAAAGGCTTGAGTAACCATTTGTAATATGGAAGTGAGAGGTTGATTTGATATTGTAATATCTAGCTTAGAAGATCAATTTTGAGAGATGATTTGTATTTGTTATTTCCAGCTTAGAAGAGAAAAAGTGAGAGAGAGAGAGGAAGAAGATGTTGTATTGATCTATCATTTGTTGAGATAGCAACATTGAGAGATAGGTGTGTGGTATACACAAAGGGGTTAGTGCTCCTGTGGGTTGGTGCTCATGAATTTTTGTTGAGTTGGTGCTTGGTAAAGTAAAGGGGTTGGTGCTCCTGTGGGTTGGTGCTCATGAATTGTTGTTAGGTTGGTGCTCAGCAAGGGGTTTGGTGCTCCTATGGGTTGGTACTCAGGAATAGGTGCTGGGTTGGTGCTTGGTAAAGGGGTTTGAAGCTCTTGTGGGTTGGTGCTCACAAATTATAGCTGAGGTTTCTACTTGGCAAAGGGTTATGGTGCTCTTGTGGGGTTGTTCTCACAAATATATTTGAGATTAATTCTCCATGGTTTTTCCCACATTGGGTTTCCATGTTATATCTAGTGTCTCTCTTTATCTTTTGTGATGTTTATTGTTTGAGTTTTATTGCATATCTTGAATGATTGATTAAGTGGAATTTGGTTAAAGGAAAGATTTATAAGATATATAATATACTGATATACCCCCCCCCTCTTAGTATATTCCATGCTTAACAATTGGTATCAGAGCATGTTCCTTTAGAAAGGGTTTAATAGCTTAAAGGTAGATCAAAGGAAAAGCACATATGGCCAAGTAACTAAAGAAGGAGAATCAAGAATTGAAATCTATGGATGAAGCTCTTAAGGAAAAGGTGTGTATCTTGGATTCTAAGTTGGCTATAGAAGTAAAAGAAAATAAGATATTTATTCAGGATCTTAAGAATTAGTTAGAGGTTGCAACTTCAATTTTAACATCAAAAGAAGAAGAGTGTAATCAATTGAAGGTTGAGTTAGATTATTTAAAGGATAATCATGAGAAGCTTTTAATCAAGGTTGACAAAGATCATGAAATATTAGTCCAAGGAAAGAAGGATGCAAGTTTTGCAGGCAAATCAAAGAAGCCAATCAGGCAGCCTAATGCTTTCAAGTTTTCAAATTATTTTCATGGGCATTGTTTTGTTTGTCATCATGTTGGTCATAGGGAAAGAGATTGTATGAGGAGAAGAAATGAGTCAAAGGGAGATCTCAGTCACATTCAAGAAAAAGGTATGAGAAATATTGTTTGCTTTTGTTGTCATGAGGTTGGCCATATTGCTAGATTATGCCAAAATAAAGTAAAGATATATTCAAGGTATTTTAAAGGATTTAGAGACCCTAAAAAATATGAAAAAAGACAAATTTAGGTTTGGAGACATAATATAGTAAAGGTTGATCAGGTTGAGGTTAAGAGTGAAAATGAATTACTTGCTATAGTAGATAAAGAATCAGATAAGAAGGATTGTAAAGAATCTCTTGTTACATTTGAGCATGAGCTTTGTCAAGATAAGATAGTTGCAAAAGTTGAGAAAAATAAGAACATCATAAATGATAAGGTTTGTAAGTCAAAAAGGTTAAACATGCTTAAATGGATTCTAAAAGAAAAACACAAGAAGATCAAGGAAGAAACATAGGAGATGTGGGAATCTCCTTAGATTTATTTCTAGAACCATTTTGTGTGGGGGTGTCTCTTCTAGGCTTCAAGGAGACACTTTTAAGAAATTTGAAGCATGATGGATGCTATTGGGTCTTAGATATTTTACATGACAAGAAGGTGAGTTGACATATTAATTTGTATATCTTTTGAGGGAATAGATTTTTGAAGAAAATTTTGCATCAGTATTATGGTTTGAGGCTATTAGAATGATTCTTGCATATGCAGTGTTTCAAATGATTATGGTCATAAGAAATTAGAATGTTGAAAAAGAGTTAATTGTTTCAGAAAGAAGGAACAACATACTCATGCAAATTCAATGAATAAGGATTAGATTTTCAAAGTTCCATTCATCAAGAAGAAGGTTCAGACATGTTCATGGTAAAAGAAACAACCTAAAGATTCTATGATGGTGCAGACAGCTCTACATGTGAGAGGTAAAGATCAGCCATGGTTCGTTGATAGTGGATGTTCAAGGCATATGACAAGAGATAAGAGTAAAGAAGATCAATGGTGGTAAAGTGAGATTCAGAGATAAAACCACTGCCAAGATAGCTAGAAAAGGTATTTTATTTTTAGATAATGGTAGAACCAAGACTAAGATTGTTTTATAAGCATAATTTATTGAGTGTAAGGCAAATATGTGATCAAGGGTACACCTTAAAGTTTCATACAGAAGGAAATATTCAAATGAGTTGATTGCAAATTCTCAAAGGATAGGTAAAAATAGATATCTTCTCAAAGATCAGTGAGAGGATTTTGGAGTAATTTCTATTACTTATTGCCATTGATGTTCAGCATCAAGTGAGGGGGAGCTAAGTGTTAGCTCTAGGTAGGCCCTTTGCCATTGATGTCAAAGGGGGAGAATAATAGGTATAGGTACAATTATAGGTACAAGTGCAAAAAATAGGTACATGGAATAGGTACAAGTTACTACAGTAAGGGGGAGTTATTGTATGTTTTTAGATGATGATATGTGCAGGTGATAGGATGTGGTAGTTTCAGGATTGAGGTTGCCATCAATGACAAAGGGTGAGATTGTTAGAAATATTGTCATTGATGTCAAATGTTTAGTATTATTGGTGATAAGGGCCTCATTGCATTTAATGTTATTTATCTTGGCTAATATGAGTTAATATTTATTTAATATTAATGAATATATTTTTGGTTGCATATGAGACAAAATAAGGGCCCATGGATAATTTGAAGAGTCACAAGATAAGGACAAAAGAAGGATGGGATGCATTTTCCCATGAAGAGTCATCTTTGGAAATACCAAGAGTCACCAAGTGAAGACAAAAGAGTAAAGGGTGAATTTCTCATGAAGGGACACTTTGAGGAATACAAAAAGTCACCAAAGATAAGGACAAAAGTGGGAAAGATGTTTTTGGTCACGAAGGGTCACCACATGACTTTTCAAATGCTTGGATATGAAGGGTCATCCAAGATTGGTGCCATTTTCCATGAGGATTGAAGGGTCACAAAGGGGGAAGGCCAAAGGTCATTTGGAAAGCTATAAATAAAGGCTTGACTAGCCATTTGTAATATGGAGGTGAGAGGTTGATTTGATATTGTAATATCTAGCTTAGAAGATCAATTGTGAGAGATGATTTGTATTTGTTATATCTAGCTTAGAAGAGCAAAAGTGAAAGAGAAGAAGAAGATGTTGTATTGATCTATCATTTGTTGAGATAGCAACATTGAGAGATAGGTGTGTGGTAGACACAAAGGGGTTGGTGCTCCTATGGGTTGGTGCTCATGAATTGTTGCTGAGTTGGTGCTTGGTAAAGGGGTTAGTGCTCCTGTGGGTTGGTGCTCATGAATTATTGTTGGGTTGGTTCTCGGCAAAGGATTTGGTGCTCCTGTGGGTTGGTGCTCATGAATAGGTGTTGGGTTGGTGCTTGGCAAAGGGGTTTGAAGCTCATGTGTGTTGGTGCTCATGAATTATAGCTTAGGTTTATACTTGGCAAAGGGGTATGGTGCTCTTGTGGGGTTTTTCTCACAAATATATTTGAGATTGATTCTCCATGGTTTTTCCCACATTGGGTTTCCACGTTATATCTGGTGTTTTTCTCTGTCTTGTGTGATGTTTATTGTCTGAGTTTTATTACATATCTTGAATGATTGATTAAGTGGAATTTGGTTAAAGGAAAGATTTATAAGATATACAATATATTGATTCACCCCCACTCTTAGTATATTCTGTGCTTAACACCTATATTTCTATTTCATCCACTCTATTTGAGATCCTAGAACACTAATAAGATAAGAAAATAACTAAATCTACAACTCCAAATGACTCTTATGCAATAGTATTTTGCATAAAGGTTTCATCAAATGACCAAAGCATGAGGAAAATTATGGAATAGTGTTGATTCAAGGTACTAACCAATCAATTATATCCATTATTATCTAAACCTAATTATATCAAACATTAAACATGACCTACATAAGATGACATACTAGTAGTTAGGTGAGATCATGACTTTCCAAGGGAGTAACTTATACCACATGTGAAAATAAACTTACATAAACACACTATACCAAAATATAATAATCTAAAAACATTCATTTTATTCATCTCAAAAGGTTACAAATCTCAATCTAGGTAGAGTCTAGTCATGCCCAAGAGAGGGATATAGAAAATTGGCTTGAAAGCCTAAATATATAGAAGATAGAAGAGAAATAGTGAAGATATAGGTGTATAAGAGAGAAGAGGAAGATATATAATATTAAAATCAAGTCGATTTAAATTAAAAATTTCATTAAATATTCCTTAAGATATCTTTTTATCTGGAAAATCCTTGCATTAGCTCTTTTTTGGCATTGAAAAGGGATGTGAAATTATTTTGTCTTAAAACTCTTTTGCATACCTTATACACCACAAGTTGGATATAAAATCCACTTGAAAGTGAGATAATGATATGTGAATTTCCTATATTGCATCAAGATCATGGAGTATGCATGAATTTGCTTAGTCTACTCCTGATTAATCAACTTAGAGTGTTCGGTCTTTAAGACAACTTAACTCCACTTAAGCCATTTCCTTACATGAAATGGAACATAAATATTGATATTTACATGGAATACACACTTTAATATAATATAATTAGTGTGAAAACTCCATATTAACTCAATTTATAGCCTTTTAATGTCAATTTCAACTCAAATGTTTGACCAAATAAGCCTACTAGGCCTAAATAAGCCTAATATCCTAATTATTGCACTTGAATACCATTATAACCTACATTAAAACCATGAAAACTAAAAACATGATGAAAATTTGGCCTATAACAAGCCCTCATATCATGATAAATCTTCTTTTGATGAAGAAACACATGTAACTTGGTCAAACTTATTGACTAGGTCAATTTAGCTTAAATTTCCTATAGAGTGGTTATGTTGCATGAGTTGATAAGTAAAATTACAAGAATATTTTTTACCATATGATGATTTTGAGATTAATAAAAAGTCTCAAACATTGATCTCCATGAATTTTATCTCATGTAAACTTCCTTATACCTCATCTTTTGCACTTTTTTCCCTAAAAACCCTATTTTTACCCTAATCTATACAATTTTGTACAAATAATTACCATTTTTGGTACATATATAATATTAATTTATTTTATAATAGTTTTTTGTTTATTCATGAGGTTTTCATTGAAATAAAATTAACTTTTCTTAAAATTAGTCATTATGAGGGTTTGGGAGGGTTTTAGAGGTGAACCTTCTTAGCGATGGTTCATAACATGCAATCCTCCAAACCCAAATTTATTTCCATGTACATATATTATGTATACCCCATAAAATTTCTTGATAATATTGGGATTTCATGAAAAATGTATGAAAATATACCTACATAAAGAATTTTATCGATAGGGTCTGTAAGCATTCTAGACATGTGTATGCTCTTAACAATTGTTCATAAATTAAATACCCTAAACCAACCTTAAGTTTTAATGTAATTTAATTTAATATAGGTCTTTAAATAATTATAATAGTTTTTTTTTTAAAATATTCACGTGGTGAAAGATACGAGCACTTGATATGGTGGCTTGAATGGGTATCTTAGCCTTCATAGTTTGAATTTCCTCTTTGGACTGAAACGGACTCCTCCATTTCTTCCCCCTAATTTAAATATTAATAATGGGGATTTAAACATATCTCCATATAATTTTAAATGTGTCATATTATTTATAGGGTTTTAGAATGCCTTTTGGTGGTATAGGCCTACTTACTTATTTTAGCCATCAAGGGACTAGTTTGTATAGAAACTAAAATGTGATAAATATTTAAATGTGTTATTAATATCTAATAACATATCTTAATTCTTTAAAAACATTATATTGAAGATCTAAACCTTATAACACACCTTAAACTCCTTAAGAATCATATTTGCTCCAACAGTGATCACGAATGGACATGCTAATGACTATGTCAAAATAGTGGGCACTTACACTTATCAAAATACATCTCCCAATGGAATTATTATTTTTATTGGGTCACAAATATTAATTTTACCAAAAATTAAGTCTTTATTCAACTTGTAGGATATGTAAATATACCATTTTCTCAAAAAAGGCTTGCAATGTTGATTGTGACTATATTTTCATAATAAGATAGTATGTTTTCATTTTTTACTTGACACTTTGAGTATTAATAAATATTTATAGTCCTTAAATAGGTAATTAAAAACATTATTTATCCCTTTTTTACCCATCACTAGTCACTTACTAGATCATGTTACCTATCACAACATCTTTCATCTTTATAGACTCTTAAGACTTAAACCCTATCAACATTGTTGTAGGTGTTCATTAGAGGGAATAGAGATGAATGATATTTATTACAACATGAATTTGAACCTATAATACCTTTAATATTACTTTAAACCTTGTTTTTACTCCTTTGGCTATTGACTCTCAACTAGCTCTTTTGGCCTTAACATTGTCATCTCTGTACAAACCTGTTGTAGTACCTTCATGTCATTGGGTTATAAATATTTTAAAACATGGAAAAGGTTTTGACTATTAAAATTATTCTCTTGGTTTTCATTATATATCTTCATATGTCAAGCTCTTAACCTGAATGGTCATTGAGTTCACCTTTAGCCAATAGGTGATTGTGTCAATGGGAAGGCTCAATTATATAGCTATAGGTACACATTATTAGGTGAACTACTATATAAAAATTATTGGAGAATGTGTCTATATGTTATTAATAATATTGGTATCACCTTTTACACTTAATACACTTTTTTAAACATGAAACCCTTGTAGATCATACCCTCATTCTTCATTGATTAGTTTGAATAAAACCTATGTGTTTATACGGTTGTAGGTGTGTTCATGAGGTGAAATGAATGAGATAAGTTTATAAACTCACTCATTGAGTGTTATTGATAACACAAGTTATCTACATCTCCTTGGAATATCGTGTCTACCTTCATGACTATATCATCATGCCATCCTTTTGAAGATTCACCTCCTCTCATATAGACAATTGTAGGTTTGCTACCTCTAGGTGCTTATATGGACAAGGACTATACTAATGATGTTTATGGAGTTGTTATTGGTGATAAATGTGATAAAGTTTTTGAATATTATATTGACTTTTCAAATAATTTCAAGATATTCTCATTAGCCTTATCTCTAGTTTCAAATCTTGAAAACCTCTTCCATAGTCATGTCTCTCATTGACTATAAGATCCTTCTATGCTAGCTATGGTATCCTTTCTTGACACTTGAGTCATTAAAATATTGACATATTTTGTTATTTTAGCTACTTTATTATTCTATCCACTTTATAATTTCTAACCATGTATTTGATGTTTCACCTAGTCTCTTTCTCATCTTGATAGGCCTTAAGACTCTTCAAAAACTTTATCTACTATAGGTTGCCTTGAGAATAGTCCTACAGGTGGATACCCTATGAGGAGATGACCAAAATAGAGTTTTCTCCTTATTTACAATATGGTTTTGAGACAAATCCTATGACCATATTCCCACAACATAATTATTCATCATACCATACCCCCTTCTTAAAATTAAAATATTTCAACTCACTATATACTTGATTGTATTTTGACTTTTCTATGCTTGCATGGACTGAGTTTCAATGTTTGAGAATTCTTTAGGAAGATTTACAACACACAAAATGTATTTTAAATTTTTATATAATGATGATCCATTATCAAATTCAATACCCTCCATTAAGGTTTTAAAAGTTCAAAATCTCCTCAAGAGTTAATCTCTACCTTCTTGATTGTAGATTGATATTGAGGTTGGTTTTAGGCCCCTTTCCTCTTCTTAAGCCCTAAAAGACCTTGATCTTGTGTTTCTCTTAATCCACATTACTAAATTTAACTATCCTCATATGATTGGATCTTGGCTAATCCAAGTATCCTCATTTTCACTTTGAGAGCCCTTAAGGTTGCTAAGATATTAACCAACTATAGGTCTTCATCAAAAATAAGCATGGTGTATCTAAGACACTAAAGTTTTATGACATGAATATTTATAATCCTTCATTTATGGTCATCCTCACACCAAGAACTTGAGATTTATTTCAACACTCAGTCATAAAGAGAGTCAACACCCTAATGTAGGTGGATGTTGACTATAATATTAGATGGACTGAAGTGAAATAAACCTGAGAAGGTCATATTAGTCTTAGTGAGCTTCACATTTATTCATTCCAACTTTTAAGGAAATTTGAACAAAAACCATTTAGAAGATATCCTTCACACTTTTCTTACTTATTTGTAGTTCCATTTTAATCCTTTTACTGTGCTTATTGATGGTTTGTACAGACTATGTAGGGGTTTTGGACATTTTAAAGTTCAAAAAACAATCATGGTGAACAAATAATCTTTTGACTTCAACTGGACAAGATGAGTTTAATTTCCTTCATGTGACAACCCTGCCTTTAGTGTCCTCAATACAACCTTCTCTTGAAACAAAGCTTGATTATAGGTGTATTAGCTATATGTTTCCTACTTGGGACTATATGTAGGCTATATTGGTCTTTTATGTTATCCTTATTCACACTTATGATGATTTATATCCATTAATTCCTAATGACAATGGATTTATTGATCTATATATGCCTTAAAGAGGGCCTCTCTCACCTTTATTTTCATTCTACCTTCATGACAAACACTTGACTATATTTTTGAATATAGATGGTTGTTTCACCTCTATTTAGAAATTATTTTAAGGGTCCCATAGTCCTTTAATGACAAAGGTATTGTTTACTATTATTTATTGATCCTTGGTAGTTGATTTATGAAGTGAAATGGGATGGAAAGGGGGGTGAGATGATGATGGAAGATGGAAACATTGAATGGAGGGTGGAAAAGAGTGAAGACATAGTGAGAAATGGTTGTGTATGAAAATGAGTATGAATGAAACAAAATTTATGTGATAATTAATATGAAACCTATCATGAAACAATCCTAGAAACCATGGAGGAATCACATACATAAGGATAAAGTATTCAAACCAATTTGAAGGTCATTAGAGGAGGAATATGGTGTTAAAATGAAACATAGGTTTATGTTAAAACCTTAAAATATGATATAAAACCTTAAGGTTTTATAAAATTGATATTGAGTTGTTTGAGAAAACATGGGTGGATTTATTTGTGATGTAACTTCATGAAACTTTTGAGAATATTGCCTAGAGAACATGTGAACATGATAGAGACCCTGTAAACAATATTCCAAGCAAAATTAAAATTCTCTCTCCTTTACCATAAAAATCTCCTTCATATGCTTGCACAATGTATATTTTATTTTTAAACTTGTTAATGAGCTCCATATGACCCTTAAATGTGTCAAAATGACATATAGACTACCATATAAGGGTGAATAATGTTCCCAAGAAAATCAACAATCTTGAATTTTTTTGATATGATGCCTTGGTGAGGAGAAATTGGATAAAATTGGTTGATTTCTTGGATGCAAGATTGTATAATTATGAATTTAATTAAAATGGATGATTCATGAGGGAGAGATGAACAATTTGATAACCATTTTATATAGTAGGAAGCTCTCTAAGTCTAGTTTCTCTAGAAAAAAATGTAGACCTAAATTCTCTCTCTCTTAATCATACTAGATCCAAACCTAGAGGTATATCTCTTTGTTTAAAGAAGCAAGATAAATATAGGGGATTATTTTTTAACTCTTATTTCATCCAATTAACATGAAATTTTTATGGTAAATCTATCATTCCCTATTTTTCCTATTCTTGAGCTCCACCATATGGATGGTCATACAAGTCTGTACTATTCTTTGAAAAATAAATGAAATAAAATCTTTCTTTACCTTTTATTGATAATTTAGTATTCCACCACAAAATTTAATGCATGAATAGGAATAAATGAGTATTTCAAAATTTTATAACAAAGAAAAAGCTTTTTAACATCTTTATTTAGCCAAAATTGCCACATGGGAGTCTTTTTGGGTCTATTCTAAGCTTAAATTTACATTAAGTGACATTTTTAAAATATGAAAGTTTGATTTAAGGATAAATTAATGAATAAGAAAGTATTTCAAGGTATAATGAATGAATTCACGATTTTTTGACATATAATTTAATCATTTTAAAGCTAAAAACTATAGTTATAAGGCAAAAAACAACGAAATACAAGGAAAATTTCCACTGAACAAGGTTTATAATAGTACCCTAAGATGTTTCAGATTATAGGGGGTGACATTTGACCTTAAAAATATAATTTTACAAAAAATTTGGTCACTCATATTGCTTTACTAGCCTACTAGTTAAAAGAACCTACTAGATTTGATATGATAATGATAATATGAAACACAACAACTTGACTTGATGACTCTCTTGAACATCAAATAGACTCTTTTGGGATTTGATAAACCTATTTTAACTATAAAAATAACAATACTAAAAGGAAAAAACAATTAAAGTAAAGAATAAATCTAATCTAAAGAAAACAAGAACAAGACAAATAGACTACTGCTTGTACTATTCACTTATTTAAACAAAGCAAAGCTAGAACAACTAACTTGAAGTGAAAATATTTTCTCCAAGGTCAAATGGAAATATATTTTTTCCACCATGGAACCTTGAATCATTATTCTAATCTCTCAATGGTATATTATTATAGATAGGATCACTTGTATGTTCATGTCTTCTTGATGATGTAGATGGGCCTTCTACCTCCTTTCTTGGGTGCATGGATTGAAGATGTGGATCCAAGACCCAATAATCCTCCTCACATATTCTATCACTTTGAAATAATAATTCCATTTCTTCTTCATTCATGGGTTTCTAATGATCTGATATGTCTTCCATTATACCTTCACTCTCAATCAACACTTATTCCTTCTTCTCATCATCATGAACTTGCTCTTCTTGTGGCACAACTTGATAGATTAAATAGTTGATTAGTCTTTAACATCCTCAATAGGAAGTGTGAGACCTTGAATATCCTGATAATCATTATAAATATCCATGTTTTATTTCCAAAAATCATCATCATTACCTTGATACTTATCTTATTTGGTTGGCCTGCACTCATCAATAATAACTACTACAAGTCCTTGATAAACATATTGATGTGGGACAACTAATATGTGATCAAGTGGCTCTTGAGAAATAACCTATTGTTGCATAAATAAAACTTATTCTTATTGTGTGTTATCTTGTATCTAAAACTCATCTTATAATTCATATTTTTTGACATTATGAATTATTAAGTCATGGTTGTCCGTACTTGAAAGTGTCTCAATGGAGATGTCTTATTCAACTTCAACTAAAACCTATTTATCATATTATATCACTTCCATTGATACGTATTGAATCCCCTCACAAAGGAGAGGATATTTCTAAATAATTATCATGGTATACCCCCTAAATATACTCTAAAAGATGAGAAATGTATATATATGTTACCATAGATGCCTAATTTTGCTCATAGAGCTACTCAACTTGAATCACCCTCACCTCCTCTCTCTATAACAAGTTATCTTGAATGACCTTTGATGAAGGAAAGACTTTGGGATTTTTAGGAGGGGAAATTAAGGATGAATTATCTTTTTCTTGCTCTTGACATCATTATCCTAAGTTATGCTTGAATGTTCTTCTTTATCCTTAGACTATTGTACCTAGTTCCATGTCCTGAACTTGGGCATAGAAACCTATAATTTTGTACTTGTGGTAGCCATGGGTGTGAAATAAGGAACTTATTTATATGTTGCCTTTGTAGTTTCCATTGAATATTAAAGATGTTTATTTACAAGCTCAACTTAATTGGATAAATGAGCCTCAAAATCATGAACCAACTGATTAGAGATGTCTCCCTACAAAAATAAATATGAAGGAACTTGTATCATTTATTATGAAACATGAAGATTAGTCTCCTCAAAACAAACTTATTCAAACTTTTGAGGTCTCTCTTGGATAGATTTGTAGTTAGGAAAGCTAGGCAAGGTCTAAATGGAAAATTGAGGGCTATGATATACATTTATTTAATGTTCATGCAGAGAAAAGGGAATCTCAATGGGAACATGTTTCTGATTATGACCACCAACTTTTCTTCAATAGATATAATTATAACAAAAATCTCTAGGATGTCAACACTAAAATTTGAATGGCCTTATATTATAAGAGATACACATGCCTCTTTAGCCTACTAAAAATTATATTTCATGTTCTAAATTTCATGCTTGGAGATCTCATGTCCATAAATCTTTTAGTATCTATGCTTACCATCTATTTATCATAGCCAAATAGGGTTTATTTAAAACTTGAGATGGATTATTTCAGGACTTGATTAGGCTATTTAGGAAGATAACAAGGTTCATAAGGCTCATCATAGGATTGAAATGAATCACCATATTTCTCATAAGCCTCTATATATGATTGGTGATGCTCATCATAAGGTTGATATGAATCATGGTAGGACTGATATGAGTTATGAGGATCATAATAAGATGCATGAGGATCATGAAAAGCTGCATATGGATCATACTGGAATTGTTGATAAGGAGATGAGTGATAGAATTCTTCTTCATAGGCTACCATAGCCTATAAAACACATGAAAATCAACTGAATTATGATTAAAATTTGCCTTTTACCTTTAATATAAGGACCATAGGAGTACTTGAAACTACTTATAAAGAACAATATGCTAACAATTTGTACCCCAATGCTTGAATCTATGCCCCATTAGGTGTGTCAAAATTGTTAGTAACCTAGATAACACCTAGTTAAAATTAGAAAACTTAAATCTCACTCATATGTGGAATGACATTGGAATGATATGAGGTGTGGGACACCTAAATTCAAACCAGACTTCTATTTTTGATGAGGTTATCTCCTCTGATGTATCACTTATGTTATGTTTACTAAACCCTACTAATTTTTATAATGAAAAGGGTTAGAATGAAATTGAAATGTAAATCCAATTATAATATCATGATACACCTTTATTAATGGTTTGTCCACTCTATTTGATCTCTAATAACACTGATAATACAAGCAAATAATTGAATATACAAATCCAAATGACTTCTATGTAATAGTATTTCACATAAATTTTTCCTCAAGTAACCAAAGCATGAGTGAAATTATTTAATAAGCCTAATTTAAGGCACTAAATACTTAATTATATATATGATTATCTCAATATAATGACATCAAACACTAAACATGACCTACATAAGATGTCATAGTAGTAGCTAGGTGAGATCAGGACCTACCAAAGGAGTAAGTGCTACCACATGTGCAAATATAATAACATAAACACGCTATACCATAATATAAGAATTTTAAAATATTCATTTTATTCATCTTAAAAGGTTACAAATATCAATCTTGGTAGAGTCTAGTCATGCCCAAGAGAGGGATCTAGAAAATTATCTTAAAACCCTAAATATATAGAAGATAAAAGAGAACTATCCAAGATATTTAGGTAGAATAGAGAAGAGAAAGATATATAATCTTCAACTCAAGTCCATTTCATTTACAACTTGCATTAAATAGTATTTAATATACCCTTTTATCTTGAAAATCCTTACATGAGATCCCTTTTAGCATTAAAAAGGTGTGGTGGGCCCATTTTGTCTTACAACTCCTTTTGCATGCATTTTACACAAAAAATTAACTAAAAAATCCACTTTAAAGTGAGATAATGATATGTGAATGTCCTATATTACATGAATATCATGGATTATGAATGAATTTGCTTAGTCAGATCCTGATTAGTCAATATAGAGTGTTTGGTCCTTAAGATAAGTGAACTCCACTTAAGCCCTTTTATTGCATGAAATGAAACTAAAATACTGATATTTTCATGGAATACCCACTTAAATATCATAAAATAAATGTGAAAGCTCCATATTAATTCAATTATTAGCCTTTCATTGTCAATTTCAACTCAAATGTTTGACCAAATAAGCCTAATAGCCTACTTATTACACTTGAATACCATTGGATATTACATTAAAACCATTAAACCTAAAAATAAATGAAATTTAGGACTGGAAAAATCCCTCATATCATAAAAAATCTCATTTTGATGAAGAAACACCTTCAACTTTGTCAAACTAGTTGACTAGGTCAATTTAGTTTGAATTTCCTACAAAGTGGTTGTGTTAGATGAGATAGTAAGGACACTTCTAGGTATATTTTTTACCATATAATGATTTTAGGATTAATATCAAGTCTCAAACATTGATATCCATGAATTATATTTCATGTAAACTACCTTGTACCTCATCTTTTATAATGTTCCCCCTCAAAGACATACTTTATGACTTGATTCATACAATTTCATACAAAAAATTATAATTTATGGTACCTCTCTAAGTTTACTTGATTTTTTAATACTTTTAATTTTAATTTATGATGTTTTTATTAAAATAAAATTGACTTTTCTCAAAACTAGTCATTATGAGGGTTTGGGAGGGTTTTGAAGGTGAAGCTTCTTAATGATGGTTCATAAAGTGAATTGATCCAAACCCAAACTTATTTCCATGAATAAATATTATACATACCCCCTCAAATTTCATTAAAATATTTGGATCCCATGAAAAAGGTATGAAAAGATACCTGCATAAATAAATTTACTTGTAGGGTTTACAAGCATTCTGGACATGTTTATGTTATTAGCAATTCTTCATTAAGTACATCCCCTCAACTAGGATCAATTTTTCATGAATATAACTTCATGTGGATATTTAAATAATTATAATATATTTTTTTCCAAAATCTTCATGTGGTGAAAAATATGGGAACTTGATTAGGTGGCTTGAATGGGTGTCTTATCCTATATAGTTCAAATTTTCTCTTTAGACTAAAATTGACTCCTTCATTTCTTATCCCTTATTTAAATCATAATAATAGGTCCTAAAAAATATCTTCATATCATTTTAAAGGTTTCATCTTATTTATAAGGTTTGAAAATGCCTTTTGGTACTATAGGTTTACTCGTTAGTTTTAGCCCTCAAAGGCATGAATTTTACATATAATTGAGTTTTATCACTCATTAAAGGTGTTATTAATATTTAATAACATTTATTAATGATTTAATAACATTAAAATTAATCTATAACCATTATAACACACCTTAATCTCCTAAACAAGCCTATGTACTCCAATGGTGACTATGAATGGACATAGTAATGACTGTGTAAAAATAGTAGGCACTTACAATTGTAAAAATACATATCCAATTCAATTATTAGTTTTATGTTGTCATAAATATTACTTTTACCAAAAATTAGGTCTTGATTCAACCTGTAGGAGCTCCAAATCTATCATTTCTCTAAAAAAGGCTTGCAATGTTGATTTTGATTGCATTTTCATAATAAGATGCTATGTTTTCATGTTTTAACTAACTATTTGAGTACTAATAAATATTTATGGTCATTTAATATTTCATTAAAAACCTTATTTATCCCTCCTTTACCATTCATTAGTCTCTTAGTGGATCATGTTGCCTATCACAACATCCTTCTTCTTTATATGTTCTTAAAAATTACACCTTGTCAACTTAATTTTTAGGTGTTCATTGGAAGAAATGGATATTATTGAGATGTATTAAACCAAAATTTGTAAACTTTAATACCTTTAATATCATTTTTAACCTTTATCTTACTCCTTTAGTTATTGACTCTCAAACTAGTTCTTTTAGCCTTAACACTATCATCTCCATATAAGCCTATTTTAGTACCTTCATGTCATTGGGTTGGATGTGTTTTAAAACATGATAAATTTTTAAAATATGAAAAATATTCTCTTGGTTTTCATGAGATATCTTCATATGTCTATATCTTAACTTGAATGGTCATTGAGTTCACCTTTCTCTAATAGTTGACTATGTCAATGAGAAGACTCAATTGAATACCTATAGGTGCACATTATTAGGTAAAATATATTATATAAACTTTTGTATAACCTATATTAATTTTAAAGATAATATTTTCATCCCCTTTCTCATAAAACACATTTTTTAACATTAAACCCTTTTATACCATACCTTTATTCTCCATTAATTAATTTGAAGAAAGCTCATGTGTTTACAAGGCTATGGGTGTGTTCATGAGGTGAAATGAATGAGTTGAGTTTAGAAACTAACTCATTGAGTGTTATTTATAAAAAAATTTACTTGAACATCCTTGTAATATTATGTCTACCTTCATGGCTATATCATCATGCCATCTTTATGAAGATAGACCTCCTCGCATATAGACAAATGTAGGTTTTCTACCTACAAGTCCTTATATAGACAAGGATTGTACTAATGATTCTTAGGGAGTTTTGGTTGGTTATCAAGGTGAAAATATGTGTGAATATGATATTTATTTTTCAAATTATTTCAGTATCTTCTCATTATCCTATTCTCTTGTTTTAGATTTTGAAAACCTCTTCCATAGTACTATCTTCCATTGACTTTATGATCCTTCTATGCTAGTTGCGGTATCCTTTTTTGACTCTTGATTCATTCAAATATTGAAATATGTTGTTATTTTATATACCTTCCTAATCCATCCAATTCATATTATCTAACCATGTATTCTATTTTTCACTCAGTCTCTTTCTCATCTTGATAGGCCTTAAGACTCTTCAAAACTAGTATCCATTATAGGTTGCCTAGATAACAGGCTTGTAGGTGGATACTCTATGAGGAGATGACCAAAATTGATTTTGATATTTATTTACAATATTGTTTTGATACAAATCCTATGACCATGTTCCCATGATATACTTCTTCATAATACCATACCCCCTTATGGAAGTCAAACTCTCTCAACTCACTATATACTTGATGATATTGTGACTTTTCCATGATTTTACAGACTGAGTTTCAAGGTCTAGGAGTGCTTTAGGAATTTTTCCAACACACAAAGTGTCCTTTATGGTTTTATATCATGATAATCCATTATCAAACTCAATACCCTCCTTAAAGGTTTTAAAAATTGAAAATCTCCTCAAGAATTCATCTCTACCTTCTTGGCTATATCTTGTTATTAAGGATGGATATATGTTCCTTTCCTATTTTTAAGCCCTACAAGACATTGATATTATGTTTCTCTTAATCCACCTTACTAAAGTTAACTACCATCATATGAATGTATGTTGGCTAATCCACCTATCCTCATTTTCACTTTGATAGGCCTTAAGGTTACCATGACCTTGACCAATTATAGGTTTTGACCCAAAATAATCCTATATGTTTATCTATGACACTTAAATGCAAATTCATGACTAACGCTTAAATTTTTATGAGATGAATATTGAGAATACTTCATTTATGGTCATCCTCACACCATGAACTTGAGATTCATTTCAACTCTCAGTCATAAATAGAGTAAACACTTTATTTTAGGTGGATGTTGACTACATGATTATATGGACTAAAGTGAAATAACCTTGAGAAGATAAAATTAGTCTTGGTGAGCTTCACATTGATTCTTTTCAAATTTGAAAGGAGATTAAACAAAACCCATTTAAAATATATCCTTCACACTTTGTATACTTCTTTGCACTTCCATTTTAAGCCTTTGACTATGCTTATTGATGGTTTGTATAGACTATGTAGGGGGTTTGGAACTTTGGAAGGTCACAAAACAATTTTGGTGAAATTATCATCCTTTGACTTCAACTTGACAATATGAGTTCAATCTCCTTCATGTGACAACCTTTCCTTTAGTGTCCTGAATACAACCTTCTCTTGAAACAAGGCTTGATTATAGGTGTATTGGCTATAAATTACCTTCTTGGGACTGTAGGTATGGTCTATTTGTCTTGAATATTCTCCTTATTTACACTTATGATTATTTATATCCATTAGTTCCTTATGAAAATGTATTTCTTTATCTTCATAGGCCTTTAAGAATTTTTCTCTCATGCTTATCTTCATGACAAACACTTAATTATGTTTTTGACTATAAATGGATATTTCGCCTCTATTTAGAATCACTTTTAAGGTTACTATAGTCCCTGAATGACCAATGTATTACTCATTATTATTGACTTCTCCTTAGTAGTGATTCATGAATTGAAAGTGGATTGAAGGGGGTGAGATGATGATGGAAGATAGAAACATTGAATGGAGGGTGTAAAGGAGTGAAGACACAATGAGAAATGGTTGTTTATAATAGTGAGTATGAATGAAACAAAATGGAGGTGAAAATGAACATGAAACCTATCATGGAGCAATCATAAAAACCATGGAAGAAGCACATACATAAGAATCAAGTAGTCCAACCAATTTTAAATTCATTGGAGGAGGAATATGGTGTTAAAATGAGACATAGATTTCTGCTAAAACCTTAAAGTTTGCTAAAAGGGATCTAAAGGTGCTTTACAACACATGGGTGGCTTTTTTTGTGATGTAACTTAATAAAACCTTTAAGAATATTACTTGGATAACATGTCAACATGAAGGAGACCTTACAAATAATATTCTAAGAAAATTTAAATTCCTTCTCTCTCCTTTACCTACAAATCTCCTTTACATGTTTGTACAATGCAGATTTTCATTATAGACCTATTATTAAGATCCATATGACCCTTAAATCTATGAAAAAGACTTGAATACTACCATGGAAGGGTGAATAATGTTCCCAAGAAACTCCATAATATTGAATTTATTTGATATGATGCTCTAGTGAGGAGAAATTATAGAAAACCTACTGCCTTCCAAGATGCAAGATTATACAATTATGCCTTCACTTCAAATCAATGATTCATGAGTGAGAGATGAATAATTTGAGAATAAATTTATCCATGAGGAATCTATTTGAGTCTAGTTTCTTTGTAAAAAATTGTAGACCTAAATCTTTTCTCTCCTAACCATACCAATTGTAAACTTAAATGTCTATCTCTTTGTGAAAAGAATCAAAGTAACTATAGGGAAATAATTTTGAGCCTATATTGAATATAATTTACATTAAATTGTTACATTCCATATTCTTCTTGTTTATGAGCTTCACCATATGGATGGTCATACAAGTCCATACTATTCTTTGAAAATGCATGCAATACGCTCTTTATTTACCTTTTATTGACACTTTAGTCTTCCACTATCAAAGTTAATGCATGAAGAGGATTCAATGAGTCTTTGGACATGTTATAACAAAGAATATGATTTTAACATCTTTATTTAGCCAAAATTAGCATGTGGGAGTCCTTTTGGGTCTTTTCTAAGCTTAAATTTGCATTAAGTGACCTTTTTAAAGTAGGAAAGTTTGACTTAAGGCTAAAGTCATGAAGATGGAAGTATTTAAAGGTATTATAAAAGCATTAATAACTTTTTGACATATAATTTAATCATTTTAAGATAAAAACTATAATTTTGAGGCAAAAAACAAGGTTTTACAAGGAAAATTGCCACTGAGCACGTTTATAATAGTACTCTAAAAAGTTTTCGATTATATTAGGTGGCATTTGGCCTTGATAGGACAAATTTACAACAAGTTTACAAAATAATACTAAGTTAAAATATAAACTATAATTAGTTACATGGAATGATTGGATTATTATTTATAATAAATCTCTTTAATTGGACTATTATCTACTTCATCTTGAACAATATAAGCATAGGTGAGAATAAAGTTAGGGAAATAAATGTCTATTCGATTATTTCATTATTTCAACTAGTTATGTGTAAAATGGTTAAATACATGTTTGATCGATGTTTATTATACTGTATTGAATGTTCAGGTTAAATTATGTTTATATTTATTAAGTAGGGAACATGGGAGATTATAATAGCTCAAACATATATACATACGTACATATGTAATTATGGATTATATGTAAAGATATATATATATATATATATATATATATATATATATATATATATATATATAATACTTATGAATAGTTCATAAACACACACACACACACACACAAGTTAACACTTATAATTTATACACATAAATATTTATATAAATGTATGACCCTTTATATGTTTATATCAGGCCATTAATAAATGAATGGCTAAGGGTTTTAATTGTATATAAATATATATGGACATACTTGATGTGTGTGTGTGTGTGTGTGTGTGTGTGTGTGTGTGTGTGTGTGTGTGTGTGTGTGTGTGTGTGTGTGTGTGTGTGTGTGTGTGTGTGTGTGTGTGTGTGAAGTTAAATTAGTATGTAATATATGTTTGTTTATAGTGAAGAGATTTGTCCATATGCAAATTGGTATTTATATCAAGTTATAATATGTTGTATAAATATAAGTTATGACAAAAATTATTAATATCTTATTATAATAATAAGTGTTGTATTTATTATTATTGATTTTCTTAGAATTTATTGAAAAATTCTTGATTTTATATTATTTTATTTATAATACTTTTGAACATGAGATGTTTGATTGGAATTGGTAAGTTCTTATTTATTATAATGGTTGTTAGAAAATAATTTAATTGTAATAATACCTTATTGAAAAATGGAGTTTGGTTGTACTAGAACTTATGAAATATTTAGTTAATAATAATTTTTTATTATTTAACATGAGATTATTTCAAGTATTTCTTGTATTTAACTATTTTGGTATTGAATACTAATTTGTATGAGAAATCCATAGACTTATTGTATATAGATTATTTAGTACATCTAGTATTAACGACACTAAGGAAAATAATCATGAGAATGATTTAATGAATATTTTAGAGTCATTAATACTTAGATTAAATGAAATCCAATTGTGTGTGTATGTGATTATGTTTCAGCTACTAGATCATTAAACTATATGAAAATTTTAGCTAGAATAATGTTTATAGTTAAACATTATCATTTCAACTATTTGATTATATGCATGTATGCATGATGTCATGTTAGAATATAAATATTTATGATATGATACATGTAGTTAGAATATTACAACATAGGTTCAAGTTGATTTCTCAATACCTGCACCATTATCATTTGCTCATCCATGAAAGGAGGGCCATTTCCTAATTGGGCATTGTGTGGAGGATCTATGGTCCATGGTTGGTGTGGAAAATTAGTCTTATGATGCTCTTTGTCTCCTCTAGTAGTCAATAGATAAAGAATTTTACTCATTATTTTAGTTTGTATACATGTAATGAGTTTATAGATACTCATTAGTTCCATAGAACATTTTTATTTATTTATGTACATTATGATGTAAAAACATTGTACTATTATACTTGATAAACAATAGATTAGTTTATCTTATTTTATAATATTATTATATTAACTCTTAACAATTGTCTAAGTTTTTATTCATCAATTATACATTTTGGGTTGGATTAAATTTGTAATTTTGTTAAATGTGATAAGTTGATCATTATCTTAATGAATCATAACTAGTTTATTATAGAAGATGCATTTATTTAAATATCAATTAGTTTATATTATTTGGGAATAATCTAGTTTTACTATTAAATTAATGTTTAAAAAAATACCATTATTTGAGTTAAGCCCAATGGGGTTATAAAAATTTTAACTCCTCCATAAAATCATTCCAAGTGAGATCAAGATCCTTCTTATTCCCTTGAGCATATAACCATTGATACTAAATGAAATATTCTAGTTTTTTATATAGGGATTTCATGACCAAATTTTGTCCACCTAAGATTTGATGTATATCAAAAAAATATTCATTTGGTTGATCCAAGGGATTGGATCCTTTTCGTTAAACTTTTGTATTTCCAATTTTGCATCATGTTACTTGGTTATGAACTATTTAAATTTGGATTGGACCATTTGGAATATCCACCCTAGTTGGATTTTAAAATGTTGATAGAGGATTTTTTTACTAAATATTATTTAAATTCATGATGATATTCACCAAATTATTCTTTATATCCTTAATTTTAGAATGCATACCTTGCACCTTAGATTAAATGATTTGTAAATCGTACTCAAGTTGGCTCACTTTCTAATCAAAACTCCTAGAAAAAATGATCTCATAAATCACCTTTATAATATAAATATTATTTATTATGAGTTTTAGTTAGTGTTTTATAACCCTTTCCTCAACACCTAGTTTGAGGTCATGTCATAATAAGGATTGATAATGTTGATCCTATTTGTCACCTCTAACCCAATTTTAACCTTGAGTTTTTACAAATATGTCATCCTAAAAAAATAGAAAATAATAAAACCCTATATACACATAATATTTTGAAATTTATAATTCATTAATGTTTTCTCTATTATAAGAACCTTTCAAGTCTAAATATATCTAAGTGCATTGTTTAAAGGGTGCACCAGGAAAGATGTTGGTATACCTTTGGTGTTTCACATGATAGTTGGTCACTATATTATTACCTAGACCATTATAAGCTACTTTTATTCAAATCCCTAAACAATTAAAACCCACTTATATACTCCCCTAAGTAATTCACTTCCTAAATAACCCCTACCTAAGAATACACCCCTTTTATTCATTTTTTGACTATATTTGCTTGGATGACCTTTTAAGGAATTCAACACATGTTATGAAACTTTCTTGTCCCTGATGACCTATTTGGAGGCATAGTGACTCTATTTCCTACCAAACAAAATTGACTTGGTAGACCTCATCAGATAAATTACTAAGAGGGTTTAGGGTAAATCCTTAGCTATAAATACCCCCTTCACTTCATCTCTAAAGAGTCTATAATTAAATTACATGTCATTAAAATTATCAAATCTACTTATACTATCATTTTATGATTTCATTACTTAGGGTTTTACCTTGGAGTAGTAACATTTATCTTGTGGAGGTCTTGGATGCATATAATAATTATTTAAGCCTAGATTTTATCTATCTTTATGATCCTTATAAATCATAATAGCTTCTTGTAAGGAACCATTGGCCAAGGGAGAGATTAAGGCATGATAAGCTCGCTTCAACAAGGTAAGTATATCCTAGTTTTTGAATTTGATAAGTAGGTATTGTATAAATAATGGATGGAATTATATCCCTCCATAATTATATTGTCTTCCCTCTTTTTTCCACAAGCTTTGGTGAGAACTAGATTAGCTTGTATGTTTATTTACTAGATTATCTTACATGCTTATTTAGTAGATTATCTTGATTCCTTTCATTATATTATAAGACCTAATTAGGGTTATATTATGATGACATTTGAATAGAGGCTTGGAAAACTTTCTATTGCTATTATGTAATAATATATCCCCTAATTAAGATTAGCAAATCCATAATTGGTCATGAACACAATATAACAAAATATTTATAAGTGAATTATTAGTTGATTGACTTCTCCAAGATTGGATATTAATGAATAGGTTAAGTTGTATATCTACCTGATTTCACTTGCATATATTCTAGTGAACCCAAAATTATTCTAACCCTTTTAATTTTTATTTATAGAGAACTAGATTAAGCATATTGACCAAGTTTTATATTTTATGCACAAGTTTTCAACTAGGTCAACCTTGTAAACCTATTTTTATTTTTTTGCCGAAAATTTTAATAAGGTTGAGCCTATTGAACTAGTTTTGTATTCTATATTTATGATGATAAAATTTCTTGGATGAACCAATTCAACATTTTTAGGAAAAAGTATGAAATTAACCTAGTCATTCTTGTTCTGTCTTCTAGATTCACTCTTACCAACTTAGTAATTCAACTTTGTCAATTATCCTAATTTGTCATTTCTGAGTAATTCAAATTTCCATTTAATTTTTTCTAATTTTTAATTTTGTTAAAATTTTATCACATAATTAACTAGATTGAGCTAGACAATCTAGTTTAGTTTGGCTTATCCAAAATTTAATTATATTAAGTTGGTCGATCTTGTTTATTATGTCCTTTTTTTAGACTACTAATTTTCCTCCCAAAATTTAACATAATCATATTGGATGACTTTATAGGACATGGTTGACCTAATATAATTTCATATTACTATTTTTCTTCTTCAAAATCAACTAGATAGATATGGTCTACTTTATAGGTCATGGTTGACTTAGTTTAGTTAATGGCTAACTTAGTTTGTTTTGCCTCTATTTTTAGACATAGTCTAGTAGGTGGCTGACCTTGTTTAGTAGGTAACTAACCTAGTTTAGTAAACTAATAATTTCATAATTATGTCTTATTTTAAGCTTCTAATTAGTAAATAACACTACAAAATAAAGGATTTAGATTTGAATCTCACTTATATTTTCACTTCAAATGAAACTATTAAATTCTTTCCTTCATGTGTTCCTAATCCCAAACCAAGTACTACATCATACAAACTAAATTTGGCATCCTCAAGGTAACCAAAATACAATATAGTTGAAGTTACTTACCTTATTCCTCCTCTTAATACCAATGTTGGGAATTCTCTTCCACCCATATTATACCCTACAATCCTACTCAAATTATTGCTAAAATGAATTAAAAAATGAATGTTATGAAAAAAATAACAATTCCCAAATGATATAAATGTAATATCATATATTAAAAATGATTATTAAGCCACCTAAAGTCATTGTGACTTAATAAAATCAGATTTTTTCCTTCCTCCTATTAGATATGCCAATGGGAATCTCATCTCTCAACCTTTTTTGCATAGAAAATGCTTCAAAATATTCAAAATAAACCTTTATCTCCTTTCATTACATCCATAGAGATTAGAAACATTTCTCAAACTATTAAATATGATGGAACTAGGGACCCCACTATATTTTTAAACTATTTTGGTAATCTATATAAGGAATGGGTTAAAACTAACACCTTTTCTACCACTAAGATCCTAGCCAAAACCTTTATTGGTGATGCAATTTCATGGTACAATCTTTCCTAGAAATTACATTACATAATTAGAGGATTTATTAAATTCTCTAGTGAAGGAATTCTAACATAATGACCATCCTAAGAACTATCTTATCCATCTCATAAATTCCAAACAACTTCCTATCAAATCTACTCACACTTTCATCAAATGATGGAAGTATCTAGCTCACAAAGTGGACCATAACATGAATGATGATAATCTTTTAAAATAATTTATTACTAATTATAAATTTCATATTCAATACAATTTTTTTTATCTTTTCTTATAAAAATATAGAAGTTTTTGACCAAGAAAAAATGCAAAAATTTCTTATGAGTCAATTTGATGACCTGAAACAACTAACAATGAATATTTATAATCATTTCCTTATAATATATATTCATATAAGCCTCCCCAAAATAAAAATGGAGTATCTAATTCAACCAATTTTAACCCCATCCAACCTCCCTTGAGTCTATAATAACTTAAAAAGAAATTTCCACCCTCTAAACCCATGAATTTTGATCCTTACAAACCTCCTCCTAAATGGTATAATCTTGATATGTTTTGGTTGTGGCATGCTCTGATAGATCAATCTCATGATATGGGTTATGATCTTAACTAATTTGATCTTGCTTCCTTATTTGGTCCACGTTTCAATATTTTCATTCTTACACAACAATGTTATCAATACTATCTTAAAGCTTCACAAGCCTAATCTAAATAATCACAATCACCTACACATTACTTACCTAATGATCAATAATAATTACCCCATACATCCACCTCATCCACTAATGTTTTCCGAACCAAAATTGATCCTTCTTCCTAAAAAAATAAATAAAGGATATCTAACATGTATAATTTCAAATGGGTGGTTGCATTCATCGAACTTAAACTTCTTAGGTCACAAGAACCAAATGAACACCTAGTTTAAATTTCCACTCCAAAGCACATCATAAATGGTCCTCCTTTAACTTATATACCTATTCATACCTCTCTTTCATGTCCTATGTAAATCTCAACATACTTGAAATACAACATATAAATAGATTTTCCTATCCCTAACTACATCAACAAGCCCAATGTAGTTCATTTTATAGTTCAATTTCACCTCTCTCCACATCACATGTTGGGGTACCTTCAGATGGCCATACACATATCACTTAAGACTTTGGGGCATATTGAAATGCCCAAAAATACATCACATTACCATTTGTGGCATTATATGATGCCTGATATTCTTCTTCATTTCATAAAAAAGAAACAAATTTAACTTCAAGAAACATTTTGAGACACACATGCTTGCATTTTACATGCTCATCTTTGATATAGACATTCGCATAAATTTTAATTGTTTTTGTCTCATGTTTATTTATTTTTTTGTATTTAATTTTCATTTGTTTTTATTTTAATTAAAATATTATTTCCTTTGGGTTATTTTATTTTATTTCACTTTACATAGTACCACCATTTCCTTTTTAGTTAATTGGTTTTATTTAATTACATTTGGCATTTGTTTCCCTAGCAGTTCCTAGGTAACACCTTAATTTTTTTTTGTTGATATTAATTTTTTCAAATTTATATCATTATTTCCTTAGCCTCTTTATGATTATTTTAACCTTATTTACTTTCCCCTTTACTGAGATGACCATTTACCTTCCCCCTCTTTTGGGTGACTACTACTTTAATTAGCACTTGTGTTATATACCTTATTGGTTTGTATGGCTTCCCTAATGACATGAATATCATTATCGCATCATGTATACTATAAAAAAACTTCTTAGTTATTGATAGTATATTATGAGGCTAATTATTTTTAGTTTTAATTGTTATGGCTGATTTGGGTATATATTGTCTATCGATGATAGTTATATTATTTTTTTCATGATTAGTATAAAGATTGGATAGTTATTGCATATGTCATAATAATATTTATGATAATTGGGAATGATTTATGTTATAGATTATTTGCATTCAAAATCTTATTTATGCTTACATATTGATTATTGTGATAAACATAGACTAACTACCCATTTTTTGATTGATATGGTTGTAGGATTATCCTAACCTCATATGAAATATAAAGGGAGAGTATCATTAGAGAGGGGGATGCATATATCAACATTGAGGATTGAGAGATGTTATTAAAACCTACACACACCATATCTAGTTACCTAAGAAATTTAATATTGCTTAGATTAGTTGTTTATCAATATTTGAGTCTTATTTTCTTTGTTAATTTCGTCATGGGCTATGATTTGCATATGTATTTTAAAACTCTTTTAGAACCTACTATGTTGTGTTAATATTCACTACATTATACTTGGTAAAGGCATGCATGTATTGATCTGGTTTGATTATTTATGAATCTCAATTCAGTTGGTCACACTATATTTTTTTTAACATAACAAAGAAATGTTATTTACCTTATTGGATTTATTAATTGTTCTCATTTAACTATCTATTTGTTGTCCTTTTTTGGTTCATAAGTGAAGATTAAATACACCCCAAAATCAAATTTATTTAAATGGACTTAGAAGGTTTAGATGTTATGGGTATTTACATCCATTGGCATATATATTATGAATTTTAAAGTAAATAAAGTTATATTTTGTTTTTCTAATCTTGAGTTTTAATATTGTGATGTTATTATCATAGTCACATGTTTTGAAATAAAAAGGAAAATAATTTTGGGTTTTTGTTTTGTTCAATTGTTATGATTTTAGAAGTTGACCTCACCATTTTGAATGATGAGGATTTATTATACTTCAATTCCAATATTAGTGGAGTGAATATTCATTAATGGAAAGAATGAATAAGTTAAAGCATGATTAATCTTAGTCCAAGTATAGTAAACTAGTAAAATATTTGGAAAATAACTTGGGTATGAGTGTTGTGCATGGGGGATAGAAAATAATAAATAAGATAAAGAAAATATTATTAAAACATATAGTAGAAGTAAAAGGAGAGATCTCAAAAAAATAAGAATAATGGATAGAATTTAATAAATTCAAATGATAAAACTCTTGATAATTGATTTAATTTATCTTTTATGTTTGAATAATTGTATAGCAAGAAAAATTTGGGTTTCATGTTATTTTTATTATACTTGTTTGAATACTTGAAATGTTAGAATTTAATGAATCCCTTATTCTAATCCCTAATTTTTTTAGGAATATATACTTAGGGATGTAACTTGGTGTATACATATAATATTTTTAAACTTTATCACTTATTAATGCTTTCTCTCTTGCAAGAACCCATCAAGTTTCAATATCTTTGAGTGCACACCTTAAAGGGTGCACTAGGAAAGGGGGGGGGGATGCCATTGGTGATTTATGATATTATTTTAACCTACAACGCCAATTTAAACCAAAAAAAACCTATCTTATAATCTTCCCTAATATTTGATCCATCTCTTATGCAATCCTAGAAACTAACTACCTAAAATAATCCCTAACTTAGACAAAACCTCTTTTTAAGTTTTATTGAACAAATTTGGCTTCACCTGACCATGTAATTATAATATATGATCAATAAATTGGATTATTTTGGCCTCAACCAATAAAGTCTTAAACCTAATTAATTAATTTATTTATCAATACCAGGTCAATTAAGTTGACTCTATTAGCTAAAGTTGTGAAAAAGTTTAGGGTTAGATCCAAGTATATATATAAATTTTTTGTCCATTTCATAGAGAGAAAAGGAGTAAATAATTATTTATTTATTTTATTAAACAACATTCTACTTGAGGAGCATTTATTAAAGTTTTAATACTACACTTGGATATATAGATCTTATCTTTTATGGGAGAAGTATCCTGGATGTTTAATGTAAGTTGTGTAGCCTAGATGATCCAGAGGTCAATTTGGAAAAGTCCATGAAGTAGAAGAAAACCTAAAATATTATGCAAGGACTATTGAGACCTTTTTGATAGTATGTAAAACTTTATAAATAGATATCATATGCTTCTTTTGTAGCTGGTCAATGTTCTAGTCAACAAGTGGTTAAGGCTGGTAGAAATGCACAAATTAACCTTTATGGAATTTTTAAAATCTAGTTCCATGATATATAGCTCATCATTTTATTTTTGACACATTTTATAGTTCAAAAAATGGTGTTCATATGTAGAAGTTATGACCAGTCCATGTTTTTGTCAAACATGGTCAAAATAATGACATGGAAATAAAGTGATGTGGTTGACATGGCATGGAAAGTAAAAATTTAAACATGGAATAATTTGAGCACACCAAGTGGACCAGTGATATAGTAACATGTGGTAGTCGATACAAGCAAAAATTTGGGTTTGTTCAGTTTCTCATCTTCATCTTTGATAGACATGTACATAATAACATATAAGGTCAGCTATGGGGAATATAGATGGAAGAGTCCACTTTAGACATGTAGGGTGACCATACCACTAATAGATCCATGGATCATCCAATTGAACATCTACAAGTGTCAAATTGGGGATGGTCCACATGGTGGGTCTTCAGGCCACCATGTGTCCTGCCACCACTTAATTATTCTAGATGTTGTTTCCATGGTCAAATTTTAGAATATTACCTTCATTAAAATATTGAATATATTCCTATGTATTTATTCACCATGTTAGTGAGACATTACCTACCCAGAGTTTTGACTCAACTCCTAGTACAAATGCCATGACATTCCCACGATTGAGACATTTGCTATAGGCTAAGTTTCAACACGTCAAGTTAGAGAATATTACATGCCAAGTTTGGCATAGTGGACCAATCCATCACAATTACCATTAAGTTTGAGTCATGCTAAGCAAAAATCATATGTATTATGTTTTCCAACATTATCAAATGCCATAAAGACTGAATGATATGCTAATGCCAATGCCTTGACATCACCCAAAGTTCATGGAGATTTATGTAGCACAAGCCACATATCCATTGGAGATGAAAATCCTATTAAAGGGTCAAATAATATTTCATTCCCATAAATGTGGGATTAATCCTAGAATCTTAGCCAACCCATATTTTAATATAATGTGGGATAAGGATGAAAGCTAAGCCATGGGTTTGGATAAAAACCAAAACAAATGCTATGGGCCATTTTGGAAAATGGATAATGAATCCACCATTATATATGAATCCCAAAGCACTATATAAAGTTCTTAGGGGTGGTATTTCAAAACATCAATTTTCAAAATTGAATCTACAACAACTATTGCTAAGAGACTTATGAGGCTTGCAGAAGGAGATATAGGTAAAATCATGGAAAAGTCTGAGAAGAGACTTATAGTATTTTTATTTGAGGATCAACTTTAAATTTTTTTAAATTATATATTGGAATTTTCTTGTAATTATTTTGAAGAATTTTTAATAGATTAACCTATAAAGGACCTAGAGACATAGGCCATAGTGCCAAACTCCATAATCAATTATGTGTGTTGATTTTATTGATGTCTTTTGCAAAAATTTGTTTAAAATAAATTTGCAAGTTAAATGTTAATAAATTTAATAAATTATTTTTATTAAGTAAAAATCAATATAGGAAAGCATATTTTGCTAAAGTTTATGGATTAGGTTGGTATCAGAGCTAAGTTCATGGGTGAATTTGTGGTTTTATTTTTTAGCTAAATTCATCTATTGTAATATAATGGACCCAATGCTAGCACAAATTTATTTATTAATAAATACCCTCATCATTAAAATAATGCAATATCTGTAATCCTAAGAGTAATGTTATCAAGTAGTCGAGCAAAGATAGGAGCTACAAATCAAAAATATTCAACAAAAAATTAATATGTTGTGGGAAAAAATACAACAATAATGTTGATAGAATAAAAATATGCATGAAGATATAGAGACTTGTGGACATTATACCCATTGAGGTCATATTGTTGATTAATGTTGGATACTGCACCTCAGTTATGATCCATTATGGTTCAAGAAGTAGAATGAGGAGAGAGGCAATGCACTAGCTATGTCTAGTAGAATCAATCATCTCAACTAGAAATATGTCATAAATATATATATATATATATATATATATATATATATATATATATATATATATATATTATCTAATGTGATATATTATATCATCCAAGGTGATACATATTATGCTATGCTCTAAGGAAATGCAAAGGTAGAACTATACTGCTATCACTGAGGGAAAATTTATGCAAATCTATTTTGATTGGAGTTTTACAGCCAGTTATATCACTGAATGTCTCACACAACATATGAAGATAAAGTATATTCCATTACATCAAACTAAGATATTCAAAGGAGCTAGTCGCATAGTACATGGACATGCAACCCATTATGGTATCCTACATTTTAGCGTTGGGGGATTATTCTTTTATAACATAGCTCTTGACATAGTTCTAGGAAAAGCTGAGGAGATCAATTTGGGTCATTATTATATCACATCTTATCATGCCAAAGACACTATGTTAGGAGAATGAATCCAACTGATGACCAATCATACCTATGAGGTTTAGTTTGGAATAAGCCAAGTAATTAAGGTATATTCTGGTTATAATAATGATTCTTCTAATTTGTATACTCCTATTAGTCCTATTAATGAAAATGATGTTATAAGTTCAAAAGAAAATATTACTCTAATTATTAATCTATCTTCTGATGTACATTATGAGAATTAAAATAATGAAATCAACTATTTTTTCTATGTTGAAAATGTTAGGGATACTAAATGTGCTAACCCTAAACATTTTCCTAAACATTTATCAAGTCCATGTGTTGGTACATTTGAAAATCACACAAAGGGAATATGTTATAAGATGTTAGATAAAATGGAATTTGAAGGAAAATTCCTTAGAATCAATGGTCAAAGAATTATCTATCCTATCCAAGTGGCAAAGAGACCACTTAATGTTGGATTGGGATATAGGGGTGAAGGGCAAATTGTCCAAGAAGCTAAGTTGAATGATTACTCAAGTAGCAAGCTAGAACACCCTCAAGAGATAGAAAAATCACTCTCTAAATATGCAACAACTATAATGGATGAAGCATATTCAAATGAATCATCAAGGTATGCAATAATGAAATACACAAATGTCTTTTTTGATTATGCCAAAGAAAGTCCTAAAAAGATGCTTAAGAAAATTTCCAAAACAAGGTTGTCTAAAGAAGATAGGAAAAATTGGAAACAACCTAAGATAAAGGTTGTAACTACAAATTTAGTTAGGTAACAAATAGATTCTTGTCAATCAAAACTAGAGACAACATCAATGAGGGAGATGATAGTTAATGAGGAGTTGATAGTTCAAAGTTTGTCACCCTAAAAAGGTACACAACACATCTTTAAAAGAATAATAGTTAAGCATTCTAAGATAGATGTTATCTTTGATAAAAACTATCAAAATAATCTAATTTTTTAAGATGTATAAACCCTAGGTTTGGAAACTAAGCTACATCTCAAACCATATTCATTGGATAAGATAGATTATAGTCATAACATACATGTAATTAACATGTAAACTAGGGTTTTCAATTACCTCAAAATTCTTAAATGAAGTTCAATTAGATGTGGTTGCACTCTATTTTAATGGAATTGTCATAGGATAACCATATTTCTCTCTAAAAAAGGTAACTTTTTACAAGAAGGAAAATTAGTATAACGTTGTAAAAGATGGGATAAAATATCTTGTGTGAGCACATCGACAATAACCATTACAAGAAAATTGTGCCTTATTGTTATTTTACTCAATTATGTTCTAAATAAGAACACTATAGGGCAATATATTACTATTTTAGAATCTGAAGACCCATTAAAGTATCTTCAAAACTGATAGGCATTCAAGGGATTATCAGAGCCATGAAAATATCCTCACATACTAGGTTCAGTACCAAAATTTTAAGGACAAAAAGCCTTTTTAGTGGGGAGGTATGATCCAAAGTTCAATTCAAAAAAGGTCATGAAGCAGACCAAAACCTACACCATTATATAGGGCCCATTGAGACCATATGCTTTTTGTATAGTCGATCAAAGTTTTAGTTAAAATAAGTCAACAAGTGGCCAAAGTTGGTCAAACTTCAAAAATTGACCATCATGGAATGTTTCAAACCTAGTTACATGATGTATATCTTATTTTAAGATTTTTGGCACATTTTATGATTCAAAAAATGGAGTTTCTATGTGGAAGTTATGATGAGTCAAAATTGGTCAAATTAATGACATAGAAATAAAGTGATGTGGCTAACATGAAATTAAAGTGACATGGCACAATGAAATTTGAGCATGCCAAGTGGATCAATGATGTAGTAACATGTGGTAGCTAGTACAAGCAAAAAATTGGGTTTGTTTGATTTCTCATCTTCATCTTTGATAGGTGTGTATGTAGCGATGTAAAATGTTAGCTACAAGGACCATAGCTAGTGGAGTCCACTTTTGTCATAGAGGGGTACCCTACCACTGATAGAGTCATAGATCATCTAATTGAATGTTGACAAGTGTCAGATTGGGGATGGTCCATGTGGTGGGTCTTCAAGTCCCCATGTGGCCTGCCACCACTTAATTATCTTAGACATTATTTCCATGGTCAAATTTTCGAATATTACTTTTAGTCAAATATTGAATATATTCTTATGTATTTATTCACCATGTCAATAGGACGATACTAAGCCCAAGTTCCAACTCAACTACCAACATAGATGCCATGACATTTCCATGATTGAGACATTTGCTATAGGCCAAGTTTTAACACATCAAGTCAGAGAATATTGCATGCCAAGTTTAGCACGATGGACCAAACCATCACAATTACCATGAAGTATAAGTCATTCTAAGCATGAATCTTGTATACCATGGTTTCCAACATCACCAAATTCCATGAAGACCAAATGATATGCTCATGTCAATGCCTTAGCATCATCCAAAGTTCATAGAGATTTATGTGTCCCAAGCCACATATCTATTGGAGACAAAAATACTATTAAAGGATTAAAGAATATTTAATTCCCAATAAATGTGGGGTTAATTCTAAAAGCTTAGCCAACCCATATTTTAATATAATGTGGGATAAGGATGAAATCTAAGCCATGGTTCTAGATAAAAACCAAATTAAATACTATGGGCCATGTTTGGCAAATGGATAATGCCTCCACCATTATTTTTAAAGCCCAAAGTACTATATAATGTGTACGGGGGTGTTGTCTCAAAGCATCAATTTTTGGAATTGAAACAAAAAAACTATTGCTAAGAGGCTTAGGAGGCTTGTAGAATGAGATAGAGGCAAAATCATGGAAAATTTTGAGAAGAGACTTATAGTATTTTTGCCTAAGGATTAGCTTTGTAGTTGGTGAAATTCTATTTTAAATCATTTTTAATAGATCAGTCTATAAATGACCTAGAGACATAGGCCATAGTACCAAACTCTGTAATCAATTACATGTGTTGATTTTCTTGATGTCTCTTGAAATATTGTTGTTTAAAATAAAGTTGTAAGTTAAATGTTAATTAATTCCATACTTTATTATTATTATAAAAAATCATTATATGTAAGCATACTTTGCTAAATTTTGTGGATCACTAGAGATAAAATATTTTTGTTATCCTTACAAACCACAAAGAAATATTGTGAAGCACCTTGGCCAAGTGAGATACTAAGGCTCAATGGGTTCATCTTGAAGGGTAAATATTCATAATTCTTGATCCTTTTTATTAAAGTAGATAGATTTGCATTTTTTAGTTTATATGATTCTCTCTCCATGAAATAATATTCACTACACATTGACTTGAGTATATATCTTTTATGCACATTTGCTTTTATGTTTATTACCCCATTTTGTGCCACATGAATTTGTCAGAACTATGTTAGATTTATATTTACTTTATCATTTACTTTTTGAATAAGAAAACATACGACCTAGCTAGGGTTATCATATGGTATTTTATGAATAGAGGCTTTGGAACCCTCTTTAGTGATATTCTTGTGGTAAGGCATCCCTTAATTAGGTCTAGTAGATCTATATTGGTGATGACCCTAATTGTCTAAATATAGAAACAAGTGGAAGGGATAATGTGATTTATCTTCTCTAAGATAGGATTGATCTGTAGATCAGATTCACTTTTCCTTGTATATATTCTAGTGAACCCTATGTGAAACAAACCCTTGTAAGTTTTCCTTCACACCTTTATTTATTATCATCTATCATATATTTTTGTATTTCTATAGTAATGGATAAAATATGTTGATATAGTAAAACATTATATATGTAGGTTGAACATGAAGTCAATATGATTGAATCTATATTTATCCGTGTAAGCCATATTCAACAACAAGTAACTACATTGATCAACTTGACTTAGTTCACTTATTTAAATATAGGCTTTTAAAATCTATTTGCCTGGTCGACTCTGTTAGAAGAATAAAAATAATTATTTGAGTAACATAGTATAAAGTCAATAACAATAACATTTTCAAAAATTATTAGGTTCATTCATTTACTATCCTATTTTTCATCATTTTCAATCTCTAAAATTATAACCCTATAATGAACTAGGTTGAATACATTGACAAATTTATTTAAATTAATTTTTTGTTTATAAGACTTAGTACAACTTGCTACACCCCTAACCTATCACATGTATGAGGATAGTATTAGCTAACTTGTGGGTTACTTATCCCTCTTTGATGTTATATTACATTTATTTATGCTTTATTTTGATTATTAGGTTGGACTATGGAGTAACCATGGCCTAGATAGACTATATATAGGAGGTAGTGGGTAATTATTTATCATCATATTATGAATTCTTCTCTTATTGAAGCTTGTGGAGGTTTCCCCCCTCAAAGTGGCTTATCTATTATCATATATTTTGATATATTTTAGCCATATTTGGATATAATTCTACTATTATACTTAATTATTGAAATTCTTTCATTACAAGTGGTATCAAAGCTGTGATTTGGGCAATATTGTGGGCGAAACACTAAATTTTTTAATTTTGAGATATATAAAATACTATTCTAATTTCTCTAAAAAAATTTTACTAGAGGTGAGAAATAGTTAAATTAAGCTTCCATTAAAATTTTAGCTCATTTGGATCTATTTTACAAAAGATATTTCTATTTTATGGTTTTTCATAAAATTGCTCTATAGTGCACAATTCAAAGATTTTTTTTGAGTTATTTACATTTTTGGAAATATTATAAAAATTTGGCTATGGTATGTTATTTTTATATTTTTATTTGAGGTTGACATAATTCCAAAATTGCTTGGTCAAATTTGGGTCAAAATTACCAATAAGGGTCAACATCGTAAAACCCTTTTATGGTAGGTCCAAAAACTCAGGGCCGAGGAAAGGGTGCTAAAAATCTAGGTAAAACTCCTAACAAGGAAGAGATGGAGTCAGAAGGGGGATGTACTAGACCCTTTATACTAGGGTTTTCTGACATAGATCATAAAGTGAGCCAGCTTGACTATAGTGTGCAAGGCATTTAGAGTGAGGTGCAAGGCACAAAATCTAATATGCAATCCATAAAAGATAGTTTGGGAGATATCATGATGGGTTTGAAAATTAATCAGTCAAATCATCAAGCTAACTCTATTGTATAACCCCACCAAGGTGGTTCTCCTAACTAGTCTACTTCAAATCTAACTCTATGGCCATAGAGGAACCTATTACCAAAGGTAGATATATGCAAATTTGATGGAAAAGATCCACTAAATTAGATCAACTAAATGGAGAATTTTTTTGACCTACATCAAATTCCAAGTGGATAGATGGTTACCATGGAATCCTTGTATCTTGAACCTGATCAATTCATTTGGTATCAATGGTTGTGTGCTCAAAAGAAAAAGATGACTCTCAATGTCACCTGGTTAGTTTTTACAGAGGAGCTAAAATTATACTATGACAATAGTGTGATAGAGAATTACTTCAGCCAACTAGCAAAATTGTGACAAACTAGCTCCATCAAGGATTATATTCATCATTTTCAGAACTTGTCCTTATGTGTGGAGATAATTTTTGAAGCAAACTTGAATGACCTATTTTTGGGTGGACTCAAGGACCACATTCAACATGAGGTACACATGTTTAATCCACTTAAGATTTTTGATTCTATTATCATGGTACATAGAGCTAAGGAAAATTCATAGCCAACAAGAAGTAGCCATTCACTCACTTCAAAGATCTTAGCATATCATCACCAACATTTCCTCCACCTACTAGATTAACCCCTTAGCAAATTGAAGAGAAGCATGTAAAAGGATTATGTTTTAGTTATGACAGTAAGTGGAGTAAAGGACATATATGTGTTGAGAAGAAGTTATTCTACATTGAGGGACCAAATGAAGATGAAGAAGTAGATGATGCCTCTAATGATGATGAGGAAGATATAGAGGAGGTACCTAAAGATTCCCAACTTACAATCTCTTGTCATGCACTTAAAGGTATTAGCACTCCACAAACTCTTAAGGTGGTGGGTTTCCTCAAGAAATAGAAGGTGACAGTGTTGATTGATTCATGGAGCACACATAACTTTATAAACCATAAGTTGGCCACTTGATTGAATTGTTTCATCTACCCAGCACCAAAATTTTAGGTCATGATAGCAGATAGTGGCACAATTAATTAATCAAGTAAATGCCAAAGTATTAAGCTTACTATGGCTGGGTACAATCTTGACTCTCCTATGTTTGCTATTCCCATGGGTAACACAAACATTGTTTTGGGAATCTAATGGCTCACAACCTTAGGTACCATTGAGATGAACTTCCAAGAACTATTCATGCACTTTCATTCTGAAGGTAAGAAAATTGAACTATGTGGATTACATGCAAAATATCCATAATTGATTAGTTCACATTAGATGACCAAGATGATAAAAAAGGAGGTAGAGGGAATTATTGCATTATTATGCTCCATAAAAGTTCAACCCACACAGGAATCTACACATCCTAATCTATAGATAATTCTTGAGGACCACTCAATTATTTTTGGGGCCATACCAAAAGGACTACCACCAAAGAGAGAACATGATCATGCCATTAAACTAATTCTAGGTAGTCAACCACCAAATATTAGACCATATAGATATCTATATGCACAAAAGAGTGAAATTGAAAGGATGGTCCATGAGATGCTAGAGGCAAGGATCATCAAGCATAGCTAAAGTGCATATTCATCACCAGTGGTCATGGTGTAGAAGAAGGATGACACATGGAGGATGTGGCCAGATTATAGGTAAGTTAACAAGTACACCATCAAAGATAAGTTTCATATTCTAGTAATTAATGATTTACTTGATGAGTTGCATGGTGCTAATTATTTCACAAAATTGGATCTTCTCTCAGAATACCATCAAATTAGAATCAAGGATGAAGATTTCCATAAAACTTCTTTTAGAACACATAAGGGTCATTATGAGTTTTTGGTAATGCCCTTTGGTCTTACAAATGCACCATCTTCTTTTCAAAGCTTGATGAACACTATTTTTAGGCCTTTATTAAGGAAGTTTGTGTTATTTGTCTTTGATGTCATATTGATTTATAGTCAGACATGGGAAGCACATCTACAACATGTGAAATAGCTGCTGATAGTTTTGGAGAAGTACCAACTTATGTGAAGCCATATAAATGTGCTTTTGGAGTACAAGAGGTAGAGTACCTTAGTCACATTTTTTCCCATGAAGGTGTCAAAGTTTATCCCTAGAATATCAAAGTGATAATGGAATGGCCCATGCCAAAAACTCTCAAAAACCTTCGAGGGTTGTTTATAATAATAGGTTACTATAGAATATTTATAAAAGGTTATTATGGTAGCATAAAAACTCCACTCACTACATTGATAAATAAGGATGTTTTCCATTTGAATGATGATGCCACCAAAGCATTTGAGAGACTAAAAGCAACTATGTGCACCACTCTAGTTTTGGCTACTCTAGACTTCTCACAGACATTCACTATTGAATGTGATGCTTCTGGGTCTAGATTAGGGGCAGTACTAATGCAAGAAGGAAGGCCCATTACATTTGAAAGTGGTCAATTCAAAGGTAAGAATCTACAAAAAATTGTCTATGAGAAAGAAATGATGGCTATTCTTCATGTAGTTAAACAATGGAGGCCTTATCTGATGGGTAGACACTTTAAGGTTAAAACAGATCATGATAGTCTCAAATAACTTTTGGAGCAAAGATTATCATCTGAGGAACAACAAAAATGGGTAACCAAAATGTTGGGTTATGATTTTGAAATCATCTACAAGAAGGGTAAAGATAATGTAGTAACATGTGCACTATCTAGATGGGATGCATCCACAGAAGCATTACTTTGTGTAATGTCCATGTTGCTAGCAGATTGGGTGGATGAAGCTAGGTTAGAATGGGAGAAAGACAAGGATACATAGGTTATAATTCAAAATCTCCAGTAAGGTAATTTATCCTCTGACAAATTTGAATGGAAAGGTAATGTCCAATGGTATAAGCATAAGATTCTTGTAGAGTTACATGCATCTCCAATTGGGGGACACACAGGGTTCTTGAAAACTTATCATATAATTAAGAAAGAACTATTTTGGGAAGGACTCAAGGGAGATGTACAAAAGTTTGTGGAAGAATGCTTGATATGCCAATAGAATAAAGGTGAAACAGTTAAGACCCCAAGTCTGTTACAACCATTAGAAATTCCTAGTCAAAGGTGGGAGGATGTTTCCATGGATTTCATCATTGGGTTACCTTGTTCTAAAGTTAGTAATTTTATCTTGGTCATTATGGATAGGCTTACAAAATATGCCCATTTTTTTGCTCTCTCAAACCCATTTTCAGCAAGTATTTTTATGGAAGCAGTTCTCAAATTACATGGAACCCCAAAAATAATTGTAAGTGATCATGATCCTATTTTCACTAGTAATTTATAGATTAGGCTATTTTCTTGTTTAGGTACTCAGCTAGCTAATAGCTCATCTTACCATCCCCAATCTAATGGACAAACTGAAGTGGTTAACAACTGTCTAGAGGGGTATCTCTAATGTTTCATATCAGATAAAAAAGAACATTGGGTTAAATGGCTACCATTTGTAGAATGGTGGTATAGCACATATTTCCATACCTCTTCTAAAATTTATCCATTTATAGCACTATATGGTTACCATCCACCTTCCATCACTTCTTCATTAAAGGTGCACACCAAGGTTCAAGATGTGGAAGAGCACATTCAACATCAACAAGAGGTTTTGGCTAGTTTGAGAGAGAATTTGGCCTTGGCACAAAATATTATGAAGCAACAAGTAGATCAACACTGTAGTGAGTGAAATTTTGAGGTGGGTGACTGGGTATTTGTTCATTTGTAGCCTTATAAGCAGATGTCCTTGAAGCAACAAAAAAGGATAACAAACTTGCTCTTAAGTATTATTGCCCTTATTAGGTTCTACAAAAAATTGGAAGTGTGGCTTACAAGCTCGTGTTACCTCATTCATCTCACATACACCTAGTATTTCATGTTTCCTATTTGAATAAGGTCATTGGATAGAAAGTTTCAGCCTAGACAGAGCTCCCATAACTAGATGAAGAAGGACGAGTCATTTTGGAACCAGAGAAGATCCTCCAAACACGTACTAAGAGGCTGAGAATGAGAGAGATTGGGGAATATTTGATCAAGTGGAAAAAATAGAGTAGTGGAGATACAAGGAAGGTGAATATTTTTTTCAACAACATCCAGAGTTGTTTAATGTTGAGGACAACGTTGGTTTGATGGGGAAGGGCATGCTATGCCCCTAACCTATCACATGTATGAGGATAGTATTAGCTGACTTGTAGCTTACTTATCCCTCTTTGATGTTATATTACATTTATCTATGCTTTATTTTGATTAGTAGGTCATCCTATGGAGTAACCATGGCCTAGATAGACTATATATATGAGGTAGTGGGTAATTATTTATCATCATATTATGAATTCTGCTCTTATTGAAGCTTGTGGAGGTTACCCCCTCAAAGTGGCTTATCTATTATCATATATTTGGATATAATTATACTATTATACTTAGTTTTTTAAGTACTTTAATTACACAACTTGATTTATTGTGTTCTTATAACTCTTTCTTTAATGGATAAAATCCACCGTATTGATTCTATTCTATATTATTTACATATAAGGTTGCCTAAACTGACTTTGTACTCTTAAAAATAAAAGAATTAATGTATCTTGATAGTAATTAATTCAATTTTAATTTTTGTTACTTGATTTATTAGATTAACACACAGCCTAAATAGAATTTTTTCAATTTATCAATTTAATCACGATATTTTTATTTGTCACACCTCCAGACCATATAACTCCAAAAGGCATTAAACAACTTCTACCCAAGGTATACTTACTTGGATGTCATCACCAAAGGGTAATCCACTTATATAAATACATGGTTAATGGTATATACTAGATAAGTACACAACACCCTTATTGCTACAAGATTTTGAAGTGAGGGGGTAGTCCCCAGTACCAAGCTAGTACCATCAACAATATAGACACTTTTTAGCCTTAACCTACTAAAACCATCCTTAGATTGATTTTTTATTTATTTATTATAGTCAAATATCTATCACATCTAATTTAAAAAATTATTATAACTTAAAACATTTAGAAATTACCACTTAGATTAACATTTCTATTTTTAATGTTTGTTCTCTAATCATTATACATTGTATTATAAAACTTGTATCAACCAATTTTGGTAAAAATTTTGTGATGTGTGTCACAATTGGTTCAATATAGTTATTTTAATGTTTATTTTAAGTATTCTACAAAATTACATTAGATCATCTATATTCATAATATTCAAAACTTGTATTTGTTTTTAGAACCAGTCAATTTGCTTTACTATGTCATTTACAGTCTCTTATTTCCCATAAAACATAGTCTCTCTATTCAACTCAATATCTTAAGTACTAATTATTAATTTTCCATTAAACACACATTTAACCTATCCAAGTTTATGTCTTTTATACTCTCCTAGTTTATCATCTAGAGAACATAGTCAACCAGTTCAACTATGTCTTTTGTAGCCTATTATGTTTACTGTCCTACAAGATAATACAAACTAGTTCGAACCTATATCCTACCAATGGATATTTATTTTTACAAAGTTTGTTTTAATCTATCTCTTTTAGAATGAATTTATTTCTTGAGGATAATACAAAATTAAATCAATTAAACATCATGAGATTTACCAACCCTAATATATTCACTAAGACACATCTTGTGGCACCCATCATGGATCAAAGTAATATCCATGTTTCCACTCACACCATCAACTATGGGACTCCTCCCCATTCATCCTCAAAACTTAATTTTTTTTTGGAAGATGAGTGTGATCTTGAATACACCATGGAAGTATTTTATACATTAATGAGACCCCTCAACATAAAGGAAAATATCTTACAACCATCTATAAGTTCATGATGGGACAATATATATGAGAGCCCCATTCACCATCACCTACTTTCTCCCATAAATTTGGGGGAACCCCTTTATTTTTTTCCTAATACTTTCCTTCAATAATGTATCCTTCGCACACCATGACATCATATTATATGTCTTCTACAACCTTCATGCCATGTATTTCTACCAACATGGTAGGTATAACTTAGAGAGGGTATCCTAAAAAAACCCACATAATTAAACATGATACCAATACTTATTTTTATACCAATAATTATTTTTATACCAATAATACTCACTCCACTAGTCTAACACATGAAAATACCTCATTACACACTCATAATACATTAAAAGTTTATAATACCTCCTAGAATACTAATGCATCACATGTTGTAACCACTAGTCAAAGTGATTCTCAAAATAATCAACTTATCTTACAAATGTTTAACCAAATGCATAGTTTCCAAACTAATAATGTAAACCAAATGATGTAAATGAAAAATCATCCTATACATCTTCTCCAAAAACAAACTCATATGTTTCATAGGGAGTGTGAGATAATAACGCCCCCCCTTAGGGATTACTATGGTAACATTATACCACAAATGCCACTCATCAATAAAACCATCAAACATCTACAAATTGAACATATAGTATCTAAAAATTTTAACATTAACATAGGAGGTAGCAACCCCATCGTCATCTATAAGAGATATAACAATCCCACCTTGTATTTAAAAACATTTGGTAACCTTTATAAATATTGGGTTAAGCTTAATACCTTCACCAGTACAAAAAATATTAGATACAAATATCTTAGGAGATATTTTAAATTTCACCAATCAATTAAAAACCCACTCTATCACTAGCCTAGAAAACCTGGTCAACTCACCAGTCCAAGAATTCTAAACTAGTGATCTTCCTGAGAAAAACTTATCCCATTTTATAAATTTTAAACAAACTAAAAATTAAATGGCACAAGCCTTCATCAAATGATGTAAAAACTTGTCTAATAAATGTGAGAATAATATGGTATATGATAACCTATTCCACCTATTTACCAAATGTCTACACCCTAGATTATAATATCAAGTTAGGACCCTCTCTCTAAAAACCTTGGAAGAAGCTTTAGACAAGGAAAAATAAAAAACTTCCTCATGCATCAATTTTAACCACCTCAACCTAAAATTATAACTCACGTGATCATAACAATAAAAATATCCATGCCATCAATGATGGTGTTATTAAGAATTATGACACTATACATACCATCCAAGTTATTATTCCAAACCACATCATGGAGCATGCTCCCCTACTAAAAACACTCTTGATCCCACATTTTATCAACATAACCACAATAATATACACAAATCATTATCCCTATTAGAACTTCAAAAATTATTCCCAAGACCTCTACCAAGATTTCTTGATCCCACTCACCCCATGAAATCATGGTATGATCCAAAAACAATTTACTAGTTTCATGCAAGTTGGGAGCATTCTCATGAGATTTGTATGAAACTAAATTTTTTTGATATGGATTTCTTATTTTTCCTAACTTTGAGCATGAATCCCTTATCTAAAAGTGTCAACAAGGTTATGAAATATCTTTTAAATATAATTAAATGCAAAATAAAAACCAAGGTTTAAGCTAAGCTAATGTTCATCTCACTATCTACAAGGATCCCCTTCATAACCACCAATATAACATTGAACAACTTACTCATACTAATACCAATGTTTAAAGTCTTACATACCTTACTACTAATGATGAAAATGTGGTTAATATGAATAATATTATAAGAGTATTTGCTTTTATTGACTTAAATCCAACACCTACACATCATACCTCTCAACCATTCTTTCTTATTAAATATACTTCCCCATCTCACCTCATGGAATTGGGACAAGAGAAACCAATACCCATCCAAGCACCACTCTCAAAAAAATAACTTTAATTTAACCTTTTATACAATTTATAATCCTCCCTAACTTTTACACCACAAGACCACATACCCCAAGAATCCAATAATATTTCTTTTACCCCATCACAAGAAATACTTGAACCAACACTACATCATCTAAAGTAACACAACCCACTATAACTAACCTAAACCAGCTAGACCCTATCCACATAATTTTAATTATACCTATCGCCCTACTTCTTTGGATATATTACAAAACTATCATCCTATATTTAAAAAAACCTCATGGGTTATGATGAATGGGATTTTATTGCACAACTGTCCCATTTCCCATCTAAAATACCTTTCTTATAACTAATGATAAATTTTCCATGTCATCAAAACTTCCTCATGTAATTTGTTTTTCAAAATGAACATCCCTTTTCCTCCTCCTATTGGATGTGAAGCTACCTTATCTAGATCCAAAGATAGTGTACTTAAAAAATGTGAATATATGTCCAACCATGTTGATGAAACAATGGATACATCTCTCTAATTTAAATTCCATATCACTTCAATGATTCATTATTAGATACTAATTTATGTGCATGATCATATTATATTTATTACCATCCAAATATATGATATCCAAGTTAAGTGTGCTTTAATTGATAGAGGTTTATGAACTTGTGTTTCCTCCCTTGCATTTATTAAGTTTGTTGGATATTTTTATTATGCAACCACAAATCTACATGTAGTACATGTCAAGGCTATTATAGAAGGAAAATATGTCCTCTTGACTATGTTTGGCTTTCCATTACCATTCTTCTTATTACCATCAATGTGAAATTTATGATATTTAACTTTCCACTCTATTAAAATATATTACTCATTCGACCTTGGACTCATCGTATGAGAGTAATCCCCTCATCCACATTCCAATGTTTCAAATTCATTGATAATGGAACTATCTACAATATTCAAAGGGATACAAACCATTTAAATTTCAAATAATTCTAAGAACATGGTGTCTTTAAAATAACTAGTCTTGAACCTTTACCTAGTGTGCCATTTTGGGAATCTCAACTATTAAACTATGCAATCAAATCCACTCGAGGTTATAATGGTCACCCTAAATTAATTAGGAACATTCCACCTATTCTATTATACTCTGATGATGATGAGTTAGATGAGATAAACCTTAAGATCATAACATTTGATCTTTACCCTCACTTCATCATCCAAATTCCTCCTTCTCTTTAGCCTTGATCCTATCAACTACAATTTGATGAAATACCTATTACCTTAAAAAAAAACATTTTATTCATCATGCTTCTTTTGATGACAAATTCATTACTAAATTTATGATTTACTTGCATACCCCCAACTATGACGATGGTTTTACTTTAGACGACCCATTTTCATCTAGATTCATCCAAGCTAGAAAAGTTGAAGTTATTCAATATCTCTCTTCTTTAGTTTAAATTTTTCATTATCCTTTTCACATTCATTCCTTTATTTTACCTAATACTAGTATTTACACTATTGTTCATATGGTAGAGATGGAACACTCACATGGTATGCCTCTAATCATAACATATCCCCTTAGGAGTATGCTCATAGATCATTCCATGGAAAGACCTTATTTATTTGTAGATATCATGACCCTTACAGTCTACTCCCTCTAGAGATGTTATCCATTTTGCTTAGACCTAATGCACAACCAACCTTACCTACTAATGAGCCTAGTATAGTTTCTAATCCATCCCTACCCATCTTTAGTGATGTCCTTCTTCCCTTACCAACAAGTTGATGCCTTGACCAAACAATGATTAGATCAACCTTATATGTGAAATTCACAAAGTTTCTAGTCATTAGACCAAATATTGCCATTTATATTAGCCACCATATGCTTCTCCTTCCACACCTTTGACTAATAGACCCCCATAGTCTAATAAAAAAATTATTTATTGATTTCATGGGATAAATAACCACTCTTCTACCCACCACCAAAAACTTTGGTATTATATCGACACATTGTGCCCATTTAATGGCCAACCCAAATATAGGGCCATACCTCCTCCCAAACTATTACTAGAGTATATCCATAAATATAAGGAAGTATACTATCTTTAGAACTAGTCTTTTACACAACATAAATATTCATGTTGAGTTTATCATTAGGATATTTATGATCTCCCATAGTTAACACCATCACTAGTTATTCCTTATATAGGTCACACACGCAAGAAGTCTCTTCCTTTTCCTTCGATTGTATCTACATCTAGCTCCACAGATACCATTTCCATAGAGACATACATTCCTCACCTTGAGTATCCTAGACAAGAGATACCACATGATCATTACTCTTCATTATATACACTTACATTTTCAATTTAGATGACATGAAAGGAAGTCTTTGCATAACTTTCTATAAAGATTGGTGAGACTCTAGCTATCATCATAATTTATATTCATAGAGATGTTTTGGATGTTATGGATAATATGTATATTAAAATATATTAGTATTTATGAAAATGGCATGTTGTTATTTAAATTTTTTATATTTTATGATTTTAATTGGATTTACAATCTATTTTTATATCTTTTATACACTTGACTATGTGTTAAATTTGATTTCACTTATATATTTTACATTACCATTATCTTATGATTTATGTGTTTTATATGGTTTCATTGTCTTTCAAAAATTTTATGGATTATTATCATTATTCTCATGAATGTAAGATTATTTTTATTATTTCACTTCTTTCATGGATTCTTTAATTTTATTTTATATTTTTTGTTTGTTATCTTATTATACTAAAAAAATAGATAATTATTAATGTGACTTAGTTATAAAACCTTGATTCAATTAGTATTTTATCTCTACCATAAGATTAGTTAGAAAATAAGACTTCTCATTATACTAATACCATACAGTGATCTATTTTCATATCCTTTCTTGCCTTATATTACTTTCAATTACTAAGCATACATATAGTTGAAACTTGAGATAACATAATTATTCATAGGTAAGCCTAAGTGTTTATTAAATCATATGTTTGGTTACTTATATTCCTTTAAACCAAATTCTAAATCTCATTCATGTGTATAAATTTTATCTCTCATTTTGTTTATTACAAATCCATAAGGAGGAGGACTCATTAAATACATAAAAAAAAGTTAAAATCCAGATCATTTAAATAAATGGTAATGATTTAAAAAGGCAAAATACAATTCAAAAGTTTTATCACACTAAAAGACATGATTCATAACATATATCTTATTTTTAATCAAAAATCAAACTCAATAAATGGATTTACAATAGATTCGAGGCCCATTAGGGTGTGGTAGGCTAGTAGATTAGGATAGGAGAACAAAAAATTTAATAAGTGCTACCTACTTTCTCATGTAAGTACCCAATCTTCATAATAGACAAATGAATCTATAAGAGGTATTGGAGAATGGCATGTTGTGGGAAGGTAGGTCCATTTTTATTTTATTTTTCATATAACCTTATGAGTCTATCTTAATATCTCACCTATTTTCATATGCATCTTTGCACTTATTGTGAGTGGGTATCCTTTGTATTTTGATGGTCACTATACTCTTAGTGTCTCTCCCTTTTACCTAGTATGCCTAGTTTTTAATAAGGTTTTATCATAAATGCCTATGTCCTTAATTTTTTTACATTATTATTTAATTCAAATAATCCTAATATTTACCCTTGAGTAATAATGTTTTGTTAAATAATAATTCCCATTAGGATTTGCCTTTGTGAGTTGTAGTTTAAGATCATGGATAGTACCAAGATATCCTCAAAAATTACCAAAATAAAACATTCCCTTTTTTTCCCTTATTACCATTAACCTCATTGGTTTTCACCTTATGAGTTATAATGTAAGACCATGGATAGGACCAAGCTCTCCTCATAACTTACCACATTAAAACATCTTTAAAATTTTCCCACAATTATTTATAGATCATTGGTGTTTCCTTTGTGAATTATAATTTAAGACCTTGGATAGGACCATGCCCTCCTCATAGAATATTCTAATAGCCACTTCATACTATAAACAATTAAAAATAAAATTACATTCCTCAAATTTGAAATAATTTGTGTTGGATTATGATTTAGACATCATTTACATACCTCCCATCTTGATTAGTATGTTTTATGATTACTTTATTAGCACTTAAATTTTATCTTCTTATTTTCTAATTGCATGTATGTTTACAACCATTTTATTAAATTTATCATACTTCACATATTGATTTAGTATGATTAATTTGAATTACACTTGATTTTTTATTTTTTTTCAAACTTCCCATCTTGATTTAGTATGCTTGATTGACTTTATTATTCATTTGTTTTGTATACTATTGGTTTTCACATGTTCTACATTTTATTACAAATATTAATACATCTCAATGTGATATAGTATGAATTTTATTGTTTTAATTTTTTAAAATCATTTTAAATGGTTTGAAAACATTTTTTATGTTTTACTTTACCATTTTGGTCTCTTATATTTATTCATGTTTTTTTTACACATTTACCATCATGATATAGTGTGTAATACATTTTATGTTTATTTATACATTTTCAAATCAATTTTATTTTGCTTTTAACTATGCATGTGTATCACGTAATGATAGAAAATAAAACATAAATCACATATTCTTCATAATATATACAAACAAATTAAAATATATGTGCTAAAAAGGAAAAATATCCATTCATCCATCCACAGACAAGTAAAAATCATAGAACAAGAAATGTATATATAAATATATATACAATGAGTTTAATAAAATACAAGTATAATATACAATAGATAAATCTCTAAGGCTATGACCCATCATGCATATCCTATGGCCTAGCCATGTTGCCCATGGATGCATGTGATTGACCCCTCTGAATGGTGTATTGTAATGAGGCAATCCAAAATATCAAGCCACCGATATGACCCTATCATTTATCCACCTTGGCCTACATGCATCCAAGTGATATAGTGGTCACCATATGAGTATCTCTCTCTTATGACAAGCCCTTCCAAGCTCGATCCTCTCCCTCTCCTACCCCTGAAGGTAGATGTGAACCATCTCATCATGACTATAGTTGTTGAATACCCTCTCATGATATTTTAAACCATATAGCATTATTTAGGGTAGATGGTACCATAGGATCAACCAAGTTGGATGAATCATAATGCAACAACACCCCATATAAAATATCATTATGTGAATCCAAAATCATGGCCCCCATCTAATATACTCTGATGCAATACTCAAAAAATAGAAACTAAACACATGTTATATATCACACACACACACACACACACACACACACACACACACACACACACACACACACACACACACACACACACACACACACACACACACACACACACACATCTCCATTTATTTATCACTAAATATAAAAATAATAATGTAATTAGTGATCTATGTCAAAAACTTAAATAAATCAAAAAAATTCTTACTAATGTTAGTATCATTGACCATAGTCTCCCTATCTACTTACCCACTAAGCACCTCCTCTATCAACTACCTCTGCAAAAGTGCAAAACTAGGAGTCACCACCTGAGCCCATCATGGTTCCCTCCTCAGTGGCCTTTATGTACACCAACTATGTCCCATAGCCACTATCAGATCACTATTTATGACTACTCACACCTATATCTCCTCTTATTTATGATGCCTCCATCTTTGATGAGATCAAGGAAGCCATAATTGCCCATGTTTTGGATTTGATCCTACATCCTCACCTATATCATCCACATATATAACATCTTCATCACCAGGTCTTACCACCTCCTATTATCTCACCTCTGATATCTAAGGTCTCACCTATTGAGGCTTAATCATAGGTATGTCGATAGGTACCCATTTTCCTCCTCTCCCTCTTGACTCTCTTGCATGTCATTCCTAATAGATAGACACTAATATAGGGTCCACTAAAAATGGTATGTCTAGTTGCCTATGTATGTGAGATACTAGATACATCTCTACCCATGATGTATAGTGTCCCATGATTTGAATTTAGGCTAAAATGCATGTAATAGTCACCCAAGATGGCCATATGGTAGTAATATTAGTATAAAGATGCCACACTATCTACCCTCATGTAATAGTATGCAAATATATAACATGGTGCATGATACTCACTACATGATCCTACCTCCAACATATAACCTAACGTAACCAATAATAAACCTCATGGGGAAACCCAACCACCCAATTTATAGGTAATATCTTGTAGATCCATGAACTCAACGAAATAATGAGCCCCATCATTTTCTACCCCTGGGTCAACATCCCATGCATATCATGCATGAGATGTACCCAAATGAACAAATTGAGATAATACAAGGAACCCTACTCCAAGATGGATTGACACAAATCTATCGTGTATAACGGTACCTTCCCATCTAACTTGTGACACAACACTCATGCTATCATAAATCTTATCAAGCCATTTTAAACATCTAAAATGTTTTACATATAAAAATAAAATAAGCTAATGTAAAAACCAAGATATATCCTATTTGATCCCATTGCCCACTAGGATATGGATCATCTCTCATCTTTCAACTCTAGTGTATCACATATAAAAAAGTCTTGACAATAAAATGTCTAAGACATGGACATATTCCAAGGTGATGCTCACCAATATCATCTCCCCCTCCATGTCCCATAAAAAAGTGTTGGTCAATCAATCTAATATTATTAGGAACATGACAACAATATCAACACTTCATGGGATCCACCTCATCTCCATGATGCCTCCAAATCTGAAGGCAAACAGTCAATATCGATCCACATCTAACAAATGCTCCAACAAATATGGTATCCATGATGCATTTACTAGGCACCAAAATCTCTATTACCTCCAAAAAATAATAAACAACAAAAATATATTATATCTCAATCTCATAATAATAAAATACATTCTTAAATATTATAAAAAAACTAAAAATTAATTTCTTTATTATCTTATTTGTATTATTTTCCCTGTTTCCTACATAATTGACTTATTTGATACTAAATCAGCCCTATCACATTTTTTTCATAATAAATCAGCCCTCAACTACATAGTCTACCCATTCCTATAGACAATTCACCCTTTCTTATGTTTGGCATACTATGTCATCCATACCATGAAATTGGCCTCCTTTAAAAGACTAAATTGGCTACATATTATGTATTACATTGGACGTAAGGTAATATTTAAACCACATCTCCTTTTATAATTGAATTAGCCCACTACTATGACTCCACCTCATTGATTTATCTCACCTTATAAATAGAGTTGACAAGGATGAATTTTTTCATAGTTTTTGATGACTTTTTAACCATTTACTTAGTCATTTATTAGTTTTATATTTTATACCTAGTACCCCATTTTACCCCTAGTCTACCTAAAATAATTTTAGGGTCAATTTTAGTATCTACATTTTTTATAACATCTTATTTTATACATTTATCTTAATTTCAATTAAAATTACTCAAAAAATTGAAATCAATGCTTCACATTCCTGAGCTACACTTGTTGTAACCAATAGGAATCTCTATGTCAAAGTTATCATCTCCTTACCATCATCTCTCTCTAAGATTAAACTAGGTATCACAAATCAATATTATATTACAATAATAAAAATAAAAAATGAATTAGTTTTCACCCTATTTATATTTAATATTCAAAATTATTTACCTATCAATTATTTACAATCAGATTTAACTTTTTGCCCATAATTTTATTTCTAGTAGCTATTTTTCTGAATGAAAAGATGTTCTAGAATCATGACATCATAGATAATATTTCCACATATTACATGTATATTTTTCAAAAAAAATATTTTTTTTCTTATTTTACAAGATTGCCTAATGTTCCTTATATTGGACACCTTCACATTTATGTCACTTTTGTCCTCTTATAAAACACTAAGGTAAGTAAAGGTACATATTTTTCAATTGTTTCCTTTCATTTATCTTATTATTTTATTATTAAAAATTAATTAGGTTCAAAATTTTGTGTTTCTATGTTATGTATGCAAAGGGAAATGCAACTAATCTATAAATCAATTATATGTCAGAGAAGATAAATCCTACTTACTATCGACCATTTTGACCACAAGTCAAAATGGGTCAACCCCCCTACAGTAAAAAACTTATATATGGGTATAATATAACATTATAAGGTGTATTTAATGTCATATCAAATGTTTTAGATTAAGGTAAAAATAGGTTTTGAAGGGACCCCAAAACCCTGAAACAAAGATAAAAAGATGAAGCATTTACAACCACAGGCAAAACCTAAAACCTACTACAAAGAAGTAACATAAACAGGTTTTATATGGACCTAAAACCACCTGAAAGACCACAAGTCAAAACCTAGGTTTTACAAAGACCTGGCTACACCATAGTCAAAAGATTACAAAAAACTAGGAAACAGGACCAGATAACACAACCAACTAGAAGAACCACGCTATTCTTCTAGTTCCAAAATCATTTTCACTGCTTCCTTACCTTTCACAATAGTATCCTGAATGGCAGTAGCCACTGACATGGCTCCCTCTTGCATAGCTTTCTTTCTTGAGCTCTATCTCATCCTCTTGCTAGGCCCCTCCAAGGATTTGATCTCCTCATTAGCTCTTTTTCCAATATTAACAACTGCAGCACATATGTTAGATGTAACTTCCTCCATTTTCATTCTGCTCTCCTTGATGAGTTCCCTTAGGTTATTCTCATAGTCTTTGAGCTTGATGGGGATGTCTCTCATCTATTTTTCCATGTTATTGATTTTGTTCCAAACTACCTTCTAGTTGTCTTCCATTATTTCCATTTTCCTTTTGAGATCCATTATCTCCTTAAACATCCATGAATCGAGTTGGAGGATAGCCTCTACTTTGAAATTAACCCATCTCGTAGGTGTGTGCCTTCCATCATTCTGCCTTTTATCACTCCACTCTTATATGTTCTTATTAGGACTGTTCCCACCTTCTTCAATGTGATCCTCTCTTCCCCTTTGATTTTGTTCCTTAGTTTTATCTTGAACTCCCAAGTCCATTTCTTGGTTGTCATATCAAATGTTTTTAGGCTTGATCATGGTCTAATTAGGTCTTACGTCAACTTGAGTCACTTAGGGCTCATTTTGGGGTCATGTATGAAAGTTGCATGGTTTTCAAGATATTCAAGTGTCCTAATTTTCTTCCCAACATCCAAATTGTTGGATTCCATATCAATAATGTTATTCCATCTAAAAATTGTAGGTTATCTAATTAAAAATCAAGAAAAAAACTAAAAAGGAGAAGTTTGGCACTTGTATGACATATAGGGGAGTGTGACATGTGTGAAAACCTTGTGGGACGACTCTTAAAATTAATAAAACTCAATTCCATTCTTTACATACACTGAAAGATCCAAAAAATTTCAAAAACTATTCCACTCTCCTATCACTCCACCATGCACATAGAACCAGTCAGCAGTTTTATGCCTTCTGTAGCTAGTTGGAGAAGTTTAAAAAAATTCCTTTAGAGGGTGATAACACATTAAAATAGATTAATTTTTATAATAATATTTCAAGGATTAGTAAATTTTATTTATGAATCATCTATAACAAGTTGACTATGTTTTTTTACTCACTATTTCCCATACCTATAGGGTTTGCTCTTGTTTGGATGATTATGTAGAACCCAATTGATTTAATTGACTCCATATGACATGTTAATATTAACCTCATGTTTCCCATGATTTTTTCATGTTTAAAAGTGTTTTTATATTCAAATCATCTTAGGTTTTCAAATTGGTCTCATTTGAGATGACAAGTAGGTTTCCACCATTTGTAAAATCTTCATCCCTTAGTAGTGGTTCCAGGGGATGATTATAGGTTCATTATCATGTTTTAAATTTTATATCAGTCCCATAACCTTTAAATATAATTCTCCAAATAAATATTCCATGAGGCTATAGTCATAAGTATCATACAATCAGTTTGTTATATGAATGCCATACACAATCAACTAGGTGAGCTCGTAAAGGCTATGAGAACAACCATATAAGTTTGATGAAGGTTTAAAATCTAAGGGGTATATTTTTAAAAAAATGGATAGTGATTATAGCCTTAAAATGGTAAGGATAACACTATGGCAATCATATGAAAAACTTCTAAATATTTTGCCATGAATGTGCACCTAAAGGTGTTTGAAAGAGGGAAATCACATTAAAAAAAATACTTATCTCATTGTAAGCCATTCATGGATTTAATAATACATTTATAGGTATAAATATAGTTTAAAAAACCATTTAATTTTAAATTTAATTCACACTATTCATACATATACTCACTGCCTACACATTAGAATGTTCACCTATATGTGGCATTAGTAGAGAGCTAAGAATGTTGATTAGAGAAGATTTGATATGTTTTAAAGATTCATTATGGATTTTGGAATTGAATGATAGTATGATAAGTATTATTAAGGATTAATTTTTATGGGTGAGAGTGAAAAATCATGATCAAATCTGAAATGACTATTTTTAGGGACCATATCCCTAAAACATGAAAATAAATCACCTAGCCATTTTATGGAGATCATATGATAAGGTTATCATTAGATTTAGAGAACCTAATTGATCATAACCTATATATACCATATATTAGAAAATATTTTCCAAATTTGGGAGGTGTATGATCATTGGAAGTTAGTTTTTGAAGAGCTCTAATATGCACCTTTGATCATTAATTTCAAGTAGTGATATTTATAGAATTTGAGTATCAAATGGCATTCACTCCCAATGTTGCAATATAAAGACATATATCATTATTATTAATAATTATAGGTTGTTAATTGTTTTTATTTTGATTCAAATAACACCAATGGGATTTAGAGAGCTATATTTTTCGCTTATTAGGTAGACCTATAGGTGTACCTTCGCCCAAAAGGGGCACCTATAGTTGATTGTAGGTATATATAGTCTATGACTTAAACTTGAACATAAAACCTATTGGATAAAGGTTAAAACCACCTTTAAAATGTTTTATAAGACCTTAAATGGGTTCATGGTTACATGACACATATTATAAGGTGAAATCAACAACTATAGGATCTTATTGGATCTAACATAATCAATTGTAGTTGAATATAGGCATACAATGAACTAAAATATGGTGCTTAGATGATGGTATAGCCTTAACATGGTGAGTATAGGTCAAAAAAATTTATAAATGAAATTAAATAATCAAATAATGTCTTTATGCATTATTATGAAATTCAAACTAAGTAAGCATGCAATTACAGGAGTCATCTTTTGATTAAGAAGGAAGGATAACACAATTAGCTACTTATGACTAGTTTTGAGAATAATCCAACCTCAATGTGTGAGATAAAAAAGAGAATAAATGAAATGAGTTTTATAAATATTCAAGGAAGGATAAGGTAATTTATACTAAGGTCCTAAACACATAATAATTACTTACATGCTCACTTTTCATGAATAAGCATGGTCAACTTATCAGTCAGGCCTAACTATATAAGAACATGGTTCAAGGTGAAAGCATCATTGATAATGGTTTTTAAGAATATTTAAAACCTATATAATGATATTTAATATCATTTTAAACTCTCATGATGTGGAAACAAGGGAGGAGATATTACACCAAAGCTATCCATAGTCTATATGATGAAACCCTGCACACAGTCCCTTTCCCAAGGGTTATCTTGGGTCTTAGAGGAATTAGAGGGTAAAATGATACGACCAAGGGCTGAATTTTTTTTAAAAATGTATCTATTACCTAGATAATCCTATCCAATTTCTTTTTTTCTAATATAATAGGGTAAGTACCCTTTATTTTATCTTAGATAGAGGGTAATTCCCTAGAGCACAAACTCTATAGTCTTAGAGAGTGAAGATGATAAAGTGAAATAGGAGCTGATTAGACCTTAAAATGATGTTATAAAAGTATTATCATGCATAGTACTACATGAGAAAACATGCATAGGAGTTTTAATATAGATAATTAGTCCAAACTTACAAGGGATATAGTCAAAACCTTTAGGTAGGGTCTACACCTAAAATCCAAATGGGAGACCAATGTCACTTCCAAAATTATGATGACACTTAAATGGATTAGGACATGTTTATGGGGATGTTTCATATGTGTAAGCCAATTTTGGCTTAGAGATAACTCATGCCTATGAAAAATGAGGAATCAAGATCGATACAGTGACTTTGAATGCTCACATATTCTTAGAGGGTGTGCATGAAGATCTATGGAATTTGGGGATGTTGAAAAGGATTCTAAGAATTTATATTGTGTAATTTTATTAAAACTCCAATGTCCCATCTCTATGAATAAATATTAAGAGAAAAAAGGACCTAAAACCCTAAAAAATCATAAATAAGGATCTGAGGAAGGAAATGAAGGATAAGGGCTATCCTAATAGATCTGAATGGGAATGAAAGTGTCTAAAATTTGTATGGGAATCTCTAGAGACCCTTCCCATCTACTTGATATGTTCTCTACTAGTATGGATAGGATACATAATTTATTTATTTAATTATTTTAAGTATTTTTCAAGTTCTAAGTACTTTAAAGAGATACAACATACTTTTGGAGGGATATCAAGACTTGAAATAACTCAATATGACCATTTTATGTAGATAAAAAAATCCTAAGTGTTTCTACCATTAGCTTCATCTCAGCTAGTCAAATTGGAAAAGTAAGCAAGATAGTGAGAAGTGTGGAAACTCTAAGTGGTAGCCTATATAAGGTGTACCTAATAAATATAAGGTCATGGAAGGTATTTCAAAGTGTAAGTCACTCCCTTTTATGGATTTTAATGGAAAAATAAATCCAATTTTAAGGCCAAGTGTGAGGGGTGAGTGAAAGAGGAATTTATTTAACTATAGGCAGTTATGGCTCACTTCTAGAAGAGTCCATATGATTAGGGATATATATAATTCATGGTATAAAATTTATACAACCCCTCCATATTATTAAAATTATGATATCTCTCAATATTCAGTTGTGGGATGTTCTAATAGGTCTAAATGATGAAGGCAATTTTCTTGTGCAAAATGAGGAATTTTACACCAAATTTCATGAGTCTCATGACTTGGACAGCCATTTATCCTATCATAATTTGCATGGTATATTTCCTACTACATTATCCTACATATTTAACTCTTCATATTAGCATGACAAGTGTTCCAGTGACCTTTAAATGTCTCTTTTCTCACTTCCCTCTCAAGTTCTATAAGTAGCTATCATTTTGGCCTTTGTAATCTAACACCACACATCTATGGTGAAACCTTTCTGGAATGAAATTATATTTTTTCTTTTAATATTAATGAAAGTTTGGATTTGATATATTGAACAATTTTCTAAGTGTGCAAGTGATGTATGGTGATGTAAAGTGATAATTCTATATCCTTTCTTCCCTTATCCTTTCATGTTTGCATAAGAGTTCTTATTCTAACAAGTCATATAGAGTGTACTCAAGTGTGTTAGAATACTTTAAAGTGTATGAATATATTTAGAGTGTAAAATATTATCTTTGGTTCATTTACCTTGGGTTTCTTCATACATCATACCTCTATATTGAAACACTCATGTTAGAAACCTTGTGGGACTTAGGAACAAGTTTGTATGCTTTGATTCTTAGTGAATAAAGTATGATGGTCACGTTTAAGACATATTAGTGTATCTCCATTTATATGATTTTAATTTCATGTAAATTTATAACTCTTTTCCCCTAAATAAAGCATTTGCATAGGCAAAATCACTTCAAGATACATCCAGGGAGCTAACCCTTAAATATAGAGGCTCACTTCCACTATAAGTACACCCACATACCTAGAAGTGTTTCCATGTTTCCAAAATTTGGAAGAGGATTGAAACCCTCTTCTAGGGTGAAATATTTGGTGACAATATTTTTATAATGCCTGATGGGACTATGTTCCAAGAGAGTGGAAATATTATTGGTGTGTCTTTCCTCTAATCAAATTTTGAAATCAAGAAAGTTAGCACCAATGGTGAATCCAAATGAAAACTCATGGTTATAAGTAGCCTAGGTATATATAATTTAATATTTTGATAAATTTTTATATCTCATTTGACATATGAGGTTGATATTAATAGATATGGTGAATACCCCTATCATAAATCTCTTGATCAGCGTTGTTATGAACCACATTTTATTCCTAAATAGTCCTCTCAAAATGGATATCAATCTTATAATCCATGGAATCCCTATAGTCCTCCATTTCCCTCTCCATATGGAAACTATGTTTTTAGACATCCCTATGAGGAAGGATACTTATAAACATACTAGTAAATGACTCCTTATTAGTCCCAATATGACCCCTACCAATCATGTTATGATGCCTATCAACCCCAATAAGATTTTTCTATGGATTCCATATCAAGGTATCAAGATACAAGAATTAAATTATTAGAGCTTAAACTACAAAAAGTTAGATCTAGTCTTGATCCCCACCATTACCCTCCTCCTCCTCTATCATCCCTACCTCATGCCCAATCTTTCTTGGTACTCCTAAAAAAGCTATTAGATAGTGAAGATAATATGTGAATATGGGATGATGAGTTTTACATCTTTCCTAATCATATAATGGAAAGGTTAAGAAGTTTTGTCCAAATATGGATGAGTGCATGGGATGATTTTGAAGATGAAATCTAATGATAGATCAAGGAAGAAATGGACTTGGAAAATAAGTGCCTTCAATGCTCAATAGATAGGATAAGTATGTAGGAGGATAAAAATCTCAAAAATTAACATGTTTTTGTTGAAGAATTTAAAGATATATATTAGAAATATGCAACTCCTACTTATGTAGGTGTTGTTCCTTCTAATCAACCCAAAAAATCACTTCCTTGTGAGCTTACTAGTGAATTCCTCTTTCTTAAATCCATTCACAAGCCCTCTACTATCCCTTACACTCCATATCTAACTCATAAACCTTCTACTACATTTCATATTTCATATCCTTCACATGAGCCTATCCATCAACCTTCCATCTCACCCTTTCTTGAGGAAGAGCCCATATTTAGAGAAATAAGTGAAGAGGATCAAAACCAATCCATGATTGATAAATAATATGTCATGAGTGACTATGAGGAATAAATAACCATAGGGATTACCCTTGGTGAACACAAATGCAACTCTAATATCTTGAATGAAGATAAACATATTAAATACTACCTTGTAGTTGACCATGAGGAATGTGGCTAGGACTTGAAAAGAGAAGTATTTGAAGAAGACTCCATATCTAATCATGAATATGTGGATGATCATCTTAAGCATGAGGTTGAATTTGATATCGAAGATGAAAGTGAAGATCAAGTCACTTGTCAAGAAGTTATAGTCCTAGAAGTGTCTCATGAGACAAAGATAGAAGGGTTAGTCTTTGTGTAGACACCTAAATCTAGCCATCAATAACTTCCAACTAGGATTTTAAACAATTTTAACTAAAGTTCACAATTTTGATTAAAAAAATTAAAGTGCATTAAATGAATTGAAATTTATATATTCAAGTGCTGATTTTGGCTAGAGTATCATTAAATGGGGCAATGTAATTTATGGGCTAGCTAAATTTGATCAGATTATTTTGAGTTAAATTGTCATTTTCACACCTAGGTGCCCTAGATTGCTCTTTTCTATCAAATATCTTGCATGAGACACATTATTTTGTTATTTGGTGGCATCTGACATTGACTTCCAATTCCAATCCAATCAAAATTTGGACAAATAACATGATATTTTGACTAATTTGATTAATTTATGCACTAAGAGCAAAAATTTACACCTAAGTTGACTAATCATGTTTTAGGATAATTAAAACAAATTAGGTACTTAAGTTAATTTTACATAAAACTTTTTGAATAAATCTTTATGGAAATTGATTTGTATTAACTACATCATCATATGGGGTGGAATCCATAAGCCATCAATGCATAAAATATAAGGATTATGGGTCTTTCATGCCTCATTAAGACCCTCCATACCTATTAAATAACCATATATCCCAAATAATAATGGGGATATTTTAAAATGAATTTCATATTTGTATTTATTCATGGCCACACATCTCAATCTTGAGATGGATGGTCATGGTTGATCCTCAAACCATTCAAAAAATACTTAAATAAGAGGCCTTGCCTATTTAATTTTAATCTCTCACATTCCAAAGTTATAATTATGAATTTATTACAAATATTAATGCAAATTAATGATATAATGTCCAAATATTGAGCCAAGCCAAGCCAAGCCAAAGCCACAAGGTGCCAAGGAGAAGAGGAGATAGACAAGCCTCCTTTGATGAAGACTTCATGATCACAAGCCAATAAAAACACTAATAAAAGATAATTTGGATAATTAAAGGGAGGTGAAATATTTTTTCTCTTTCATGTTTTAGTTGTATTTCCATTCTAGTATTGTTAACTAAGCTCAACCAAGTAACTAGGCCTAGAGATGTATGTTAGCTAGTGTGTTTGTTTTTCAATTTGATTTAATTTTGTCACTAACAAGATAATAATAGATATCTTGAGTAAAATTAATATTATTCATAATTTCATGCTTGGTGGGATTATTTTCATGACAGCGCAACCCACAAACTTTTTTGTATTTCATAGTTTTAATTATATTTTTTGTTGTTTTTGCTTTGAGTAAAACTAGCCAATAAATAATTCATAACTTTTCATTTAGTTAATATTGTTGTCTAAATTTTTTAATTAATATATATAATTAAATCATTGATATTAGCTAAAAAATTTACAAAAAATTTATTTATATTTTAGATGTTATGGTTATTTTCATGACTGTCACTTTCTATTTTTTATTTTTCTGGTAAAAATGGTTAGAATAGAGTTGATAACTTTTTTTATTGAATTTTTGGTCTTAAAATTTTTCAAAGATGTGTTCCTTGGATTTATTGACAACATATCAAATTTTTGTGGTAAAATAATCTATTTTTTAAAATTTATGTTAAATATACTAACTACATAGTTTTATATTTTATGCGCAAACTTTTATGTGTTATGTGTTATATTTTATTTTTAGCCTTATAATTTGTTTTTTTTAGGTGTTCATATATTTAATATTATTTTTTTAAGATTTTATTTATATTTATGATAAAATTTTCTAACCTAACATATTTTATTTTGGGGTGATGCCTTAAGGGTAGATAGGTAGCCAACGACCTTCTATTTTAAAGTTTCTTGTTTCAAAACTAAATGTGCTTCAAAGCTATAGGACATACTAACCTTTTTATTTTAGAACCAACTTAAAATTTGTTAAATCATGATATTTAAACATATTTTTAAATTTTAAAATGGATTAGGAATCCTTCATTTTGGTTTTTAAATAAAATCTTTAGGGTGATTTATTGCTCAAGTTTTGTGATTATGATTTCGAAAGTATAGTTTAAGAACAAGGGCTCAAGAAGAACAACACTCAACATTTTAATTTTGGGCATAAAAATGAACTCATATTTACAAGTTTTTGTATTCTATAGTTATTTAATTTAGCTTTTTTTTGGTAAAGGAAAATTATGTTTCATGTATGCTCTTCCACTTATCCCCTTTAGGGAACCTTTGGAATCAAAATAACTTTACTTATTTTTAAAATGCCTAGTTCAAGCCCTAAAAATAATGCCATCTAAAGCACTCCCTAAAAACTCAGCATAGTTTGGGTGATCTTGAAAATGACCTTACAGTCTTTATTTTTTATGTCTTTCATTTCATTACATCTTAGCTTATGAGGGGAACTTCATTACCTCCCATGATTTCTTTAGGGAAGCTTTGACAAGAGGTTTCATTTCCCAACACTGATTTCAAATTGTTCCCACTAGGATGAAAGGTTTAAGTGGACCTTATAGTGTTGGAGTGCACACAGGATGTAATTTGCACAATTATACATTACACTACATTGATTGAATAATAAGATGTAGTGGTTGAAAAATGGACTAGACCTTTTTTCAATACAGCAAGTGATGTAAACCCAAAGTCCATGATTTTATTTTTCATCATTTGATGTGAAAGTCATTATGCAATTGATTCCCTTAGAGACATTCATAAACTTATAGATCTTAGACAAATGCCTACTTGTTGTGGAAGTATTATTAGTGTAAGGTGCACCTCAAGGTCCATGTGATAATATTATCATTTGAGAGAAGGAGGGTATAAAAACCATACTATATAATGTGCATTTACTTTTGGATGAACACTCAAAATCCTCACAAATGACATATATTGATAGATTCCAATAATACCAAGCAACCTTTTCAGTTTAGGATCTAAAAGGGATTATTTAATTGGTTTTGTCCAAGATTAAAGTTTTGTTTGGAGTCAAAAGTTGGTGTGAACAAATGATACAAGCCAAAACACATAGTCCTCATTGTTCTTTGAACAAACATGAGTTATGTTGCCCATGTGAATCATCAATTTGTCTTATTCAAAGTTCATCAAAAATTGTAGTCATATCATCCACTTTGGTGTAGTTATTCTACCCAATTAAGTCTAGACTTCTACCAAAGTTTTTTTAAGTCCTTCATTTATAATACAAATTTGAAATTTCACCTTCATAAGTTCATAGGGTTGATGCATTAAGTGGATTCAACATTTACCTTAAAATTGAGGGAAATTAGGTTCAATTTCCAATTTGGGTTGAAGGTTGTTTAAGACTCATGATCATTATCACCACTTGATATGCTTAAGTCATTTTGTGTTAAACACTTGTGTACTTTGAGTCTATGCACTATGACATTTTGAGTCAATAAAGATAGTGTTATGTTGTCAAATTTATGTGAAATTATCTTTGCCTTAGATTTTTTTTGAAACAAGAATTTTGTCAAATCTTTTGAGTATTATAGCATTATTATACTAACCAAAACATTTTAGATATTGTTTCATAGGACATATTATATAGATTTCAAATTTTCTCCCACATTTTCAAAATAATCCAAGTATACCTTTTATGAGTCTTTATCTAGCATAGTTATGCCATTCACATTTGTCTAGCCTATTTGTCAAAAGAACCAATTTTTATACCATTATTTATGAGAAAAAAAATCAACTCTAAAGTTTATTTTGTTTCATACCTTATACCTATTTGATCAAGTTCATGCCCAAGATTAAAATTCCTAGTTTTTGTTAGAAGTGTTTCAAATCTATTAGATTAGAAGTCTCATTTATTTCAAAGTCTAGCTTTTGATTACATTTGGCCAAGAGTCCTACTAGATGCCTTGTTTAAGCCTAGATTTTGACGTCACATTTGGCCAAGAGACCTAGCAACTATTTTTTTCCTAGATTAAACTAATTTGAAAAACTTTGACCTTAGAGTCTCACATTTTGATTAATTATACATTTACTTGTTTTTTTTGTATAAGACATGTAATGTTAGACACTTAATGTTCACTTGTTTTATCACAAAGAATTGCATAAACCTTTCCATCCTTTTGATGAATCTAGACCAAGTTTGAACATCAAATTTTATATATTATCTTTATAGAATTTGTAGAACTCTCTTCCCTTTCTATTATAAAACATTTAATATGGATACCAACATGTATTACTACACTCATAGTGGACTCATTACAATCAAGGGATTAGTAATGTGGTTACACAAGAAGAAATGGTACAAGATCCCTATGTAGATAATTTTGCTTATGTGATGGATCCTTATCCTTCTTATAATACTCAAATAGGGGCACAAAGCCAAGATATATTGTATAACTATTTGGTTAATATGCCACCTTATTCAGAATAAGACCAAGAACAAACCAAACAATACCTATAGATAATACCCACAGCTGAAGAACCAGTTCCTCAACCATTATATCTTGTTAATACACCTTCCATGTATGATCCATTTTTTTTTTAGCATTATTTTTTGGAAAATAAATATGATATTTTGGTTAGATACATAGAGGTAGGGGCTAAATTTCCAATATACTTTCCTCATGAAATTTTACCAAGCCTGGTAAGAATGTCACATAACATATTATACAATCAACAAAAATCTTCTAGAAATCCTTTGACTCTAGTTCAAACAATGTATTAAGACCCTAATATGCCTAAAAAAGGGGAAAAATGCATGCAATATCACTTTAACCAAATGCAGATAGCATATCAAACCTACCTAAATCTAGCATGTAACTTCAATCAGATAACCATGGTGAACAAACCTCTTATCGACTTAGTTTTGATAGAGTTAATTGGTTAAGACATTCAAAATTTAGAGCCATTCACACAAAACACTTTGATATAAAACTTGATATATATGCCAATTATTAAAGAAGTGTCTTCTACTACTACACAAAATAATGAGCAAAATATAGTAGACAATGTGCAAGCAATGTCTAATCCAAATCAAAGTGGTACTAACACATAAATAACTAGTTAACATGTTACTATAGTTAATACCATGAGTGGATCATCATACCATGGAATAGTAACTTATACACCCCAACCTTCACCACCTAATTCATATCCTCAACCAACTACTTCATCAAATATGCAACCAATAGGATCAGGTAGTCAACCAACAACCAGTGCAATGCCTCAACAAAAGAATGTGGTGAATCCTATTCATCCTCAACAAGTGGTGAGTAGTATTTCAAAAAAAAATCATAATATATTATACCAATGCAATAGAGGCTAAATATATTATCAACTTAATAGGGGGAAACTAATTGTTTTACCTTGTCAGGTAATGGCAAACATACCTCTTCAGTCAAAAACTAGTGTACCAATCCAAAGACAAATGATGACTAGCTAAAACCAAGTAAATATTGGTTAGTGATAGATATTTGATATTCAAAATTTTCTCACTTATCAACAAGGATTCATGCAACAAGGAGGCTCCCATTTTTTTCAATTACCTACTAGGAAATAATTGGTTCAAAATGTGTGACAAGTTTAGAGATAGGGTCTTGGTTCACTAGTTTTCACTCAATAGTAAGGTTTGATTAGTTATAATTATGTCCCTTTTCAACCATATTAGGCACAATATAGTTATATCCCTCCATCCCAACCACAAAATCCTCCAAGTCAAACCTTTCTAGCCAACCCAACTAGAATATCACATAACCAAATGTGCAATTTTAAGTACATCCTAATCCATGTATGCATATTCTTGGTCTATTTCCCAACTAAACCAACATACCCCAATAGATATCTCCATCATACCATAGTCAAAGTTTCCCACTTATCACCTCTCAACCATCTACTCAAGCCAATGTTTTCTTTCAAACAAATATTCCCTCTATTTTCTTAGACCAAGAATTGCAATAGATGAAGGATGTAATTACTACCATTCAAGCTGGGAAATAGACTAAAATTTTTAAGTTGGTGACATGTGTTCTTATCCATTCAACATGGATTACTTATAAATAACATTTCCTCTAGGATATGAACCACAAAAATTCAAAAAATATAAAGGGAAAGGTGACCCTAAGGCCCATTTAACTATGTTTTTTGTCACATGTCAACCAATGGCATATAATGATATATACCTTTTGTTGTTATTTCCAAGGAGCTTGGCTAAACAAGATTTGGAGTGCTTCTTAAAATTACCAAATAATTTAGTAACATATTTTGATGATCTTTTTGATAAGTTTATCTAACACTTTTCCTATAATCTCAAACATGAGATTTCTTTGGTTGACTTGACATAAGAAAAACAAAAAGCTGATGAGAGTTTTTCAAGTTATCTACACTAATGGAGATCCCTTGTAAGCTAATTCACACATAGTTTAATATATAAATAATAATCCATTGTGTTTAAAAAAAAATTCATAGTGAGATAGCTTATCATCTAGAACTAAAATGTGTGTATACTTTCAAGGAGATCATTGACAAAGGCTTGTTGATTGAGTGAGCCATTATTAATAAATGGATCATCAAGCTTGCTTCAAATGATCAGAATCAAGGTATCAATCAAGAAATTGGCCAAAAATAACATCAAAATTAAGTGCAAGCATCAAAAATGGCACAGGCTAATAACCAAGATAGACCAAAGAAATTCAACCAAAATAGGAATGTTGTGGGAAATAGAGTAACCAAGTCACTTCATGTCCAAATAGTGAAAACATCATCTACACCACCTTTTCAACTTGCTCCTACCTAACAACCTCTCTAACCAATACCATAAACACAATAACCAAGACTTGTGAAATAAATTTAGTAACATTTATCATTGTAAACCCCTCCTTCAAGATGAATTGCACCTACTCATCATGTCTTTACTGACCTAAGAGACCATATTGAGTTTGTATTTCAAAAACTTATCATTGTTAACATGATTAGTTAGCCTATACCAAAACATTATCCATAAGGCATTCCTTATCCTAATTGGTACCATGAAAATGAATTTTATGCATATCATTAGGTCAATAGGCATAATTTACAAAGATGTGTGTAAATCAATCATTTGATTAAGAATATGTTGGATAATGGGGAGATAACATTATATAATGGTGATTATACCTCCAATCAAACTCTTGAGATTTATCAAAACCCCTTTACCCAACATAACATCTAGTAGCAAAATAATAATCAATAACAACAATAATAACAACACTGATTGGTACAAAAATAAAATCAACAATATCAAAATCAAAGGCCAAACTAGTAAAATCAATAACAAAACCCACAATGTCAAAACAATAGATAAAATAAAGGTTAGAATGATAACAACCAACAAACCTACCATGTAGTTTTGCATGACTACAATAGGCTTGTAGGTCATATTGTGGGTGGTAGCATTAATACCATCTCCATTAATCTTTGACCAAGAATTAATCAATATAGACTATTGCTACATAATACCACTCAATGAAATTACATGGATAATCTTTCTTTAACCTAGGATCACATAAAGACAAAACAAAAAATTGGGACTTCCACTTTTGGACCTTATACTGATAACTTGTCCTAGCTACGTGACCACATACAAGGGTATTAATAACTGATACATGTCCTATATGGTCCCACACCATTCTCAACATTTGTTAACAATCATGGTATAGCATCTAATCCTAATTATGAAATCATAATTTGAAGGTCAAAGATTACTATCTCAAGCTTAGAACCATCTACCACTTTGCATATTATCTAACCATCCATTCAGCCTTAGAATAAACCATTCACCATTGACCAAGATAAGAAGTTTGATATTGTGGAATAATTGTAGAAGATAGCAGCACAAATCTCTATTTTAGATTTTTTATGAATGCCAACAATCCACAAGAACATTTTGAATGAGTTTTTAACACAATCCATTATTTCTAGTGCAATATCCCTTGTTAAATTTCAAGCTTTGGGTGGATACTTACTCTAGCCCAACAAGTCACATTCAACCAAAGTGATATGTCTTCTCTTGAGCCAATCCATAATAATCCATTTTACATACAAGTTTATCTAAAATGGTATAAAGTAAAACATGTCCTTATAGATAATGGATCAGGCCTCAACATAGTGTCTCTAAATCTCATAAAACTTATTGGGTTTATAATGGTATATCTCTAGCCATAAATGATAACTATCAAAGCCTATGATAATTAGGAGAGAGAATCACAAGGAACCATTAGCTTACAAGTTATCATTGGGTCTTTGACCTATGATACACTTTGCCATGTGCTTGATCTTGAGTTATCATATAATATGATTCTAGGTAGGCCTTGGTTGCATGAGATTTATGAAATCCCATCAACACTACACCAATGTATCAAGTTTTCCCACTCAGGGATGGAAGTAAATATTCCAAGAGATTTGTACCCATATGAGCATTGTAAACATCTTGAGACTAATTTTCAAAGCTACAATTACCAATACATCATGAATCCAAGTTCCAAATAGGATAAAGGAAAGTCAATACTTATTGATTATCTAGAGGATAATTGCATAGATCCTAATACCTTGGATTCCCTTTCACACATGCCACCTCCTAAAGCTCCCAATCATTTTACCATTTCAACTAATGTCCTAAGGGAGTATGTGACCCATGATACCTTTTATATTGCTAATCTTCCTCAAGATTCCAAGAGCTTTCAAATATCTAAATTCACCCCACACATGCATTGGTAATGAAAAGGTAAACATAAACTTCATAATCTAGGATCATTCATATTGATATTGATATCTAGTTAAGAATAAGACCCTCTCAAAGGAGATGAATCATGGTTATACAATGACAAATTGGCTAATTTTAACTAGAGCACTAATTATCATATTACCAATAGGATCATGGAACATCAAGATTATAAAGGAAGAGGCCTTAGACTAAATCAACAAGGATCCATTAAGCCAATTTCCATGACTAAGTATAAAAGACCTTATGAACTTGGACTTAAACTGCTTGGGGGTGACCCCACATATCTTACTCAAGCTCTATCACTGATGGCTAGTGATGATGATGATGACAATGAATCAAAGTTTGATCATATCATCACCGTTAATGACTTAGTTGAGAGTAACCTATTTAATAGTAATTCCATTTGCACCCTTAATCTATTCATTCATCACAACCCATTTATATTATACTATCCCTAATTGATCAATTGGGACCAACAAGAATCTAATTTACTGATTGATGAGTTTTTGAATGATGAGGATTTTTTTGATTTTTTAGGCCTTAGAGACATTATTTTGTTAGGAAATCATAAATTAGGATTCTCAATTACATGGATCTTGAAGCATATTTTGGAGAGTAGGTGAACACCCTTAGCCAAAAACAAATAAAGAAAACATTGAGGTCCCCAAGTGAAAACCTCTTTGAGGCACTTTATGACCAAGGAAAAATTAAAAATAAAGGCAAGTCTAGTAGTGAAAACTTATTTCAGGTGCCATTAGATGGGGGTGTTCATTCTTCTTCAAATTTAGACTAGGATCCCACCAATGATGAACTTTCCTATGGATCTAAGTTCAATTTTGAAAAATAACAAGTGTTTGATCAAATTCTTTAAGATTTTTTGACTATTTTTTTTACATGGCCAGATATCTTATTGGGGGACTTAGATTCATCATGCCTAGGAGAAGATAAAGAGCATGTCATAATATAGGATTCTATATAGTCCAATAGTTCAAGTCTTTGCATACTATCTTAGAAGATGGTTTGACCCTTCTAGTCGAAGATATAATAGAGGTAAACATCAATAATCAATCCAACTTAAAATGGATAAAATTAGTTGCATCCCTCAATGAGGAGGAACATGGAGTCTTTACATCTCTATTGAGATAATTTACAGATATATTTGCATGGATATATAATGACATGCTAGGTTTGGACCCCATCTTAGTTTTACATCACCTTATGGTAAATCCTAATGCCAAACCATGTTAAGAAAAAGTTATGTAAAATTTATCCTCATATTGTTGCATTAGTAATTAAAGAGTTTTAAAAAACTCTTAGAATTAGGATGTATTCAATCCATTGACTACTTATAATGGATATCTAATGGTGTCCCTTTAGTAAAAACCCTAAAGAAATTAGAATCTATAATAATTTTAGAAATAAAAAAATATTTACCAAAGGATGACTTTCCATTGCCTAATATTGACATGATCATCAATTCTATGGTGGGTTATGAAATGCTTTCACTCATAGATGGCTTTTCAAGATACAACCAGATCAAAATAGCACTAGAATACCAATGTAAAACAACATTCAGCACTCCATGGGGAACATTTTATTATCAGGTAATGCCATTTGGTCTTAACAATGCTAGAGCCACATATCAAAGATTTATGGACATAATATTCCATGATATGATTCATGATATTGTTGAAGATTATGTTGATGACATACTAGGCAAATCAAAAACTAGGGCCGACTATTCAGTACTTCTACATAGAATATTTGAAAGACTAAATGAATACAAAGTTTGATTGAATCTAAATAAACATGTGTTTAGAGTAACCTTAGGAAATTTACTTGGCTTCATTGTGTCTTTTATGGCATTGAATTTGATCCAACAAAGGTCTAAGCTATAATAGAGATGTCATTGCTAACCCATTTAATGTAGCTCCATAGTTTGTAAGGCAAGATCCAGTCAATCTGATGCTTCATATCCTAGTTAGTAGACAAGTGTCATCCATTTACACATATTCTAAATAAGGGAATCATATTCCACTAGGATAATCATTGCAAAGTAACTTTTTAGTAGCTAAAGGATTACCTAGAAAATCTAATTATTTTATTACCCCATATGTCAAGAAAACCATTTTTGTTGTACCTATCAGCTATAGATAGTGCCTTAGGGGCACTTTTAGCTCAACATGATGACAAAGCAAAAGATAATTTAGTGTAATACTTAAGTCATATATTGGTCACATATAAACACAACTATATGCCTATTGAAAAAGTCTATCTAGCCATGGTCTTTACAACTCAAAAATTGTGACACTACATGTTGAACAATAAGACCATGGTCATTTCAAAAGTAGATATGCTCATGTATCTACTATCTAAAACAACTTTAAAAGGTATAAAGGCCAAGTTAATCATGATTATTAGTGAGTTTGACATATACTATGTCAATTAGATGGCAATCAAGGGATAAATCCTTGTAGATTATCTTGCTATAACACCCCTTATAGACATAGAGCCACCCATATTCTGGTTTACTGATGAATCCATAATGACCATCATTGATACACCTCTTGAGGAGTAGTACTATAAGTTATATTTTTATGGATCATTCATAGCACATGGATCAGGGGTAAGCCTCTTATTTATTATAACATAAGGGGATCTAATCCCTAAGTCATTTAGGATTAGCTTTCCTTGTTCCAATAACATGGTTGAATATGAAGCACTTGTTGTAGGTATTTTCCAAGTGGTAAAATGGAATATATCTCATCTAAAGGCTTATGGTGATTCTCAATTAATCATCAATAAAATTACAAACCATTTTTAGACAAAAGATGACAAGTTGGTTCTATATAAAGCCATGGTTGACACTTAAGCAAAAAATTACTGACATTTAATTTGAGCATATACCAAGGGCTAGTAATAAAACTATAGATGCCATTGCTACTATTATCTCTCTGGTTTGACAAATAGACCAAGCTAGAGAGTATCATTTTCTTGTTAAGAATTTGGTTTCACTAGCTCATGAACCTTCAACTATGGTAATGCTTTATGATATTGTTGGTCCTAATTCTATTTGGTATTTAGACCTTTATAATTATCTTCATGACCAAGTTATACCACCTAAACTATCCCAAAAACAAACCAAAGCCTTTATCCATCACTTTGCTCATTATACTCTACTTGGATCAACCCTTTACCATCGTAGTTTTGATGGAACTTTGCTTCATTGTTTAACTTTGATAGAATCTACACTAGCATTATGGTAATTTCATGAAGGTATATATGGAACTCACTCTAGTGGGGTCATTCTATCCAAATATATCTTTCATACTAGTTATTATTGGCCCATAATGGATGAAAATGTAGTTACAAATGTAAATAAGTGTGACAAATGTCAACAACATGTTAATCATAATCATTGCCCAGCTAAGACTCTATAACTAATGTTGACACAATGGCCATTTGCTACATGGGGCCTTAAAATCAATGGGAAGATCAATCCCACTTCATTTAATATCCTTAAGCATATCCTTACCACCATATAATATTTCATTAAGTGGGTTGAAGCTATACCCCTCACTTACGTGATTGGAAAGAAAATTTCCAAGTTCATCTTCAACCATCTCATTTACCACTATGGTATCCCTTCTAAAATTATATTTGATAATGGATGATCATTCAATAAATAGATGTCAACAAGATATGTGATAAATATAACATCACACAACATTTTTCTATAGTATATTACCCTAAAGGTAATGGCCATGATGAAGCATCAAACAAAATCATTGTCAATATTCTAAAAAATATTGTCAATGATGTCGATCATGATTGGGACCTTTAGATATTTTTTGCCCTTTTGGCATACCATACCAATCACCATAACCTCAGAGTAACAAATCCATATTCACTTGTCTATGGTATAGAATCCATCCTTCACATTGAGGTCAAGTTACCTTCACTATGCATATATTTCAAGCATGTCCTAGATGATCACAACTATTGAGTAGCTCACCTATAAAAGCTAGACCTACTTGATGAAAAATGCATAGCTACACTCAAAAATATTTAGGCATATTAGAACTGACTCAAAGGCCACTATAATCATTATGTCAAGCATAGAACATTTGAATTTGGCGATCTTGTTCTTAAAGAAAACCAAAAGAATACATCAACTGAAAAGAAGCATAAAGGTAAATTCAAACCAAACTAGATAGGGCCTTTCATCATTACTGTAGATTATGGATCAAGAGCATACATGCTTACCACACTAGATGGAGATGAACTTCTTGAGTTGATGAATACTATTCACCTCATGTGCTACTATACTTGAGTGATATGATGTATTGTCTATAAGGACTATTTTAGTTGTGCCATTTTATCACTATTCTTCTTTGTACAAATTTCATTCTTATCATTTCTCTTATGCCTATTACTTATCCATTTTACCATTCCATTCTATCAACCAACCATATTTTGAATCCTATCTACCTAGCCCATTTGACCTTAGTTTCACCATTGGTTACACCTTTTTAGCACTAGTGAGTCTGATCGATTTCAATAGTTGTTTCAAGCATTCTAGACAAAGACAATACTTTGGAGTAGTATGATATAAGTTTCAATAGTTGCATCCTTCATTTGTTGTTATTTTCTTATCATCATTCTTGTGACTAATTATAACTACCTATGGGTAGATTAGTAACATTGATCTAGGTTGTTATGTGTTAATCATAGCCACCAATGGAAAAACTAGGGGTAACATTTATTTATGAAGCCTTGGCATACCAACTTACCATTTCCTATGTCATACTATGCCTTTATACCAATTGTGCATGTTTTATTTGACTTGATTGCTACATTAATCAAATTCCTCTACTATAGGGTGGACTACAATGACTTGATGCCTTACTTTAGGACTATGTATGTAGCGCTTGATACTTGTTGAGGTTAGCTTAGTCACCCTTTCCACCATGCTATCACCATTTTGTGAGCAACCTACGCCACACTCTCACCATTTTGTGAGCAACCTAAGCCATGCTCTCATCATTTTATGAGAAATATAAGTAAATCTCTCCCCATTTTGTGAGATTACACCATTTAGTATCTTGTCATTATTGATTTAGTTGAGATACTCTAAAAATTACATAAAAAACATTTGTAAAATCGTTATAAAAAAACAAAAACAGTGACCACTTCTTTGCCTTAAGGATTCTAGAAACCCTTACTAAGTTGTAATAAAATAACTTTTTAATTAGTTTCCCCATACTTTTTGGCTGTTTATCCCATACACTTTCCATTTTACAAGACCATTCTTATTCTTATATCACATCCATTCTGTTTGTTTTCACCAGTTATCATTTTATTCCCATTTCTTGGGAGAACTATATTTGGCATAATGTTTTTATTGGATATTACATCAATGGAACTATGTAGGCAAAACCCACTTAATTAGTGTATATGGAGACATCTTAGTCACCCCATTCCTTTTTTTCTATTCCCCCATTTTTCTAATTTTTTAATTTGTTGCCTATTTTCTAAGGGTATGGTTTACACTGAGTTGTTTATTTGGTATTTTGTTTATGTGACTATTTGTTTACTTTTAGTATTTTTACCTTGATTAAATTTATGTGCATTCAAGTGTTTCCTTTCTTTCACTTACACTTGAATCCATCCATATTCATATGTTTACATTGTCATCATAGTTTCTATCATTGGTGCATTGTTTTCTATTGAGTATTATATTATGGGAATCAGTCCTTATGCATATTTTGGCTAATTTATCATTATGTTATATCATGAATCATAGCAACACGTGATAAAAAAAATATTAGATTTAAGAAGTCTATTCAATAATGGTAGCATCAACATCTCTTTGACACTGACATCTTAATTCAATCCCAATCATATCCCAAATATAGTAATTAACCATGAAATAATTTCAAATTTATTTAGTTTAGATGAGCATCTCCCCACGAGTAGGTTGTTCCAATTTGTCATTACCCTATGTGTTAAGTTACCATCATCAATCAACTAATCAACAATGTTTTCTATAATTGGGGTCCAATGATTATAACCATCTATGGGCAAATCATTGCACACCATCCCACATGTATTTCTAAATGATTATAACTAGATAAATCATTGTGTTGTCACCACTTTAATTTTTTTACCCATATAGGGGCATGTTATTATCTTATTTATCTATCCTAATTGGGGCAGCTCCATCTTCTAAATTATTATAACCACCTTTGGGCAAATATCATGTTTTCATGCCATGTATCCACTATAGAGGTACAATGCTTATAACCACCTTTGGGAAAACCATTGTACACTATCCCACTTGAATTATCAGTGATTTTGACTATTTTTTCAATATCATTTTATTCTCCTCCCATAATTTTCCTTTTCTTTGGTCCCCTCATCTCCATTATTTCTTTTAAGGTACTACTTGGTGACCTTTCCTTATGCCAACCATTCCATCAAGGAGGCATCATGCAGTTAGTTAATCATCATTGAATTTGTAGGCATACATGACCATTTCATTATTTGAGAAAATGTTACTATTATTATAACTTGCAACACCTTCCAAAATAAGGGAAAACTATAGACACCTAAAATTTGCCACCTCCAACCTCCAACCAGGCTTTTGACCAATTTCCAAGAAAGTTCACAATTTGGCCTCAAAACACTAAAGCACATTAAATGAGTTTAAATTGATATATTCAAGTACTAATTTTGGCTAGAGTATCATTAATACACTCCATTCCTCATTAAGACCCTCCATACCTATTCAATACCCCTCTATCCCAAATATTAATAAGGATATTTATATAATGAATTTAATATTTGGATTTATTCATGGTCACACATCTCAATATTGATATGGATGGTTGTGGTTGATCCTCAAACCATTCCAAAAATATATAAATAGAAGGCCTTACCTATTGAATTTTAAGATCTCACATGCCAAAATTATAATGTTAAATCGATTTCAAATCTTCATGCAAATTAGTGTTATAATATCCAAATATTGAGCCAAGCCAAAGCCACAAGGTTCCAAGGAGAAGAGGAGATATCCAAGCCTTATTTGATGAATACTTCATGAGCACAAGTTGAGCAAGCCAATACTACAAGCTAATTTGGAGAATTCAAAGGAGGGTAAATATTTTTTCTATTTAATGTTTTAGTTGTGTTTCTATTCTAGTATTGTTAACTAATCTCAACCAAGTAACTAGGCCTAGAGACGTATGTTAGCTAGTGTGTTAGTTTTTCAATTTGATTTAATTTTATCACTAACAAGAAACTAACACTTCCCTTGAGTCAAATTCCTAGTCTAAACTTTGAATATGACTTAATACCTCACACTAATTTTAAACTGCCCTCAAATGTATTGGAACATAAAGAACACCATATATATGACCTTATACTTAAGAAGAGAAGATTTAAGAGGTGGTGATTTTAGAAAATAAGGAAGATAAGGATAAATAGTAGTTGTAAATGAAGCTCTTTCAATATCTTGAAGATATTTGACAAGATGAAGAAAGAGTTTTCCATAGAGGATAATGACCAGAATTAGGTCAAATATGTAGAGATCCTTAATGAGCTTGAAGAACTTGTAGGTTGGAAGAAACCTAGTCTTATTCAGAGCACTATGGAGATCAATGTATGTCTTGTTAAACCACCATTGGATGTCATATTTGATGAGTCATATGAGAAATTTGAGGCTTTTTTGATGCAAAAAGAGTTCATTTCCATAGCTAATATGTTTGGAGTTGATTATGTTTTAACAAAACTATCTATTGAGAGGGGGTAAATACATACATTAAATAAATTAGTCCTTTAATAATTTTAATGTAGATTAAAACATATATGTGGAGATTACATATACCAAAATAGACACAACACCATATGTATACATGGAAAACCCAATATAGGAAAAACCATGGTGAGAATAAATGCTAGAATATATTTTTCTAATCTAGCCTCACATTCAAAACCTCACTTGTTACAACATTTAAGGGCATCGACCCTAAGGAGACACCAATCCCTTGATTTAAGAGCACCTATTATAAAGAATCACCAACTCCCTAATTGAGCACCAACTGAGCTTATATGATGGTGCCCACCAATAAGATACCTATTATGGAGATACAACACTAAATTGTAATATTGAATCATAATTAATCTAATTCCAATTATCTATTATAGATATGGTCTGTAACTTCTCATGCTTTG
>JARHVA010001007.1:4050000-4059355 GCA_037957365.1 Torreya grandis | reverse complement strand
TCAAGCCACATCTAATAAGTGAAAAAATGGTAGGATAATTTAGCCATTGGGATTACATATTAGTGACATAGAGAAGAACAATAATTTAAATATTGAAATTATATAAATTTTAAATTAAATAGTAACATGTACATGGAGAAACGATGTTGTTTATATTTCTCTATAAGAAAACATGGAAGATCCCCTAATCTATTATATAAGTTGTGCCACTTATTGAATATATAATATATATTTATCTCAACAACCTTATAAGTACTACATATGAAAAATAATTGAGCTTATTTGTCTGCTTGTTTTTGTGTGCACATGCACCCATGTGTATTATTACATTTGTATGTGTGTATGAGTGTGTGAAATGATCATGAAATGTATACTCTAATATAGACCCAAGGTAGAAAATATTGAAACCAAAATCAGAAAATAAATTAAAAAAATCATCGTTAACATTTCATAATTATAAATAACAAGATAAAGGCTAGTCAATAATAGAGTCATAAATTTAAATGTTTTTGTATAAATAACTATGGCAATAAAGTGTACATAAGGCCTATTAATTCACACAATAATTGAGACATAAAAAATCATCCTTTAAAGCATAATACTTACTATTATTAGTCTTTATAGTTATGTCACTCTCATATCCTTTTGATTATATAATTATTATAGGTTGCATCTTATGTCTTATTTACATTTTATTAGGAAGACACATATGCATCTGCATTTTTAACTTTGATTTTTACTTGTTTTAGGTATCAACCTTAGTTCCTTAGATGTTATGACTTTTATTTTTTTTATCTTTTAGAATCTTTTTGCCTCTATGAAATCCAAAAAAAATACATTGATATATAGTATATGGAATTATTTTTGTTTGACATATCCAAGGTATATAATGTAACACATTATAAGATACATTATCAAAGACCATATGGAATAAGATTTGAATTATCTTTGGTCCCATTATAATGGGAAAGATAAAACAACCAAGAGGATTTCTACCAATACCATCATACCTCAAAATAATTTTTGGAGTATATACTTAATCATAAGCACTAAGTCCAATACTATAGATAAATTCTTGATTCATAAATTGAATATGGTGTCATTACCAACCATTTATCTATATATTTCATTTATAATTAAGAAAACTCTTATTAATAAAAGGATATTTTATGATATTAATTGGAATATTAATATCATCAAATAGAATCAAATTGATGTGCATCAGAGTCCTTTGAAACTTTTAAGTAGATTATTTTTTCTAATATATGGATATTTAGCTTGTTTCTCAGTATTGTTTGTGATGTGGAAGGTGGTAGGTAAAAATATTAAAATGATAATTTGGTGGATCCACTAATTCATTTGAACTAAATTTCTTTTTCATCTAGTTGAATTTTATTGTTGTCAATGAGATTTTTAAATTAGGGCTTAAAATCAAAGGAAACATTTTTTGAATGTCATTGAAACCCATGATATTATTTCTTATAAATGTATTACGGTTATAATATCTATGCAAGTTACCTAAAGGGTCGAAATCCCTCATTAGAGGCAAAGTAATCATGTTACAGAATAAGTACATAAAGATGGTGGACAAAAAGGGGTCTAATTGTGGACATGTTTTTCCTAAAAATTGAAAAATGTCAACTTTTGTAGATTATTTGAGATGGATAAACTCAAAATTTGAATATGGTGTAAGAATAGGGATTGTAAAATTTTGAGTCTAGTTTATAAAAAATTAATTTAAAAAAATAGTTAAGAATAATTAGGTCAAACATCTAAAATTTGAAGAGTAACTCTTGTTTTGTTTAGGAAAATAAAGTAGATAGTCATCCGTATGATGCAACATTTTTATAGAAATTTTTAGTATTTTTTAAACCCTTTTGTGTAAATTTACATAAGATCATCTAGTTTGTAACCTATAATTTATTTTTAAAAATGAATATATTTTTTTATTATTAATTTTACAAGTAAATATATCCTAAAAATTGACAAAAAAATAGATAGATGGATGTACGACCTCCATAACTACCCTAAAAAAGAAAATTAGTTTTTATTTTTGAAATGCGTATAAAATTAGGCCTAGTTTGTGACCATACAATGTTTTTAACATCTGGATCAACAAAAACAAAAATACTTAAACATATGTAGGCATGTATTTGGTGGCATGCAGTGGCCTTAAAAAGCCATATTTAGAAATAAACATAGATAGAAACCTTATAATAGTCCAAAAATTAAAAAAAAATGAGAAAGAGGAGAGCATGTGGATCATCTTGGTAATAATTATATGAATTGGCTCATTTAAATTCATATGATATTTTATGATGGAAGTTTAATTTTCTTATTTTATCAAAGATCTTGAATTTATCGATATTTTGATAGGTCCAAGCCTTTGGCTCAGGAATCCAAGTCATTTCTAAGCCAAAAAGCTTGGTTTTTGAATCAAAACATAACATAGCATGCACACACTATAGTTTATATGCTTTATAATGTGTTCATGTTATACCACATACACATTATGTTGAAATTTCACATAAAATAAAAAATATCTATTTATATGTGTTTATATTTATTCACATTCATAGTTTTATATTTTTATTTAAAATTGGAGTGTGTCAATATATACACTACCACAAAAATGACATAATTGATATAGTGATATAATTTTTATGCATTCATACTTGAAAACATAATTATGACTATATAGAATATGATTTATGGTTCAACTAGGTTAGTTGTATTAAAAATGAATGAAAGAGTAAATTGTTTCAATGGTGGAGGAAATTAGGGCCAATTTGGAACCCTTGCAACAAACTACAACTATAAGATTTTATTTAGGGATAAATTAGCCTAGATTTCATGACATATGTAGTGAATGACTGAAGTGGTGTAATCAGTTATATAATTTTAATGAAATCAAGCCTTGTGAATCTAATGTATACTATAAAGGATGTAATTTCAGGCACTTGACCCAAATATCATAAAAAAATAAACCAAATAGTCCATTGGTTCAATTTGAAGGCAATTAAGGGTAATTTGAGCCCCTTCAACCTAATTGTGACTATAAAATGTGAATTGGGCCCTAATCGACTCCACTTTCATCATAGAATGAAGAAAAATAATCATTTGGTTCAATGACATGTATAAGATGTGGTTTAAGGTTCAATAAACTCCAATGTCATCATGTAATGAATAAAATTTTCAATTCATTTAATTCTCAAGGTAATTAGATTCAATACAAGCCATATGAACCTATTATGAGTATACAATGTGATTTGAGGCTAAATTAGATTTAATTTCATCATAGATTGAGCCAACTAGTCAAATGGTGTAATCAATGACACTTTTCTAGAAAATTTAAACCACATTCAAATGTAGTTGGAATTGTATATGATGTTATTTTGAGTGAAATTGACCCTAATACACCATATAATGAACCAAATATTTGATTCATTAAATTAAGGAGGCAATTGAGGCCAATTTGAGCCTCCTCAACTTGATTACAAGAGCAGGACATGATTTGTGGCTAAATTAGCTTTGATTATGTTATAAATTGATCCAATTAGTCAATCAGTGTAATTATATATGTGGTTTAGGTCAGATTGAGTCCTATAGACCTAATTATGGGTTAGATTTTAGGGATTTAAGGTTTAGGGTTATAATTATTTGATGCAATTTAGATGAAATTGAACCACATGAACTTGATTTTGACTATAAAGGACATAATTTTGGGGTCAATCAAACCTTACATGATAAAAAATAAAGAAAATAGCCAAATTATGAGTAAATTGGGGCCAACCTGAGACCATTAAAATTAAATATAAGAGGAGGACATGATTTAGGGCTAAATTAGTCATAAATTGATCTAGTTAGTCAATTGGTGTAATTAGAGACATGATTTGGGCCAAATTGAGCCCCATGAAACTAAATTATGGCTCAATCAATTGTATAAGATGCAACATATAGATTAATCAACCCTTTAATTATATCACAAATTTAAAAATGGAGGTAATTAGGGACAATATACCTAAATGCAAGTATAGGATGTGATTTGGTGCTATAAATTCATTGATATTTCTTCACATATTGAGCTAATTAGTTGATTGTTACAATTAGTGATGCGATGAAATTCAACCTCATAAACCTTATTTTAACTATATAAGACCCTACTATAAAAACACTCTAAACTAAATATCCCACCTATTAAATCATGAATGAAATTGAGGCCAATTTGAGCCCCTTCAAACTAACTACAAGAGCAAGACTTAATTTGAAGCTAAAATAGCTTTGATTTTATCATGAATTTATCCAATTAGTTAATTGGTGTAATTAGAGATGTGATTTGGGCCTAAATTAGTCATGAATTAATCCAAATAGTTAATTAGTGTAATTGAAGTTATGATTTGGTCTAAATTGAGCCCCATGAACCTAAAATATGGATCAATTGATTTTATAAGATGTAACATATGGTTAAATTGACCTTATAATTTTATCACAAATGCAAATACTAAGGTAATTGTATAGGATTACATGACATAATAATATTTCATAGTCTAGATTGCATCACATAATCATAAAACATGATAATATAACATAGGATTTCATCACATAATATAATTTTATATCATAATAATATATGACTATGTAGATATAATAGTTATAAATCATATATATTTTAACATGTGCATGTAATAACATGTATATTTTATAAACATACACATTATTATAACAATAGATAAAAACTCTTTGTCGAACATTTATTTTTTGTGTATTTTAATAATTATAACACCACTTACATTATTTACATCATGTTTAACTTTGCACAGTGAAAATAAAAGGAATCAAATTGTTCTTTGGAACCCCACCATAAAAATGATCAAATTGTTCTTTGTTTCTTCATGAGAAATGATTCTCTTTCAAGGAAGAGGAAGAATTTGAATCAAAATCATCTGACAAATGATAATATTTGAGAGAAAAATAAAAGGTATGAATTAAAATAATGTGCTCAAGACAAGGTACAAACACTATCCCTAATAAACCAAATGTTGTAGATAATGATGAAATGGAAAATGAAGAATTGAATAAGATGATGAATGTTTACCTAAATTTCAAAATTATGTTGCAAATCCACATTCAAAGTATAAATTTTTTGATTTTGTTGATAATGAATCTATGCATGATGATTTATCTCTGAAGAATGAATAAAATTTCATGGAAAAATTCCATGATGAAATTAACAATGAATAAAATGCCATGGAAACATTAAATAATTAAAGTAACAATTAATAAACTAGTAGTGAACACAACGATTTTTCAACACCCTCTTAATAAATTCTACCAGTAATAACACCTATAAGGTTTGCATGTATAAAAGTCAAGTAATTAATTCAATTTTATGAAAATATTTTGAAACCAATGCATAAAAAAATGCTTGACCGCCATTCAAGAAGAATAGCTAAAAAAATGAGATAATTTCTATGGAAATTTAGATTTTGACAATAAAAAATGCCAATTATTTATTTCATTGATAAAATTAATTAAGATGGGACCTAAGATGTACACCCTAGAACTAAAAATATCTAACATAGATGGTGAAAATAATGAAATTGTTAAAAATCTACATGATTCATATCATAAGATAGGCATGACATAATGCAATAAATATTTTAATGTTGCCTGATGTATATTACAACCTGTGTAGTAAGTGATCAAAAATGGAAAAAATAATTGATTTAAAAATTAGCTAAGCACTAAACATAAATCAAAAAACATTAATGGAAGTGACTGGAATAAACCAAAGACTTAATGATTTCAATACCAATGATATCTAGGCATCCTTTGGTAGACTTCCATAAAAATAAAAGGATATAACCAATGCTCTCAAAGATTTAATTACATAATTTTGGAAAGATAATATAAGAGTTTCACCCAATACAAGAGATGTAATATTGAAAATAAGATTTGGTTCTTGCAATTGTGAATGTCATCCAAAACATTTCATGGATATGACCCAAACACAATTGTACTCTAGAATTTTGGAAAAACATCTACAAGTTTTAACTAGTTGAAGTTTTTTTGATATGGCCAAATCCATTTATGTAAAATTAAATCACAAACACACCACTTATTTTTTTAGGCAACATGTTGAATTTTTAATGAACTATGATGTTTTTTGTCATATAGGTTGTACTTTACATAATGACAATATTTTGCATTAGTGTATCCTAGAAGATCCACCAAAATCAAGTAGGAAATTTATTCCAACCAATTTTTTTTGAAAGACTAGATGGATAGTTATTTTATGACAAAGCATGTTTAGATAGAAATTGTAGGATTTGTGATGGATTTACAAAATTAAAATAATTTCATCCATGAGGAGAGTATGAGTGCATTTGGATAGGAATTAGTTGGTTTGAGTAAATGCAAATCTATGATTTATCAAGTAATAGATTAAAAAATCTAAAATGTGTGATCTTGTTAAAAAATAAATGCTATTTCAAAATTTATGGTCAAATTGAGGGAGTAAATTGTTAATGAATATGCAAGGAACACACACCGGGCTATAAGGTTGGATAACATTTCAAGCTAGGCAAGGACACATTCCAATTTGGTTCTATTGTTTTATTAGTCAACTATGTTGATAATTACATATTCAAACCACAAATGGAAGCTCAGTTGTAGTATTACAACTCAGTATAGGTTTTTATATTCATGCATATATAATTCATGCATGTACCTGATAGTATAGAGCAAAATCAAAAATATCAAGGCAATACTATTTCTATGTCATTGATGATTGATCACATTGTATAGAGTATATTGAAGGATATTTTAAGATGTTCTATAGATATTTGACTAAGAGAAATATTACTTTCAATCAACATTACATCTAGTTATACAATTACACATCATAATTAATTAATGCACATATATCTCACTGATTGAGAAGGATGCACATTACTACTAGCATAAAACATATTTGTAGTTTCATTAAGCCTATACATATAAAAGGAGAGCATGATGGTGTTGCAGCATGTGTAAAAAGAGTCATTATAAGAGACAAGTTGAATTTTAAATATGGTAATATTTTTACTGATTAACAAACCATTATTGAATGGTGTAATAATAAAATGGGCCATGGTGCTCAAGGAAATTCTACTATTCATAAATATTTCCAGTTGATGGAGAAAGAACACTTACAAAAGTATAAGGATTGTATGACCGTAATGGGATCAAGTGAGCTCCACTCATTTCATAGATCAAATTTAGGGTATTATACTATTCATATAAGACACTTGGCATAATTGTTTTCTATATAAATGGATTTTGTTTGGAATGAGTGCAAGTCACAAAAGTGGATGGATGACTAGAGCTACAATCCACTAATTCTAATTGATGCATATCAAGTTACACCAACATTACAACATACATATATGACATCATCACATGATTTTAACCATGTATCTAATCTAGTACAACTAGGTAGAGTATTAATCATTATGTACTATTTATTTTCATTATCTATCTTGACGGTGTCATTAAAAATTATTTTAAATGTGATACAGAGATTGTTGTTATAGTTGTTATCGATGAAAACAATGAAGAGGGAATAAATTACTACTAATGTCACTGTGTAGAGGAAAATAAAAAAATTACTTTCCCAATCATATATGGATAAACATTGACTATCCCAATGGGTCCGTGGTAGTCATTGGAACTTGGGTTTGATGATATCCTATAAAAGAACCATATGTATGGTTGTTTGAAGATTTAGAAACACATAAATATATTGTGCAATGTTCAAATTTAATTCTTGAAATAAATATTCAATTATTAAAATATGATGGGAGGCCAATAAATATGAATATATTTAAATTTCATGAACCATACCATGTATTTATTATTAATATTATCAAGATTATAACATATCATAGTGGTTCATTATATTAAAATTTTAAGGTATGTTGAGTTCTCAAATGTATATGTATTAAATTTTAAAAAAAATTATTTATTTTTATGTAGTACATATAAAATTCATTTTTAATTACTTACTAACAATTTTTTTGTAGGTTAATTGTTCCAAATACTCTTCCACCTTCATGCAGTTGGCACTGTTAGTAAAGAATTTCATATACTTGAAGCTAAGAAAAGCTTAATAAAATACTTGGTTATTACAAAAAAGGTGTTCTTGGGGATAAAATGTGTAGTGCATCTCCCAATTAGGAGTGATAGGAGACCAAGTAATGTTATATTACACTTTTTATGTGTTGGCAACACCAGTTTGTAGCCACAAAACACTGAAGGCAAAGTTCTCCAATAATTGCTTCAAATTTTACAACATTTATTCTCAGTGTTTCAAAACTCTTGAACAATAGTGAAAACATGAACCCAATTATATTTATAGGTCTTGGTCATGATATTAAATTTAATTTTCCTATGTATATGTGTTTTAAATGATGGTTTTTCACTTAAAGGTATCATAGGTAGAAATGCCAGTTGGAAGACAAGAAGTTGACTCTTCACTACAAAAAAATGTTGCATATAATGACCCATTACTACAATATGTGCTAAAAATTCATAGTAAATATTATATCAATGTGATTTAGGATAAAATTATATATCTTTTACATTCACATGAAGGATCTTTTTGTTCATGACATTATTTATTGTTTCCATTTTATGCAATCTGAAGTTAGGCCCAAAAAACTATAATTTTCTTGTATTGAGAAGGATGTTCTTGAGGCTGGAATGGGTAGTGGGTCACTTAATTGGGAATGAATAAAAGGAAAAGAATATGGTAACACATGTTATTCATGACTCTATATGTGTTAAAAGTTCCAATTTTGATCCATGAAGCACTAGAGGTGGATATATTGAATTGTTCCTTTAACTTTGACAGTATTTGTTATAAGGGTTTTCATGCTCCTTAATAGTAGAAAAACATTCATTTAGGTGGATATATAGGTTGTGTTCATAGGATGAAATTTAATTTGATTATATATATATATATTTTAAATGATGGAATTGTATTTTGAGGTCCCAGAGGTAGAAATGTCAGGTGAAAAACCAAAACTTGTCTCTTCATTGTTAAAGAAATTACATTTCAGGGCTTGTTACATAGTGTGTGCCACAAATTAAAATATAAGGGTTAAATCAACATGATCTAGGATAAAATTATAAGGATTAAAAATTCACATGATGATATTTTTAGTTCATATAAATGAATTATGGTTTCTATTTTATGAGCACCTGAAGTTAGGCAAGAAAATTGTAATTTTATTATATTGGTAAGGACAATCTCAAGGCCAAAATGGGCAGTGGGTATCTTGATCAAGCATGATGAAATGTCCAATAATATTAT
>JARHVA010001007.1:3787500-4045000 GCA_037957365.1 Torreya grandis | reverse complement strand
TAACCACATCTCAAACTTAAGCATATAATCTCTAATATGTTCATCAAGCCATCTATTTTGAGATAATTAAAAAACCCATAACCTTATGATCATTGTTAATAAGAAAATGAGCTAAAGAATCGTCAAATAGAGTTATGAAATAATGTGCATACCCACTAAGAAGAGCATAACACTAATCAAGTGCATAATATTTTAAGTTTCAATGGAATATCTTTGTCAAAAATTATATCATTAATAAAAAAATATAATAAAGAGTCATATAAGGCCTACACTTGATTAGAAGGCTCTCCATTTCCATTGCATAATGACAGTTTTGGATCAACAACACATATTGGAAATAAATATGAAATCACTTCATATTATAAATTTTGATAAGTGTATAATTTTAATTCATCTAATATTTATCTTTTGATACCCTTGAGAAATATGTTTTTATGTTATATTATAATCCACATAATGTTTGCATCATAGTTGTCATTTCAGGGCAAGGGATATAAGTAGAAGGAAAAAAAGTAGCATAAATTTTAATTAAATAATTTTGTAATATAAAAGGATTGGTAATGCGTGAATCAAATTGAGGAACACTCAATGAAAGAGGTTGCTGAAAAATAGGAGGAACATAATCAATTCAAGGATTTTGAGAAAGATAAGAGGAAATATAATCATGTTAATAAAATATAATAGTTTGATAAGACATAGGAAAATGTTGAGAAACATGAATAAATTGAAAAATAATCAAATCGTGCTAAGATATGGGAAGAACTTGAGAAGAAATAACATTTTGACAAATGTGAATAATAATAGAAGTGACAATGGAATCAACAGAAAGTTGATATTGAATATAAAAATTTGAGAAATGAATCCATTAAGGAAATTTTTTACATGCAACTTATTTCAATACATTCAACAATACAACTATTTTAGTAGGTTTTTTGTGACATATTTTTAAAAAATTTAAATATTATCATTCTTATATTTTGCATCTAAATAGGCCTCTTGATCAAAATATTGTTTATTTTCATTCAAATAATCATCTTGAGATGCCTCAACATTCCCACTATTAGCATAATTGGTATTCTAGACATTATTCTAAAAATAATAATATTAATCTTAGTGAACATTATCCCATATAGTTTGTGTTATAATTTTATCATGTTCTACAAAATAATCATTTGGTTGTTGAGAACTAATTTTATATTTGTATGTATTTCCAAAACCATATTTCTCTAGCATGGTTTGTATGAGATTACTATTTTTCTAAATTTTCAGCGAAGTAATCTTTGATAGTATAGTCATCATACACATTATCGTAATAAACACTATTTTATACATCATTTTTAAAAGACATGGCATTCTTAAAATAATCTAAAACATTGTAAAAATTAATATCTAAAGGATAAGATATTAAAAACACAATAGGGTTTGAAAGATAATCTAGAAGGCAAGTATCATGGCACCAAAATAAGAACAAAATTTTATTTTAAATTTATTTGATGAGGTAATGGCATTATTAGTCACTCGTAATCTACACATGTGCTCTTTATTGTTGATGTTGATTTCATTGGTAATCAGTATGAGAATAGTATCATTATTTTGTATTAGGTTGGTTTTATTCATTTAAATTCATCCCTTACCTCTTGGGTTAATTATGATTAGGAACCATTTTTTTTTGAGTTCATAGTATGATCAATGTTACCTTTTTTATGTTTTATTTTAAATATGATCAACAAGTGAATATTCTTTTAATAATGTATAGAGTTTGCTTCCTAAAAATCACCATAATGGTGTTATCATGATGGACACATGATTTTTAAGTCTTTGAGTAGGCCTCTCTTTTATTTCATATGTGGGTTGAGTTACTAGACATGTCAATTTTGTTATGGCATTTCTCAGACTAGATAGTCAAATACTTTGTCATACATTGGATAAGTTTTGCTCTACTCCACCCCAAAAAAAAGGTTGTGTTGAGATGGACCTCATATAACATTTGAAAGAATATTTATATATTCAAATGGGTTCTAACCATATTTATGAGAAATCATTTTATATCTACCTAACTAAAACATGTTTTTGATTGTAATATCTTATCCATTAGAAAAGAGAGTGTCTTCTCATGGCCTGATTTGAATCTAAATGAACTTCTAAGATGCTAAGAATGATTGATTTTGTTATTCTACAAGAATTTCTTGATGTTGTTCGACATGAGTGTCTTGATGTAGTTCTATGTATGCTTATCCATTTTTCTCAAAGACTTTGGTGTTTCTCTCTTCTTGTAGGAGGTTCTAGTACCAATTATTAAACTATCCAATGATAAATTTTATTATATTTTGGTCTAGACATGATCAAAATTATGACAAGGCATACCTCACATAGTTACAGGATGTATAGAGGTGAGAGACAAGAATAGATGAGAAAAATATGTCAATGTATATAAATATATAACTAATGTTCAAAATACATGTGAGGAAATCATATAGGTAATTCAAGACCCAATTAATATCTCCCATTGGTCTTAAGAATAGGTAATTTTTTAGCCTATGTAATTGAAGATATAATAGGATGGCATTAGTTGTACACCTAATAATTATTCAAGCCTATAACATAATAAAGACAAATATATGATAAAGTAAACTAAATGGGATAAATCAAAATATAATAGTTTCCACATGGGATATAGGTATTTCTAAGTTAGGCTTAGAAAAGTGCAATTCCTAATATTACACCAACAAAGCTTTATGTCTTGATTGATTCCCTTTTGAATTCAATAAGGCAAATTAGACTTTTATTGGATCAAACTTGCTTCATGTTTATAAATAATTTATGCACTCTAATTCTAAATAAAACATTATTAACCAAGAAAACATCAATTTGTTCTCAATGGAAGGGATCCATAACTAATTACTATAAGTAAAGCAAGAATATTATCTTTTTGAATTTATCTTATATGATTATTACTAAATATATTCTAGTTTGTTTATGATAAATTGTTATTACATTATTTAGACCATTATAAATGGGTTTCATCAAAAACATAGACATTACTTTGCACTATTATTTTTGTTTCATAATGAATGCAATGGGTGCATGCCTCTAGACACCATGTTTTAATTATCAAATTTGATCTTGAGAAATTTTATGAATGCATTTCATGGTAGCTCATTATCTCCATGTTGAAATAATTAGGGTTTGGATAATTATTTATATTTATTATCTATACCATTTTTTTATAAGCATTAGCATATTTGAGTATTAATGGTCTTAAGTCTAATGTGTTTCACCTTTTTCACTTGATTAAATAGGGTTTCTCTCTCCCATTCTTTATATGTTCTTGTTGTATAGGCTTGTGTCTATCTAGAAGCCCAACAAGTTGAAGGTATTATTAATGGCATTACACTCCCTAATGAGAAGATTTAACTTTTTAATGGCCATCTCATTGATGATCATTTTCTGGCATTAGCATATAATGAAACATAATTTTATTTAAACTTAAAAGCATCAATTAAATATACATTACAATAAAACTCAATGAAAATTTTGGTAGTGTAAAATGTTGATTCTTGATTAGCTTCAGAATTTTAACTGTAAATGTATTTACAAAGGACATTTTTTAAAAATTTCTTGGCATTCCTTTTGCCTTTGAAAGTGACCATCTTCCCTTTGGTAATATATTCAATAGGTTGTGAATCATATTTCATATTGAATTGTCAAGTCCTTATACAATTTAATAGGTAAATTTACATTCACATCAAGATTCTAGAAATGAGTCATGTTAATTTATCCTCTTATTGGGATTCATCCAAATTAGGTTGTGATAAGATACCAAGCTACTCTTAGACTTTTTCTAGGCTAATTCCAATATACACATATTCCATAATTTGAATGGGACATCTAATTCCTTCCTCATGGTAAAGGACTTGTGGATAATAATGATGTTCATAGATAAATTATCACTTCATATGCTAAGTGAGTTACTTGAGTTGTTGAAGGCTTGGAGACAAGGAAAATTATTCTAAGACATTATATTTCTTCACAATTGTCATATTGTAAAATAATATAAAGGTCTAATAGTTCATACTTTTCTCATTACCATTTCCTTGGTTAAAATCAAAGATATGTTTTTTATCCACAATATTTATAAAATTGTTGAGTCAGTCAAACTATTCCTCAATTGGGTTGTGGATGAGTTTAGCTTTGGCATCTCTTTCAATGACTATAATTTTTTCAATGTCTCCCATCATGATTAGTATCAAGTTTACACTTGAAAAAACTTGAAGAATTAAAGCTCTTAGGATCTTAAATGAAACTATACATACTATTTATGATCTTATTTATTCATGATATTGGAATCCATACCCCATTTTTTAGATAAAATATAAGATTATTGCCTACTATTATGCATATTCAAGATCTCATTCATAATGTTATGATGCACAAGCTAGGTCTTAAACCACTAATAGAATAGTGTAAATAATCCCTTGAGAAGTATGATACACTTTTTCAATAATTCTCTCTACAAATTCCTTGAAAAATTATCAATCCCTTTTCATTAGCTCTTAACATGTGAATAACCAAAGAAGTTTGAATTCTTCTCCCAAAACATGGATTTTTTGCCTCAATCCTATTTGGAATGCTAAACTTGAGCCAAAAATTTTAAACTTTGTGTAGAGTGTAGTTCACTAAGGGTTATCATTGGCAAATAATTTCACCATGTGGGAAATGCTTAATCTAAATGTCCTACCTATAAAAAACTAGAGACCTTACAGTATTTTTTTAAGCTTTCCCTCATGCCTAGTGTGTTTAGAAATATATTCAAATATTGTTTTTACTTTTGCATCCTGATCCCTTCTCTTAGAAGATTGATTTTTTTTTAGAGTGTGGTAAGTAGAAAAGTGATGGGGCTAGCTTAGATCCACATAAATTAAATAAGGAGCCAAACACAAAGATAATAAAACATAAGACTATTATATTTTTCAATATGATATGAATAATACATGGGATATTAAATAGCCAATATAGACTAACCATTTACTATAGCATAGGAAGGCACATTAACAACAAACCTATTAATAGAGATATGGGTATATGTAAAATATATTGTTTCTATAAACAATATATTTTACTAACCAACTAACTATACATGACATATTATTAATATATCAATGTAACTAATTACTAACATTCCATAAGATAATTACTATTTATTAAATAGTAAATTATCGTTTAATTAATATATAAATGTTAATACTAATGTTAGGCTATCCCTAACATTCCCTCCTTAGAGCGACCATGGGAATACATCATCCTATACTACAAATCTCACAAAATCTCACATGATGGTTATTCACTTGGATAACCACCAGCCTAAAAACATCGAATGGTTTTACACTCATTTTACCAAAAACTTCAAAAAAATGAATGGTTTTACACTTGGTTTACCACCAACCTACAAACAAAAAATGGTTTTCCACTTGGTTAACCAACAACTTATAAACAACAAATGGTTTTACACTTAGTTTACCATCAACCTACATAATGTTATAGCATTCTTTTAGTCCTCATTAGTATTTTTACCTCAAGGGGAAATATAAAAATGTAAGCTCACTTATTTTAATACTTGAATAGGTATGTACTTTTGGTCTTATTTGTAACACACAATGTAAAAATATGAAAATCACACCACATATAATATGTCACCAAATCATTCTAGCCCCATCATTGGTGACTGACGAGAGGCTCTAGAACCTCTAGCCTCCACTTCCTCCTTTTTCTAGTTGATGAAGATACTTACTCAATGAATGTGTCGATGAATCTCATGTCTAAAGATTTGAGGAGAAACCCCCTCATAATTAGGGTGTCACGTACAAGCAAAAATGCATCTTTGAGGCAATTTTTTTTATTTTTACAATTTTTGACATTGAATCTATATGACACTTAAGCCTAAATAATTATGACATAAAAATGACTCTTACAAAAAATGACTCGATGACTTTAAATTCTTGACTCATTTTTTTAACAGTAAACCCAAAAAATTGACACTTTTGTTTTGACAACAATAAATAATTATAAAGACTACAAAATATAAAATTAAATATAATAAATCTCAAAATTAACATTTAAATTTAATATTTAAATAATAATATATTATCTATATGTTAAAATTCAAATACTTAAACTCTAAATAAAAGCTTTTGACATGATTTTTGAAAAAGGACATACTTTGACATAAAAAAATGGGTCTAGACTATAAACTTTAAATTATAATATCCCATACAAAAATTAAACCAAACTAAAGAGTATTTTACTCAAGTCACTTAATAACAAAAATAACTTAATCTTTAAATGACACTAGTAAGTTAAACTAAGACTGAGATGAATGAATTTTTGATAACATACATGAATACCCAAATAGATTAAGAGACAACATAGAAGTTGGACATCATTGACGTGTCATGACCAAATCTGACTACTTTGGATGGAAAGATTGATTAGAAAAATGAGGATTACATGCACAGTTTTGGAGTCAAAGATTGGCTCAAATTATGGCTTTATGTGGTTGAAGGATCTCATCTCTACATGGAATAATGTTTGAATACTTCTCAAACGTATGGAGACTTTCAATGGCAAGATGAAAAAGGCCACAATAAAATAAGTGAAAGTTGTGTGTCCATTATGCAAGGAAAGCAAACTAGATATGTAGAAGAGTTGAATAGGAATGGCATGACATAATTATCATGAACCTAATAGAGAAATACTAATAGAGAAGATAATGGAACTCAATCATATGTTGATCTTTATCTACATAGATAGAATAACATATATGTAGTTGTTGTATAGTTGATAGGTCAAGCTAAATAAATCATGGAACATGGCACTATCAACTCAAAATAGCTTAGATACCAAGTTCAAGTGTAGGAAGATGCATATGAATGATATAAGACACACATAACATTGACAAATAATAGATTCAATATGGTATAGACTCCATTATCATGAAATATGAAGGGTGAATATTGATAGAATATGTAGCATGACATTATTCATACACAAATCTATCCATCTTGACTCGTGAAATAAATTTCATTGCTTTCAACATATAACCTAAAGTCCCAAGTAAAATTCAATTATGTTGGGTGATGGAAAGCTCAAAATCAAAACAAATCCTCCCTATAGAGCTTGAACATGTCAATTCAACATGCTTAGCAACACAGACCGATGAAGAATAATATTTAGTCAAGAAAAAAATATATAGTCATTATAGAATATTTGGAACATTTGTCTTTTAATGGAAATAGAAACACATATTTCTACTCCTCAGGGGATTAACAATGAATTTATCTTCCATATCTAGTTATACTCTCATGATGTATAGGATCACATAATCCTCTGATACCAGAGATCTACATAGATTAAATAAGGAGCCAAAAACAAAGATAATAAAACACAAGAAATATTTTAAGCACAAAACTATTATATTTTTCACTCTGATATGAATAATACATGGGCTATTAAATATATAAGATAGGCTAACCATTCCCTATCGAATAAGAAGGCACACTAACAACAAACCAATTAATAGAGATACAAGTATACATAAAATATATTATTTATATAAATAATATATTTTAATAACTAACTATATGTGATATATTATTAATATATCAATTTAAATAACTACTAACATTCCATATGGTAATTACTATTTAGTAAATATTAATTTACCTTATAGTAAATACACAAATGTGAGAACTAATTTTAGGCTATCCCTAACAAGTTATATTTATTTCATTTGTAATTTACTTAGTGTTATTGTTATTTTTTAAATATGAAAGTCTCAAAAATCTATTATCTTTCACAAATAGATTACTTCACAATAATTTTCAAAAATGATAAATTTTATGTGCTTACATCTATATTTCTTTAGGTCTAAATAAACATTGAGAAAATTTCTTTGGAGTTTTAGTATTAATAGGAATTACTCACTCATTGGGAGAGCGTCCTTGTACTATGAGCATAATCCTATTGAACATCCCATAGAAGCATTCCCCTCCCCAAGTTTTGATGTGGAAACACATTCACACCCATAGTTTTTTCTCTACCCCTCCCCTTCAACATAGTGGTTGGATCCCCCATGCTCATTCTAAGACATATGTTCAACCTTTTTGGTGTGAATTATTGATAGAGGATATATTGGATGTTGGTATGATTGTTCCTCCTCACCTGAATGAGGAGTCCTTATTCTTTTAGTTGCTTAATATGGATAAGATGGCTAGGTGGCATCAGATCCATCATTAGTGAAGCTATCCACTTGGGACTCTTTTCCTCCACTAAATGATCCACCTCCTCTTCATTATGTTATACTTTATGACACTCCTACTTATGTTAGACTAATATTTTTATGTTTTATGTAATGTTTTATATTTTCCTATATGAGTTGATATGCCTCCTCTTCCTTATGTTGTTTTTTCTTATGATGTAATCTTATGTCATCTTGTTTTTCTTATTATGCATTTATGTCATGTTTTAACTTTTCCTGAATGATTTGATCAGCGTCCTCCTATTTCAAATGCTATTTTATGACTCTTTTTTCAAACCATAAATAATAATATACCAACTTTTATCTTCCTAAATATTTTTCATAGCCTTATGTATAAAATATGTATGACTCCCATCATCCTTGTGTGTCATCCAATTATGAAAGATCATCTAAAAGTTATAGAACAAGTTTGATCTTTGTAGAATTAGAATATGAAAAAGTAAAGCAATTTTTTGAAAACTTTCCTCCTACAACAATGTATGCACTACAGAGGGATGGAACTATAGTGTTCTATAACAAAAATGATGCTCCCTTCTACAAAGGTGGTAGATGGCCTCCCTTTCATGGATATTATAAGTAGGTAGATTGGAAAGTAACCTATTTTTCCTATGCATTTCAATGATATGTTTTCAATGAAAAAGAACCTTCATCAGAATTCAAGCATGTAAATTGTGTGGATAGATACAATGCCCATTTTTAATAAAAATTTGATGATCTCTACAAAGATGTTTAGATAGTCAAGAAAAATCTAGGAAAATTTCAATCATGTTAGATTTTATAAAAAATATTAAAATATCTACTAATCAAATTAATATAATCTTTGAGTTTATATAGTTCATAAGATAGATAGAGAATGATGTATGATAAGTCTCTGAATATGCTTCATATCTTATGTGATAGGTTATCTTATGTTAATGACATGTTCTCTATTCTTAAAAATAGATTAGCATGGTTGGAACAAGAGGAAAAACCTTAACAAAAAAATAGAAGAAGAAATTCAAAGGTAAAAGGAAAAGATAGAAAAGGAGATTAAGGTGACTCAAGAATCTAGAGTTAGTCAAGCATTAGTGTCAATAGAATTTTGTCCAAGACCTGATACATCTAGAAAAGAGAGAGAGGGTAAATAAAATCATGTATTGACTCAAATTCAGTTATCACAAAACCATTGCAACCATGGTATTTAAATATTAATGATCATTTTAATCCATTAGATGAAATCACATCATGATGCAATTGTATGAAAAATATAGGTCAAGTAGCTGATCTTGATGGCTAATCTAATTCCATGTTTTCAATCCACTAATTTGTGGGAACTATTCTCAAATGGTGGAATAATATGATGGGGGACAATTCATGAAACTTGGGTCTTTTCTTATACATATCCTATGAAAATATTATTTTGAATGTTGATTAATGAATTTGTTCCTCCCAATGGAACTGTGCCATAGAAACAAGTAAATGGATTACCAATATACACTTGGGTGACCTAACAATGTTTGATAAATTTTCTACACATTTCAAAAAGCTAGCTTATAAATCTCAATCTCATAATTTTGATGTTGTGAAAATGAAATTTCATGATTATTTACCCTATAATCTCATTGACATAGTATTAAAATAAATTGATGTTAAATGACTAACTATAGATTCTATCATTAGTTAATATTATTGATTTTGCTTGAAAATAGTCAATGCAACTTGTGTCCCAAACCAAAGCTATGCAAAAATTATCCAAGCATCTACCTATAAAAGTTGCATCCACATTTCCAAAAATTGAACCTTTTGATTATCAACCTTATGTGTTTAAACACAAAAAGTACTAAAAATAAATTGTATTTCTAATACTATTTATTCTCACATCACTGTACTATTGCTACTCCTTACCAATTCTTTTGTCACCACCATTTTCCAAACAATTCATCTAATACATATGAAACCAACCTAGTCATATTTCACCTCAATATTCCTACAAAATAAAGTTGTTAGGGATACTAATTTCACTAGAGAAGTAGATTCATTAGATGTATTTAATGAAGGAGAATACCTTTATCAATAATAAGACATCTACGAGCTTGTCAGAGGAAGAAAAATGTGATAGTGAAAATGAATAAGGAGAATTAGATGAAGATCTTGATGGGTTAGCCAATGAACAAAAAGAACTAGCTATAATGATGCAAATACCATGGTCAAACATGTAGTATTAAGAATCCAGTAGTATTATAAGTCCCTTTAGAGGAAGATGTGATAGTAGAGGGAAGTAACTAGGATTTCATTACATTCCTCCTCTAATTAAAATACATGTACCTAAGCCAATTCAGTTATAAAAGACTTTCAACCCTAATAAAAAATGGATGATAAACAAATTTAGCTATTTTCTTCCAAAATAAGATTCATAAGAGCAACCTATACCTTTGAAGAAGATAAGATAAGTAATCAATCAAAATTATTATTTATTTGAATGTTTTGAAGAAGAAGAACCAAAGGATGAATTTGAAGATGCATGCTTTGATCTCATAGAAAAGTGCCTAATGAATGGAAGGAAAACATGGATAGAAGAGAAATAATAAGATTTATGAAGAAGAATTAAGGAAAGAAGGAAAAGAGATTGAAGCCCCTAAAATTCTTCCAGTCCAATATGCTTCCAACTGAAGATTGGTATGCACTACATTCCTAGTTCTAGAAGAGCCAAGACTAGTCTACATCACTCTATTAGTTCAAGAAAGGTATGCTCAGTTCATATTTATAGAAATAAATTAAAATTTGATAGATGCTCAAATTGATGTTGGTTTATCCTTATCATTTACAAAGGGTCCATTTTTATCTAATTAGGAAAAAATAGATAGTAAGAAGGCATATCAATCTAAGGATGTTCAAAGAAATAATTTTATCTGTAATAGTTATAAACACTAAGAACCTATGATCATACAATAACCTATGATCATCCAAGGAATAACATTTCATTATCATTGATTTATGCAAAATGATATGCCTATAAATGTGTGTATATGATGTGCATTTATTGATTCTTATTTTATTTACAATAACACTCCCAAAAGAAATTTGTTCACAATAAGGATAAAGAATTAGGTCACCCAGATTAACATATGTTAGTGAACAGTTTACTAGAATAATGTCCCAATAACCATTAAATGTTGTCTTGATAAACATTGAAAAATTAGGACAAAAATTAGGGAAACACATTGTTCAAATGATTCCTAGAATTTCATGCAAAAAAAGATGCTAGAAATTGAAATAAAATTGAAAGAAGGAAAATAGATGAAGGCAAGGAAAATAATTTTAATTATTTCCTATGATTACATGAGGATATGGAGAAAACTATTAAGTAACTAGTAGAGGAAAATTTTCTAAAGCCATTTACATCTCCTTTATTTTGTTATGCATTCATGGTAAATAACAATCATAATAGAAAAGGGGGAAAAATAGAATGGTCATAAATTACAAGTGATTAAATGTCATTATTAAAACATATCCTTACCTAATACCAAAAAAATCTTACTTGTGTGTTAAACAAAAATATTTCTCCCAATTTGACTATAAGTTTGTATTTTACTAAATCAGGGTGAGCATCTGATAGGCCAAAAACAACATTTAGTTCTCCTTTTTGACATTTTCAATGGATAGTTATGTCATTTTTGCTAAAGAATACTCGATCATGTTTCCAAGCCCCTATGGATGAAATATTTAAAGGTGATTCATAATTCATTTTTTGTCTATATTGATGACATTTTAATATTCAGTGCAACTCTTGAAAGGCACTTGTTTCATCTCTAGAAATTCTATGAAACTATAAAAAATCATGGATTATTTTTCTAAGTAAAAAATTTTAGTTGTGTTAACAAAATTTTAAGTTTATTCGAATGGAAATTTAAAATGAAAAACTAAAATTCCAACCACATGTTGAGGGATAAAAATCTAAGTTCTAAAATGAAATCGATAAACCTAAGTTACCTACATGCTTGGGTTTATTAAATTATGTTAACAAATTTTATCTAGATTTAGGGAATAATAGATCTTTGTTGAAATACCTAATTAATAAATGAAATAACTTCAATTGGTCATAGAGGCACAACCAGTGCATCCAAGATATCAAAACAAAATTAATTCTTTGCCCACTCTTCATGTTCCTACAACTGAATATTATATGATGTATACTGATGCCTCTAGTGCTGCATGGGGATGTTTTAAACATTGTGTCAAGAATTAAATAAAATACATATATGAATTTTTAGGAGGTGTTTTTTTTATAAAGGAAAAAATGGATTTCTCCATATAAATAAAATTTTATGTAGTCAAAAAATGTTTAGAGAAGTTTTCCCTAAAACTGATGCATCTGAAGAATTTTATCATTAGAACTGATTGCAAAAGGATTCTTACTTTTTTAATGGTTATTTTCATTTAAAAAATAAATTTTATAAACATCAAATTATTTAATGATTAATCATAATACAAAATATATAGAACCTGGATGTAGATATATAGTTTTAATACAAAAAATATGTAGATGATTTTCCTACACAGGAACCTATGCCTATTTGAAGTGGTTGTCTAATTGATTGTGAGAGCTTATTTGACACATGGAAGACCTATAATAAAAAAAAAGGTATAGTTCCTAAATATAAACCAAATAGACACCAAATTTAAATGGTTGAATAAGGTAAGGAGAAGAGTTGAGTTATCATCATAAAAACTTGTGTAATATGAATGTTTCTTACATAACTTGAAAGCATCTCAAGCTGATGTGGTTCTCCTTCCTAGAGTGAGTGTGTGAATATTGATATTTTTTTATTAGATTGGATAAAACCAGGTTATAGTGGCATGTTATCAGATAAAATAAGCCAAAATATAGGTGTTACTAAGAATCAAGACCTAGAGAAACAAACAAAGGCCCAATAGAAACACCCTTCCAACAAAAAGACACTAAACTTTAGCCAAAAGTCCTATAAAACAAAAAGATATATAGAAGAGTCTGACTAGTATAATTTAGAATAAATGACCAATTTCTTGGACATCAAACTTTCACGTTTGATTTTTTATTTTCCTTTGGTGTGGTTCCTCATGAATTAATCTTTGTCCTCTCCCTTCTTATGCTTCAAGCTGGTCAAATTCATTTCTTCTATCTCCTTATGGAACTCCTTGCTATAATTCACCCCATCACTCTGAGTGTTGTCCTATGGGGTGAACTCCTCAGTTCTTGCCTGTTCTTTACCAACCTACATATCATCTAGCCCAAGACCTAGCAACCCTTTAAGATTATTAAATTCCTCTTTAATCTCATTATAAGGTAGATTTTTCATTGTAATCTTCATGAACAACTTCTCCATTCAATGCTCAATACCCTCCTTGTTCCTCAGATTAGGGGTCCCCTAGCCCCTACTAGAAATAGGAGACACATAAATCATAATGCCCCTATTGATGCCTCAATATTTGGAGTCCCCATAGGAGGACTCACCTCTAGCCCCCTTAAATTTTTCCTTATCATCTTTTTCAACATTAGACTCGATGAAGAATTCCTCATCCTTATCTTATTCTTATAGCTCACTTGGAATACTAATCACCTTTAATGTTATTCTAGACCATAATGGTTCCCTTTTCTTACCAATAGGATAATTAGGTCTTTATGAATGATGTCTAATGAAGGATTTACCTTAAAGTTCATCACTATAGCTTCCAACAATTTCAACAAAAAAATTGGGAGACTGATGGTGTGCCCTCTGAAATGATTGAGTAAGAGGAAATGATGGCTTCAAGGTATTATATTTCATAATTTTTAAATATACCTCAGGCCACTTCCTTAGCAATTTTTTCCACACAAACCCTTTTAGGGACATTTCCTTAGGTTTTTTTTTCCTTGCTAAAGAAGATATTTATGAGCTCCTCCTTCCTCTTATTGTCCTTGAATGCTTTGATCCCAAAATCATCCATTCCTATTATTTCCCAAATGAATTCTTTCATCATCAAGATTTTCAATCCATTCTTTCGAACCTCTTAGTCTTTCCACCCTCCAGTGAAATCTTTTGACAGTCTTGTGTCATGGCCTATCAATCACTCCATAAAAGTTGACAAGCCACCCTTTACCATTTTATGCCAAATGTACTCATCCAATTTGGCATCCTCAAAGGAAATTATCTCAAAATTATCATAATCCACACCTATCATTTATTTCTACAATATTCTATTGTAGGATGCCCTATTCAAACCCTTTAAGACATAATACATTTTGGAATTAAGACCAAATAAGTTAATGTTATGTAATGTTGGGTCGATTTGAGCATACAAAATCTTAAGAGAGGGCTAGATAATGATATGTTTGCATGAAATACCATATATTGCTTTAGGAGAGATTTGATTCATCATTAAAGGGGTCATAATTGCATTGTGTGGGATGTCCTCTATCTAACTAAATAAGGGGAGTGACATCACAAAAAAATTATTACCATGTTAGTTGTTAAATGACCTTAAATGAACCCTAATGTTTGCCATCACATCAGAACATTTATTCCTTTTTATATACATGTGCACTAATGACACCCTTTTGAAATGAGATATCAACGTTTTTTCATCATTTATTATTCTAAAAATGTTCCAAGATGAGTGATTCAGACCTTTTAGGCAATGATATTTCACTATATAGATGAAACTATATTTACTTGAATGCTTGATAATGAATGCTCTTGACTTTTAATGAAATAGATTTAGATTTGACCTATGACTATTATAATAAATTAGAACTTGAATTATAAATATTAATGCTCTTTTCTCAATATGGAATAGAATTTGATAAGTGATTATTAGGTGATTGTTAGATTATATTAAATGGCCTTGATGTACTTATATAGTTGAAAACAAGAAATATTCCTATTAAATAAATTTTATTAAATCATGAGAGGACCAACATGGAACAATATAAAATTTTAAACTTAAATACTAGAGTGCAGGAGACAAGGCCACACTAGTGGATAAGGCTAGGTTGTGGCCTTATCTAACCTAGTGTGGTCCTATCTCTAAAAGACAAAGATTGTTAGAACTTGTATAATAAGAATGTTTAAGTAGAATAGGTATGTATAAATGTTTTATTCATTAATTAAAATACATTAGGAATAATAGTGAAGTATCTCAAAGAGATTTTAAGCTGATGGAATGGGGAATAGCTAAGGTAAGAATGTCAATATTAAACATTGTCAACCACTTAATGATAAAATCTAAGTCTTTACAATTCTCCCCTACCCTGACATTTATTATATTGATGAAATGATATGATATTACTAGATAAAATTAGACATGAATCTACGTCTATGTACAAACTTTGTCTTTTTGATGTGAACCTTGATTGGGAAACATGCCTCAATGCAAAACCTACAACAATGCCACTAAAAGTAGTTACTTTGAATAAATAAAATTTAAAAGTTTAAAACTTGAAATTTTAAAAAAGAGAAAGGAAAAAATACACCTAAAGTGTGTAATTTAATTCCTTATAAATTTAAAGTGGATAAGTATGTGTGCCTCCGCATTGAAGCATTTGGAGAAATTTTGAACTTGTGGAAAATTGAGAGTGATCAGGTCTTAGTTTTAAAACCAATAAAATCCCTTGAGTTGGAAAGGTTATATGCTCCAAATATCATATAATAATCTTTTAGAATAATTTAAATATGGAGCCACCACATGTGGCTTGCTATTTTGAAAACATAAGCATTGTGTGTCACTAAACTCAAACTTGGTAAAAGAATGGGTGAACCAAAATGTGGCTTGTTAAAGTGAAACTATAAACTTTGAGTGTCACTAGACTCTAATGTGACATACTTGCAAATGAGATGAATCACACCATTGCAGAAAAATATATATTCTATTTGAAACTATTTACCTTTGAAACTTTCTAACTTTGAAAATAAAAATTTGAAAATTTTGTAATGTAGTAACATGAACATGAATGAATGTCATGCCCATTGTAATCTAATGAACTGATATAGAATGCCACTTGAAATTATAACTTTTTAAAATATGTAACTTATAAATTTTTTTGCACATGTTTATGCATATGTATCAAGTGTATGTGAATCAATACTCAAGTAATTATAAGAATGAGTGCACATGCATGTCATATGTCACCATACCTGAAAATTTATAAATTGTTATGAAACTCTAAACATTATATTATTTCATAAAATTTGTTGTTCATGAGGGCTTTAATTCTAAATACAAGCCTATTATGATTCCCCATTTTGAGATTAGGGATGTAGCATGCAAGTCATATATCTCAAAATAAAATCTATAGAATATGTGAAATATATAATCATGTAGTAGCATGTGAATATTTGAAATTTAGTGCATCATAGTATTTAATATAACATTTAATTTCATATGAAACACATGTTAGATAGATATAATAGTGAAGGACATAAATAGCATATGTATGATATGTATCATGGCATACAAATAAAAATAGAAAATAGAAACATTTCATGATAGGAATCATGTCACCATAGTAACAAATAATGAACATACAAGTAATGTCACACAATGTTATACAATTTTCATATAATTAGATGGAATGTCACACATAAAGCCCAAATAGACATGTGAATGTTGCACAAAAAATAAATACCAAGGGTCATACAAAAATGACATGATGATTCCATATAATCAAGAACATGTATATTTTCACACACAAAGCCAAGGGCTACACACAATAATAAATCAGTCATAACTTATCATGTAAGAAATTATAAAAATGAAAAATAAGCATAGCAAAAATGAGAGTAGTCTACACCAACCATATATATCAATGTAAATGTTAGGAAATAACATATCCATTTAGTATAATATGTGTGTGTGTGTGTGTGTGTGTGTGTGTGTGTGTGTGTGTGTGTGTGTGTGTGTGTGTGTGTGTGTGTGTGTGTGTGTGTAAAGAAGTTTATGGATAGATATAACTTGTTAAAGTATTCATGGAGAAATAAGATATGCCCAAAGCTTAGAAAGGATGTTGGGTAAAAAAGGAATCCTAACATCAAAAAAAAAATACAATAGTATGTCTTGTATCACACTCACATACCTCATCAAAAATAATGTGTATTGAAATACAAATCAAAAATTTGTTCTACTTAACATGAAATATATGGCATATTTAAAGAAGTGAAATAAAAACATAATAAAAATGATTTTGAATCCCTAATTTTGAATTTTTTAAATTATTTTGATTTTTTTGTATTTTTAGAATATATGTTTTTTTTCAATTTGAATATATTTTATTTTTTTAATTTTTAACATTTTATCATATTTGAAAATAAAATATCTATATAGTTATAATAACAATGTAAATGTAATATGTATATGAGATGTTAAATAGGTTTTCCTTCAAGTGTGGCTAGTAGGTAAGCTCTTAGATCAATCATTTCAATGATAACAAATGAACCTAGCTAATTGGGTTTAAACTTTCCTTTTTTTTATTTATCAACAATGGTGTCTTTTTATTTTTGTAAGTATGACATCCTTAGTGTGGAATTCATAACCATAAATTTATTGGTGTTGGAATTCATATATCATAAAAATATTCTAAAGTCTACACCAATAAATTTGTGATTATGAATTCCACACTAGTGATGTCATACTTAGAAAAATAAAAAGACACCTATGTTGACGAATCAAAAAAAGGAAAGTTTAAACCCTATTAGCTGGGTGTATTTGTTATCATTGAAATTATTGATCTAGGAGCTTACCTCCTAGCCACACAAGAAGGAAACTTGTTGAAATTCTCATAAACATAATGTGTGTGTGTGTGTGTGTGTGTGTGTGTGTGTGTGTGTGTGTGTGTGTGTGTGTGTGTGTGTGTGTGTGTGTGTGTGAACATCTTAGGAAGGTTATGGATAGATATAACTTGTTAAAGTATTCACAGAGAAAGAAGAGATGCCCAGAGCTTAGCAAGGATGTTGGGTAAAAAATGAATCCCAACATCAAAAAAAAAATATAATAGTATGGCTTGTATCACACTCACATACCTCATGAAAAATAATGTGTATTTAAAGATAAATGAATTTTTTTTTCTACTTAACATGAAATATATGACATATTAAAAAAAGTGAATAAAAATGCTTTTGAAGCCCTAATTTTTAATTTTTGAAATTATTTTGATTTTTTTGTATTTTTGGAATATATATATATATATATATATATATATATATATATATATATATATACATATATATATATATATATATATATATATATACATATACATATATATATACATATATATATATATATATATATACATATATATATATATATATATACATATATATATATATACATATATATATATACATATATATATATGTATATATATATATATATATATGTATATGTATATATATATATATGTATATATATATATGTATATATATGTATATATATATATATATATATATATGTATATATATATATGTATATATATATATATGTATATATATATATGTATATATATATATATGTATATATATATATGTATATATATATATATGTATATATGTGTATATATATATATATATATATATATATATATATATATATATATGTATATAATATATATATATATATATATATATATATATATTTCAATTTGAACATATTTGAATTTTTTTATTTCTAGCATTTTATTATATTTGAAAATAAAATATCTATATAGGTATAATAGCAATGTAAATGCATTATGTTTATGATATTTTCAATAGGTTTTCCTTCAAGTGTGGCTAGTAGGTAAGCTCCTAGATCAATCATTTCAATGATAACAAATGAACCCAGGTAATTGGGTTTAAACTTTCCTTTGTTTGATTCATCAACATTAGTGTCTTTTTATTTTTGTAAGTATGACATCACTAGTGTGGAATTCATAATCACAAATTTTTTGGTGTAGACTTTTGTCCCACTAGGTTTTGCTTACATAGTCTAGTCACCTTGCTTATGTTTAATAAAGGTCATTAGAGGAAAATAATGCCACATGTATGAGAATGTTAGGACATGTTTATTTTTCACATGTATAATGAACATTCTTATGTACCTTTTGGCTTATGCTTATAATACAAGTTATTTATTGTGAATATAACATTCTTCTTCTTTTGATTTATTTTATTTTTTAGGCTTCTCCAATCAATACAAGTTTTTTTTGTGCATCTAATCCTATTTAGTAGATCTGATTGTGGCCACACCCACATGGTATTTATTAGTAGGAAAACACCATTATTCCTATTGTGAGACCTTACATTCATTTGTTCACATGTTTTTCTTGACTTTAGTTTTTAAGGATTTGGTGGGATTTCTCAAGAATCCATGCATATCTATAAAATTAGAGTCCCTTATTCAAAAAGTGTCAAAACCATAAATTGGTTGTAAACATGACCTAGTTTTGTGACAGTTAATTTCTTGCCATTTTTTGAGGATTTGAAGACATTTTTAAATATATATATAGATTTTTACCACCTGGTACTCAAACTAGAAAGTTTTATGTAATCCCAAGTGGGTATTTTCCATATTTACTTAAGGATGTACAAATTTTCCAATATTTGGGTTCTTCTTGTAGGGGTTTTCACCATTTTTAGCTAGTTTTAGTGGATTTATACAAATCTAAACACTTAGAAAAAATATTGGACCTTTCTTTCCACCTAGGCCTCATCCACATGATGATGAAAATTTTGAATGTGTGCATGTGGTCATGCCAAGGTAGGCCTGACCTATCAACCTTTAACTACATGGCTATGTGAGCCTAATTACATGTTCACTTGTGCCTTCACTAGGCCAAAGGACTAACGACCTGACCCTATGATGTACAATGATATGTGCCTATACATTTATGAGGTAAAAGACCCTACCATTAGACCCTAGAAAACATGAACACATGACCATGGGGTCATTTTACATGTGTCCATGACCTCATGGGACCAAAGTTTCACTAGTCTCATCACTTATTGCATAGTGATGTAGATTAGTAAATAGTCACACTCATTACACTGTGTGCCCATGCCTTTGGAGGCTAACAAGTTTGGAGGATACCCTCCTAGCATATTCCGACACATCAACACTCTAGATGTAATGAAAGTTAGCAAGCCATCAATTTTATGGCTAAGGACTCCCTATGATGTGTGAATGATCATCAAATTCAAGATAGTGAAATGCAACATTATTCATTTGTAAAAAGGTCCTCATCTAAGCCCTTATCCCCCAAGTCACATGCAAATTTAATCCCTTAGTCCCAATCAACATAAGCATGATTATATTTTCTCACAAAGCTATCCAATTAACTCTTGCACTCTCAAATGTTTATTTCATAATTTATGGAAAGTGGAGAATATCATTATTTAAAAAGAAAGAAAGATTCAAACAAGCATAACTTTTAGCCAGTTGCTCCTTTCCAGGTGTTAGTTTTTTTTAATGTTTTACTTTTTGATCTCTTTGCATTGGTGGTATTATCATTACTTATAAATTTAAACCTATACAAATCTAGAGGTATCATATTACCAATCTATAGTACACATAGCTTAGCACATACTTCATTTATGCACCATGGTCTCAGTTTAATTACACTTCTTACACCATTCAACTATCTTGAGTGGCAATTAAAAGTGAAAATCCTATTAAAGAGTAAAGGATTACACCAAGTCACGATGGGTAAAAAAACACAATTTTCACCTAAATTAGAGAAGGTAAAGTGTTAAAACTAAAGTAACAAATCCTACGGTCTATTATGCATGTTTATGTATCTCGAATTGGTTTTTCATATCGAATATGCAACAACTCCAAATCAAGTGTGGTTCATATTGGATAAACTCTTTAAAAAATAGGATGAAATGAGAGGTCATGAGTTGAAGAATGAGCTCACTAATTTGAACTTAGGTGAATTTGGTACCATTCAAGACTTCATAAATTTCAAATCACTTAGGTTACAATTGAAACTATGCAAAATTAACAAAAAAGATGATGAATTAATTCTTTTCATCCTTTCCAAATTAAGATTTGACTATTTTGTATTCATTTCTACATTTCATGGCATCAAGCATGCCCTCAAAAATACATGGACCATGTTATCTTTATATGATTTTGTTTTGGAATTGACTTGGGAGCAAGACAAGCTTATTCAAATGGGTACACTAAATTCCCCCCAATCTCATGCCTTAATTGTGAGTCATAAAAAATAGAAGGCTTCTAGTATTAACGAGAATAAATAAAACAAGAATGACCTATAGAATAAATAAAGGGTCATATATTCATATGGGAAACCTAAAAAATATCAACTCACATGTGGATATTACAATAAATCTAAGCATGATGAGTCTAAATACATGAAGAAGTAGATTGACCAACTAAAAAAACACTTGAGATGCATAATATCAAAATCTATGATTCTTTCAATCAGAGTTCACCAGCATAGATGTCTTTTAAGGCCAAATAAAATAATAAGGAAAAGATAATAGTAAAGCATTTGTTGCATTTTCATCTTAACCTTCCATATGGGTTATTAATTTTGTTGCCTCGTGACACATGGGTTCATCACAGGGCATGTTATAATCCTTAGAGTCTTGTTTTATGCCTTCTATCCTATTAGGTGACAATACTTCCATAGAAGTTAGTGGGAGAGAATTAGTCAAAGTGACTGATGGGACCTTTCATGATGTTCTATGTGTTCCCTCTTTATCCACCAATATCCTATCTATTTATCAGATCACTCACATTAGTTATGCTAAGAGAGTTGAGTTCACACCTAGTTCTATGGTCATTAGGGAAGCTAAATGAATCCATTACTATATATGGGAAAGTAGATCACCAATCTAGGTTGTATACTTTCTCACATTTTTCTCGTGATCAACACTCTATTATATTGTTCATTCATTTAGATGAGGTGAGTAAATTATGGAATCAATGATTCATCCATCTCAACTATTGCTACTTGAAGGAACTCAATCATCTCAACATGGTTTTAGGGTTACCATGAGTTAGGTTTTTTTATGGATTTTTCTAGGGTTTCATTCTTGGTAAACATCCAAAGGATAAGTATGACAAGGGAAAATCATGTAGAGCTAAACATAAATTAAAGATTTTTCATGGTGTCATTATTGGTCCATTTCCAAAACCTTCATCCAATAGGACAAAGTACATGCTTACTTTTATCAATGACTATTCGAGGTATAGTTGTGTGTATTATCTTAAGAAAAAATTAGAGGTCTTTGACCATTTTTAGGACTTCAAGGTGCTTGTATAAAAAATGTCAAGTAAATCCATCAAGATTTTGTGCACCAAAAATGGTGGTGAGTATGTAAGTAGCCATTTTGATAAATTATGTACATCATATGGGATTGAAATACAATGTAGAATTACATATAGTCCTATGCATAATGGTGTTGTAGAGTGAAATAATATGTCTTTGAAATAAATGGGCAATTATATGTTACACTCCAAGTCTATTGCACCTCAATATTGGGCTCAGGCCATCAACTGTGCTTTTTATATCCAAAACTAAGTTCCTCATAAAACATTGAATGGATTCACTATTTTTGGAGTTTGGAGTGGTTAGAAACACATAGTTGATCACTTACAAGTGTTTGGATCCCTTACTGTGCCTTGCATTCTGAACAAGAAATCTATGGCAATGGAACCTTAGAGTAAGCTTTGTATCTTCTTTGGATATCCTGAGTGTGTCAATGTATATAGGGTTTTCCATCCCACCATTTATGAATTATTCATTGAGAGGAGTGTTCATTTTTTTATATGGTCATTTGGATTCCATAATTGACACCTCTCCCCCTTCCTTAAACATACTAAGATTTGATGATAGTTCTGATGATTTAAATCTATATGTTTAGCTTCCTACTTTTTTTCTAGTTCTGATAATGAGAGAGTATTCCCCTCACCTTCTCCCATAATATTTTTATATGATTATGAATCTCCTCCTAACTCTCAAATCACTATCCCTCTATAAAGTGTTGTCTAATAGGTTAGATATCCAATAGAAATATGTGAACCAATTCACAATTTTAGGATGCCCCATATGATTTCATTTCATTTCCTTCTAATCAACAATCATTTTGTGAGGTATTAGGCACTCTTGAGTGGGATGGTGCTATGAAATAGTGATATATTTCCTTGCAAAGGAAAAACACTTGGGATTTAGTCCCACTTCCTTAGGTAAGAAAACTTTCTCGATGTAGGTGGATCTATTGAACAAAATTTGTAGCAGATGGGTCTGTAGATAAATTCAAAGAAGGTTTGGTAGCAAAGGGTTTTTCTTAGGTACCTAAAATTGAATTTACTAAGATGTTCTTCCTAGTTTCTAAAATGAACTCAATACAACTCACTCTCACCATTGTCTCATCATATTATTAGGATGTTCAAATGGATGTGAAGAGTGTCTTTCTTCATAGTAACCTCAAAGAGGAAATATACATGGAGCAACCACAAGTAGTTATGAAAGATTCCTCCTTAGTTTAAAAACTTCATAAATCTATCTATGGCCTCAAACAAGTTCATTGAACTTGGAATGCCAAGATAGACTCCTTTCTTATTTTAGTTGGGTTTAGTAGATGTCATTCTGATCTAAATGTCTATATCTTGATATAGGATGAATTGCTATTGATTTTGGTTCTCTACATGGCTGACCTATTGATCGTAGGGAGTTTTCCATCCATAGTAGTGAAAATTAGTTTGCCTAATAGGTTCTTAATTACTGACTTGGGATTATTTTATTACTTCCCTGGGATTGAAATTTCTCAGTCTAACTATGGGATTGTTATTTCATAATATAATTATACTATTGATTTGATTGCATAGTTTAGCAAGGTTGATTTAAGCCAACTCTAACTCCTTTTATATATGATGTGAATCTTGAGGTTGATTATCCATATCCTTTGGTTGATATTTCCTTATATTTATAAATTTTTGTAATTCTCATCTACCTTATATACACTAGACTTGACATTTCATATGTAGTGGGCATGGTCTCAAGATTTATGTAGGAACCACATTAGATGAACTGGAAAGCAGCTAAGTAGATTCTCCACTATGTTTAGGGTACTCATAGTTTTAGGATTCACTATGGAGTGGGAATCAACATAAACTTAATTAGTTATACATATTTAGATTGGGATTGTAACATTCAAAATCCTAAGTCTACTTCAGGCCATAGTTTCTCCCTTAATTTAGGTTTGATTAGTTGGTCAAGCAAGAAGCATAATGTTATTTATTTATTTTCTATAGAGGAAAAATATAGAAGAGATGTTAATACTACCACTAAGGCCATTTGGATTTAAGGTATTCTCACTAAGTTTGGCATCCATTTTTAATGACCAATAGTCATCTTATATAACAACAAAAACACAATCTAGATCTATAGGAATATGGTCCTACATCAGTAAACCAAGGATATCAATATTCACATGTATTTCATTTGGAATCTCATCCATTATAAAGTCATTGATCTTCAATACATACAAAGAATAGATAATTTTTTTATATATTCACCAAACCTTTCATTGAGAAAACATTTCTTCATTTGTGAGCTCTTCTTGGGGTTTGGGTAGCTCCGCCTTCCTCCTCATTTGGGGGCTCGTCTCTATATACTTGGGCACCTCATCAGTCCTTTGTGTTAAGACCCGATTCTTATACCTAAATAATCTACACTTAATGAGGGTGTTGGTGTACATCTTTGCCCCACTGAGTTTGGTTTACATGGTCTAGTTAGCTTGCTTAGGTTTAATAAAGGTCATATGAGGAAAATAATCCCACATGCATAAATATGTTGAGACATGTCTATTTTCCACCTATATAATGAAAATTCCTATTTAATTTTTGGCTTAGGATTCTAATATAGTTTATTTATTGTGAAGACATGCTTCTTCCCCTTTTAAGTTATTTTCTTTTGTAGGTTTCACTACCCTATACATGTTTTTCCTATGCATTCGATCCTATCTAGTATATCTGATTATGGCCCACTCTGATAGAATTTTAAATTTATATACTTATTTAATACATTTTTTTATAAACATTTAAATTTTTTAAAATATTTATGTGTTTATTATCGAGCACTCTAATTTGTTTAGGGTTTTTTCATTATATTAGCTATCTTTTATAATGTCCTTGAATAAAATTCATAAAGAGAATATTTTGATCTAAAGAGGGAAGGCAACTTTTATCCCATAAATAAGAGAGTAAAATTTATATTTTGTTGTTGTGCATATGCTTTTTCAATATGCATAAAGAGTATAGATTATTTGATTATGCCAATCAATTCCATGTTTTGCAACAATCTTCCTTAATATTTTATTAGTTACTTCTGTTTTTATTTTTCCTTATAGATAATAAGGACTGGAGAAAGTGAGACATTTTTTTTAAATTAGCACAAAAAAATTGACTATTTTATTTTTTTAAAGATGAAATATTATATATTAAAATTACAAAAGGTAGACCAAATCATGCGATAATGTGTTAGTCAAAAATAACAAATATCATAACCTATTATAAATTGTAAAGGTATAGCATCCACACTTTTTGTAAAATAATCAATAGTGGTAATCAATAATATATGTTCATTTAATGATTAATGATATATTTTAGTAATTAAATTGAATCCCTAAAGATAAAAAGGCCTTGGAGAGACAATAGGTTGTAACACATGTGATTATGCATGATTGAGATTGTTATGTGAATGACATTGGGAACATAACTTAACATATTTTTGGCATTCATATTCCATTTTTGGCCAATAATCTCCTTGACAAAAAAATTTTGTATGACATGGTCTTACCACTAAAGTGACTTCTACATTCACTATCATGAACTTCAAATAAATCAATTTGTGACTTAATATAATTTATACATCATAATAATTGTCAATCAAAAGAGTGTTTGAAAAATGATCCACCAATGAGCTACATAATGAATGGCTTGGAATTGTAACTATTTTTTATCTTATTTCCTATAATTTTCTATAAAATTATATTTGTATAAATAATTATATATTGGTATACCATTCATGATTATCTTTATTTCAAGTGATTGCAATAACTTCCAATTATTTAATAGTAAAAATTGCATGATCATAATGAATATTTATTGGGATCAAATATGTAACATTAGTTATGGCATCACCATGTCATGAATAATCTAAATGGAGAAAGGAGAAAAGTATCTCATGATACATTGGACCATGTCTTTATACAAGATGAGCTTATCTTATTTACTTCGATAATCATTTTGAACTTGATTAATGAAAAGCTACGAATCTCCATTTACATGTAAAGATTTAATGTGTAGATTTCATGTTTTTAATGTTTGCCTAGGATGATAGTTTCATATTATACTATATTATTTGTTTATGAAAATACCAAACAAAATCAACATGCATATGTTCCCCTTGGGGAGTAAGGAACACAATCCTAGCCCCAACACCCATATCACACTTATATGTATAAAAATTAATGGTTCACATGTTATTAAAAATAATTTAATAATTAAATTAATCATAAAATTTAGTATTAATTGGTAATGGATCATGTAGTGGGGTAAAAATGAATTGATCTATGATGACTTTCCCTTTAATAATTTTTTATGATAAAAAAGAGAAACAAACTTGGTAGGAAGCATTGTCCACTTTTTTATATACCCTCATAAATCAAGCATTGACATAATATATTTGAACGGATCAACCTTAGTGATGACATGAGTCTCATTATGAAGTAAATATGTCACATTTTTTGCATGGCAAAAATAAGGGCCAAGCATAAATTTTTGATGGTAGTATAATTTTGATCATAACCAAGAAGTGTATGACTAATGTATTAAATGTCACATTCTCAATTATTACCATCATTTTGTGTGATCAAATCACCCAAATCATGATTAGTGGAATAAAATTATAATACGAGGGGTTGGTATCAAATGGGAGGCATAAGAATAGGTAGGTTTAGAAGATATTCTTTTACTATATCAAAATGTTTTTTACATGAGTTTTCCAATTCAAATCTGGTATCTTTTTTTAGTAACATTGTGAAAGATTTTGTTTTATCTTCTAATTGGGCCACGAAACATTATATAGCTTGAATTCAACCTTGTAAACATTTAAGTTAATTTAAATTAGTTTTTGGTGGCATATCAAGAATGGATTTCACTTTATTGGGGTCAACTTCAATTCATCTTTAATAAATGATAAAACTAACAATTTTCTTGAAGTTACATCAAAAATACACTTTTTCAAATTTAAATATATGTTATATTGTCTCATTTTTTGAAATAGTTATCATAAAAAAATAGCATGGTCTTTTCAATGCTTGGATTTGGATAATAAATTGTTAACATAATATTCAATTATTTTAATTATGTAATCATGAAAAAAATTGTGTCATATAGCATTTATAAGTTTCCCCTACATTTTGTAATCCAAAAGGCATGATTGTGTAACAAAGTTTCCCCCATGGTGTACTCAATGATGTCTTTCATAATCTATATGAGTGATATTGGTTTGGTTATATCTATAAAATCCATCCATGCATGATAACATTTCATATCCTATTATAGAATCCACAATAATATCTATATTTTGTAATGGTAAATCATGTTTAGGATAATCTTTGTTTAAATCATGGTAATCTATGTAATATTAAATATCTCCATTAGGCTTTATCACTGGTATAATATTAGAGACCCATTTAGGATCATCAATAGCTTGAATGAAGACAACATCCAAAAGTATTTGGACATCATTTTTGACTAATAAAGCTACTTTTGGATGAATTTTTCTTATTTTGTATTGATTGATTTGGCATCTAGGTATAATAAAATATTATACATTTCCATTTTTGGGTTGATTCCATGCATGTATTTATATACCCATGAAAATAGATTTTAATAATCATTTAAATATTATCAAAGATATTTTCCTTTATCATATTTCAACATAGTTTCTAGCAAGATTAGATGAATATCTTTATCTATTCAAAAATGAAATTCAATTACTTCATCACTAAGCAATGTTGATCGATATTCCACATACGGTGTTGTAAGAATAATGTTGGGGCCATCTAATTACATTTGAGAAATATAATAATCACTTTTCCCAAAATATGTGTGCACATTTTATTCATGAGGAAATATTTTCATCTAATATTAAGAAAATCCATATATGCACCTAGATATTCAAAAAGAGACTTAACACTTAAAAATTCATTCAATGTCAAAATTAAAGTAAATTTTGTGTTTCCAGTGAACTCAAGATATACTAATGATAATTGAGAAACATGACTTACTTGGTTATTATGCTTGAATCAAATATGTGCCATAAATATAAACTTAAGAGGTTGTTTAACTTGATTATGTCCATGAGAGGTAGACTTGTCATTATAACCAAGACATGCTCACCCCTCATTAGTAGTAGTAATAAGACAGATATCTTTAACATGTTTTACCAATCCATGTCCAATGGTGCAATTAAAATTTTGTAAGTTTTTAAATCCAAAACCATATTAATTTAAATTTAGTGATGGTTCATCTAAATTTGGTTCTAATGGGGGTGAATTAATGGGTGAAGTAAATGTTTGTACTTAAATGGAGAAAGGTTGTGTCTATAAATAATATTTTAAAACTTTATCATTTACTAAAATTTTCTCTATGGTAATAACCTATCAATTTTCAATCTCTCCAATTACACATCTTAAATGGTGCACCATGAAAGAGGTGGGCAAACCACTAGCACTTCACAAGATGTTTGGTTAATTATATCATACCTAAACCCATTAAAAGTCTTGCTTATCCAACTCCATAAGAAAATAAACCCTATTTATCCAACTCCCTAATCAATTCTCCTTTAAAATGTCCCCTAGTTAAGAAAATAACCATTTCTTTCTAATACATCCTAGATAAACTGGTTTTGATAGTTATGGCACATGCTATGGAACAAATTTAGCTTGGTCAACATAATTCAAGGCCTAAAAGTAACATTTTCAAAATAGGGTTGTGTGCGATGACCTTGTTGGATAAAAATATGGAAGGGTTATGACTTATCTATTGACATAAATATGACCTTAATTTCAATCCAATAGAGAATAACATTCATTTTCACATTATTATGACTCATAATTATACTATATCTACATTTGAAGGAGCCATTACTTAGGGTATACATTTGAGGGAAGATATTTTATCTTGTGGGAAGTATTGGATGAAAAGTGTGAATCTTTTAACCTAGAGATTATTTTTATAGTATGTCCTTTTACAAAGTCACAATAATCTTTTGCAAAACACCATTGGCCATGGGGGAGATTGAGACTCGACAAGTTTTCTCAAAGGTAAGTATCTCTAGATTTTTTATTTCATTTGATAGATATATATATTGTGTAAAGTAATAGGTATTGAATGTATAACTCCTTATTTAGATTACCCCTATAATTAAACTTAGTGTTTCTATAGGGTTTTCTAGTATTTCCATCTTCCACCTTAGGTTATTTAGGCCCCCATTTTCTTACCATGATCCATCATTTGTTCTATTTTTATAAACCATCCCCATTTTAATGTGATAAGCTTTAATAACAATACATTAGTTTTATTTCATGTATTTAGACTTAGCTAGGGTTACTACATAGTGTTATTTGACTAGAGGCTTTAGAACCCTCGCATTTAGTATTGTGTGACAATTTTTCCCTTAGTTAAGTTTAGTGGATCTAATTTGGTCATTCTCCTGATATTCAAAGTATTGCACATAAGTTAGTTGATTACCTTATGTGAACTAAGATTGAATAAGTAGGATAAGTTTTAGACATATCTTAATTTTTTACATACATTTTAGTGAATCTAACATGAATATAACCCTTTATTTTCAATTTTTTCATTTATATTCAAATAATTTACATTAGTAAATTCAATTTTATTATTTGTTTTTTATATTTTAAATCTACATTAAACTATGTTGTATTGGTCAACCTAGTTTTGTTATTCTTCTATAAATTTTCATCTATAGTCAAGTAGTCACACTAGTCAACCCAATCTTATTCTTTACTTAAATATTTTGGATCTATCATCAACTAGGTTGTGTTGGTTGACATATTTTTATTCTCTATTGTCATATTCTCAATCTCAAAAAACTAGGTCATGTTGGTTGACCCAGTTCATTTTCTACAGATTTTAGTTTTTAGTCTCAATAAACTAGGTCATGTTGCTCAACCTAATTCATTTTATATAATTTTGACTTTTTCAAATTTAGAAAACTAAGTCTACATTTTGACGTTGTTATTTTATTCAAGTTCCCTCTAACCAACTTAGTATGTCAATTATATCAATTTTCTATTTCTATTTTTCACTAAAATTACTCAATACTTTAGATTTCCATTATATCCTTACCAACTTTTCAATTTTTTTTAAACTATATCACATAATCAACTAAATTAACCTGACCAAATTATTTGTGTGTCAGCTTGTCTTTCCAAAAAAGTAAGTCAACCCCATTGACCTAGTTTGTTTTGGATTATTTTTACAATAAACTATGTCGACCTTTACCTGATTTGTTTGCTCAAATAGATCGACCTGACTGACCTTGTTATGTGTGTTTTAATTTTAGTATAAATAAATAAATTCACTTTATTTTAATAGTAATTAATATCACTTTTAATTTTAGAAGAGTTGGCTACCTATTTATTTACTTTCAACAATTAATTTTCACCACATAATTTTCACCTTTATTTTTACTTTGTCTTGATTTCCCTATAAACTATGTACTAATTATTTTAAAACTACTTAGACATTATTGTGAAGGGATGCATGATATTCTATTTACAGTCCTTGTCTATCATTTATAAATATCATGTTGTGAGTGGATATCCCTAATACACATAGCCATAATACATAGATAAACATGATCCTTGGTTTTCATGTACCTCATGATATTTAGGAAACACCTTGGATTTCCTTTTGTATTGATACTTAAAAATCCATCCATTTGCTTGATCTTGTGGTCCATCAATTATAATTTAGTACTTAGACAGTACTTATAGTTTACCCTTGAAACTAGTTTCAATGGGTAATGATCAAGGTCTAATCCTTCATTTTAGTTCTCTAAAACATTAGGCTATCACTATCTAACAAACAAACAAGTATCTTTGGGAGCTTATAAATCAATCAAATCCTTATAGAGCATCTTTGTAATCTTGTTTTTGGATAACTAGTTAAATAGTTAGTTAGTTGTATATTCCCATTTTTTCTTGTTAATTTTTTCTCTTTTTTGTATTATAGACTGTGCTGACCAACATCGACAAAATTATATGCCATGTGACTCAACTAGATTTACTAGCATCAATATATTTGAGTATGTTTAAATAGACTTAGTCAACCAAGCTTGACTTAGTATTTTATATTCTTCTTATTTTCCTCTATTTTTATATTGCATCATCGAGTTTACAATAAATTTTTTGAGATCCAACTAATTTGACTAGGTCAATCCTTAGGTATCTATATTATTGTTTTTACCTATCTATCAAACTAATTTGACCAGCTCAACTCAATAGATCTCCATATTTTTATTTTACATGTTTTCCCAAAGAAGTCAACTAGTTTAACCTAGTAAGTTTTAGCACCTACGTTTCTTCTCTTGACTTTATCAAAATATTTAGGTATTCTTAATGTAACATTAAATACACCCAAATATATGATCAAATATAAATGGCTCCTCTAGGTTATGTTTAAATACAAATATATGATCAAATACAAATGGCTCCTCTAGGTTATGTTTAAATTCCTATCATATATCTTCTTGGTCACCATTCATATCAAGGTCATGATCTTCAATTTCCCAATATCATATAACATTTTACTTATTATACCTTGGACACAACACATGAGATTTATAACCTCGTCGACATACCAATGTTTCAAATTCCCTCACAATGGTGTTACCTATAAGTTTCAAGGAGACATGAACCTTTAAAATTTTGAAAAATTCTAAGAGCATGGTGTTTTCAAAATACCTACCCTTAAACCTTTACCTAAAATTCCTTTTCATGGATCTCAATGATTTAAATTATGTCATTAAATATAATAGAGGTTATAATGTTCACTCCAAACTTATGGAAAATATACCACCAAATCTATTAAATTATGATGATGAACCCAATGAGATCAATTTGACAATAAAATCTTTTGATCTTCTTTCACACATAACTAATTAATTACCCATTCTCTAAAACCTCGATCTCAAAAAAACCATTAAATGAGATTCATGTTATCATAAAAACAACTAAAAAATCCATTCCTCATTCTTACTCGACTAATAAAATCATCAATGCTTGACTATTGATCTTCACACTCCTAATTATTATGATGGGTACTCATTAGATGACCCATTTTTTCTTGGCTTTGCTCAAACTAAAGATGAAAAATCACTTATATATCATTATTATTTACAACATTCTTTACATTATTTATATAGTATAGTTCCTTCTCCTTCTGCTACACTTGACATTATCTATTCTTCACTTGATGTTCCCAGGTTTGAGATGGAGCACACACAGACTACTTATTTAGTCACTATTGAGCCTCTTCATAGTATGATTCTTGATCATGCCATGATAGGACCATATCGGTTTTCCAATTTTTCTAATCCTTTGAGATTTCTCCATCCTAAGATGTCAAACACATTACACTGACCTATATTGAGACCTTTTATCATGGTTATTGAGCTTAGTATTGATCCTACTCTGACTAGTCATACTAGCAATGATGATGTATTAACTTTTATTAAGTTTGATCCCCTACCCACATGATGGGTATACACTCCATATTTTTAATTTATTAATGTGTTTTTTCATTATGCAAAGGATTTTTGTACACATCATAGTTTCTTATCATAGTGTTAGGCATTAGGCTCTACTTCTAATATGGATAGTAGACCTCCCCAGTCCACTAGTCTTATACATATTTTTTATTTTCATGGCATGAAAACACATTCCTAAACTCATTATTGAAAAAAAATTCAATACATTGACATGCTTCATCTAGAGTGGACACATTCTACTAATAATAAACTACCTCCTCTTAGAATACTTCCAGAGTATATCCCTAAACATGTGGATGTCTGTTGTCTTTGGGATTAGTGTATTACACATCACATAGACAAGTGTAAAGTAATTCATTATCACTTATATTATTTCCCATGGCCTACACTATCAAATTATCTATATCAACCTAATCTTGTTAATGAGAAAAGCCTCAGCCTTCCCCACACCCTTCATCATCCCAAAGATCTGATGCTTTTAGTCATAATGTAGAAATAGTTCCTTAAATTGATTAACCCCCAAAGGATATGCCACATAATTGGCCTTATTATTCTAGCATACCTAAATTATCCATAGATATAGTGAGTTAGGAAGTCCTCACAGGATTTTTGGTGAAGATAGATGAGACTATGATTAAGATTAAATTCTAGTTACAATAGGATTTATCTGATGTTATTAATGATGTATGTTATGAAATCTATCAGTATTTGTGATGAAATCACTTCTACTATGGCATATTTTATCTCATAATATCACATAAGTCATTTTTTATATTTTTATTCTGTTATATAAATTTTGGTGCATTGATTATCTTTTTTATTATGGATCTCTTATCTATCTTTGCACTTTTACCTTTACATTTATGGTTCTTGATTTACGAATCTCATTTTTATACATAATCAATTTTAGAAATAATTACAATTTATTGTATACTTTACAAAAAATTGTATTCCCCCTATTTTGGGATGATTTCTCCTTGCATTTATGCTTATGCTAGCTCATTTATTTAATATTATAGTTATTTATGTGGCATGGCTATTAGACAACACCCAACAATATCCTATTTTCCTAGTGATTGGCTTCAAAACATATTTATAATTTTAACATATATTACATAAATGGATATTTTATGATTCACATTCCTCTCATATCATCATCTCATTTAAAAACACTCATAAGGCTAGTCTCGATATTGCACACTTATGGTAAATTTTAAGAGCCTTTTTTGGATGACATAGTATTTAAGTACTCTCTTTTAATCAATGTGTAAGATTTTTTATGTTTGTCACTTATATCACCCATGGATGGTTTTCTAAATCCATATAGAGGGGGAACTAAAAAAAATACATAAAAAGTTTAAAATCCAAATCATTAAAACAAAAGGCAATGATCAAAAGGTAAATACAAATATTCAAAGTTCAAAATCACACCAAAATACATGGTTATTATTAAGCACATCTCCTATCCTAGTTGAATATTAAACTCCATAGTTGGTATCATGATTATCCAAGGACTATTGAGGTGAGGTAGACCAGTAGAATAGGGTAGGAGGTTACATATTTTTAAAAATATATCTATAGTGCCATCTAATTTATCACACAAGTATGAAAACTTTGTAGTTGGTTGATGACTCTATAAGGGGTCAGGATGGTGAACACATTGTGCAAAGGTAGGACATTATTACTTTTTCATGCATATAAAATCTTCATGGGATGTTCTATGTAATTAAATTATTAACCCCAAGATTTTCATCTACTAGTTAGAGTATCTTAGGTATTTGTTGTTCACACATTTCTCAACACTAGCACATTTGCTTAAGTGTGTCTCATTTATACTAAGGATTTATTCAACACCTATGTCATGTTTTTCATTTCACATATTCATCATCTGACCCTCAATAGTCCCCTTGATGAATAAAACTTAATAACTCATCACACCTCATTGGTTTCCCTTTATGAGTTACAGTGTAATACCTTGGATAGGACCATGCCTTCATCACAACTACACTTATACCTTTCATTTTTTACACCTCTTTGGTTTCCTTTTATGATTTAGATTATAGGACCTTGAATAGAATTAGGACTTCCTCAAAAAATTACCTTAACTCCTATAAGAACTATATGCCATGCATTGTTATAAATAATCATACTCTTTTACATTACAGATTAGTAGAAGCCATAGGTTTGGTTTGTAAGCTTTATTTTTTACATTTATTAATTTTCTTATATTTTGACATATCTTTGTTTGTATTATTACATTGAAATTTATTTCATCTACATATCTTTGTTTGTGTTCTTACATTGATATTTTTTCCATTTTCATATCTTTAATTGTGTTCTTATTTTCATTGATATTTCTCTCATTGTCATTTACATTTTCATTATTCATATTTCATTAACTTTCAACATATATTAAAATTTTTTATCCATTATTAATTTTGGTTTCAATTTTTTTGTACTTACAAATTCTTTGATTATAATTATTTTTAACCATGCATTTGTTCACATTTTATAGAAAAGAACAACACGTACAAACACACATTTTATTATATCATATAACATATTAACATGTGCTAAAAAGAAAATAATAACATCCTTAATGTTCATAACCACATTTTATCAAATCATAGAAAAATAAACATGTTCCATAAATAAAATGCATACATACATGAGCCATCAATAATATATATCCATATATATAGCTCAAATAGTTTGATACCATATAATATGATACAATAATAGTATAAAATATTGATCTAAGGCTAGGTTCCATCATGAGGATAGGATACAATAACCATAAAGGCTGAAGACTACCCTCTCTAAATAGTGTATTATATTGATTATGTCTATTATTGTAAACCCTATACCTATCCCTATAGATGGTCCACCTAGCCCTATACCTATGCCAACTTTTTGGATATGTCCAAGTTTGTGACTCACTCCTTAGTTAGTGACTACCATGCTCGTAGCTTCCCATCACCCACTTCTATTGGTACTAGTACTTGACTTAAATCTAATATTCTTTGCATCTCCTAACCTACCTCACTAACAAATCAAAAACAACCATCATAAGTACGTATTGAAGGCACCACATGATCAATCATCTATATAGTATCATGCTAAGATAACACGCCACCCAATATATCATGAATGGCTCTCCCCAGGGAAAATTTTAGAGGTTATTTATAGCTAAAAATCTATAAGTAGGTTTTTTCAATTTTGAAAATGGCTAATTCTAAAAAAATATACATAGGTCAAATAGCCTCAATTTTATATAATTTCATAATTTGGAACATAGATTCATCCTATAAAATACTTGATCTTATTTTGAGACATAGATTCACCAGATTTACTATATATGTATGGGTTTTATTTATTAATAAATTATATAAGACATGTATAGGCTAGTTTGTAATCACTAGGTGGGTGGGTGGGTGTGTGTGTGTGTAATAAGGACCACCTAGGACACAATAAGCTTAAGGTAATAATTATATTTTATTATGTGAAAATATTTTGAATATTCTTTCATACAACATGCTCTTCCTTCAATATGGTTTTAATAACTAAAAATAACAATAAATAAATAATTTTCAAACCTAATGTTTATTTTATTTATATCATTAAATGTTGTGCGGGTGGAATTAAAGCTATGAGGATTGAGGTTTAGAACTTGCCCCATTTGTTAGTGAATTTTTGATGTCATATTGAGGGGCCCAAAGCAAAATTTAATCTTGGCCCAACACGTCACCCATAAGATTAATGTAAGTTACTCAAATACATACATTATACTTTCTAAATTCTTCTTGTCATTTATACAAGCTATTAGCAGAAGTGAAGCTCTGGTAGTCAAATTATTGGGATGAGAGGTTGGAAACAAAGTTGTAAACAATTTCTAAGTTTGTTTCCTTTTGATTTCAATTAAATATATAGATTTATGTTTCTTCTATTCTAAAGACTAAGAAAAATTGTTTACATACACAGTTATCTATCTTAAAATGGACAAATATAATGATAAGTTCTTTGAAAAGTATTTATTTAAAGATATTTGTTGATGGTTTCTAAATTTTTATAGTCATTAATGCAAGTTATTGAAAGAAGTAAAGTTTTGGTAATGGAAATATTGAGATGAGAGGCTAGAAATAGAGGTATAGACAATTTATCATATGGTTTCTTTGTGAATGCAGCTGCAAGGTATGGATTTATGTTTCTTTTGTTTTTAAGAATGAGAGTAATTTTTTGCATGTATAATCATTTGTCTTGAAATAAATAAATATAGTGACAAGTTATTTGAAAAACATTTCTTTGCATATATTTACTGATGGTTTCTTGACTTTTCTAGTCATTAATGCAAGCTATTGGTAGAATCAAAGCTCTAGTAATCAAAATATTGGGATGAGGTGTAGACAATTTTTGAGTTGGTTTCCTTGTGATTACAACTGTAAGGTATGGATTTGTGTTTATTTTATTCTAAAGACTGAGATCAATCATTTTTTGTGCATAGTTATCTATCTTGAAATGAATAAATATAATGATAATGTCTTAACCATATCCATAATCAATAATGATAAGATCTGCCAAAATATCTTAACCATATCCATAATCAATAATGGCCTTTCAAATATATTTTTATTTCAATTAACAAACAATGCCAACCAAAATATAATTATTAATTTAATGTTATTGTGTCCTAAATCACAAGTGTTCCTTAACACATTTATAAAATCAAGTAAAATAAACATGATCTTCTTTCTATATAGTTTTAATGACTAAAAGAATTAATAATAAATAATTTTCAAACCTAATGTTTATTTTATTTCTAGCATTGAATGCAATGCAACTAAAATTAAAGATATAGGGATCAAGATTTAGATTTTGCCCCATTTTTTAGGGAATTTACACCAGCGTATTGAGGGGCCCCAAGGAAAAAAATTAGTGTTGGTTGAACACATCACCTGTGGGATTAATGGAAGTTTATCAAATGCATATGTGATGGTTTTTTCAAATTTTCTATTCATTTATGCAAGATATTGGTGTAAGTGAAGATATTGGTCCAATATAGATACTTAAAGTTCATTACACTATAGATACCTCAAATTATTTTTGTATTTAATAACAAGAGAATGTAACAATATACTTATGCATCTTTATAATAGAGTTTACAACTTTTATAGACATGTTTTCTTAATCAAACCTAAATTAAAATACACAAATTGCCTCTTAATCATTTATTTAATTTTTATTATACTCAAAAAGATTTCTCAAAACCCTAATAAAATCTCAAAATTGATCAAAAAAATTGATGTCCTTCCCCAATCAACTTTGGATTTCAAATGACTAAATTTCAAATTTCAACATGCTAGTTTTCTTCATTTTGTTCTTGATAATTGCTATTTGCATTCCCTTCAAAATTTGTTAGACTCAGATCTAGTGTTGTAGAACTGTAGTGTGTTTGAAGAACTATTATTCAATCCTTTTTTTTCAGATGTTTACTACCTAATTACCAAAGCTATATCAAATGGAAAATTGAGGACATTATATCTAATTATATATATCCTCAAGTAAGTATGTAATTTTTGTCGATCTTGTTTCTTAACTTTGAGTTTAAAAATGACAATGCACTAAAAAATCTCTCATATTCCATTGAGCCCAAAATCATTGTTTGGCACAAATTACCAAGATTAAAATATTATAAGATACTATCACATAGTATTTCACTCAAACTTAAGGTAGTCCATAGTCTAGTGATCAAGCCACCTTCGAAAGCATGGTCCAAAACTTGTTGTGGTAAATCAAAGAGAATGCTCCCTTAGCTTTTATAAACCTAAAATACCTTCAATTTATTCACCATTTAATTCTACACTCTTGTAGAAGTGTTGGGCCAAAGTTTTGATTTTATTCTAAAAATATGATGAGCTAAGATTTTTATAATATTGAGGGTACATCACAACCATGGATTCTAGTTTTTCATCCCAAGGAAAATGATATCTAATCTCAACAAAGAAACATTTTAAAATTTCCTTCAAGGTGTAACTTATAGAAGATACAACCTCAAGGAATGAATCCCTTGTAACATAAAATTCTCTGAGTCTATTAGATCGACCAACTATGTCAAAAGTGTGAGTTGTGATCTGTACTCAATTTACACTAATTACTGCACATAATCTTACCATATCTACTATATAAAAAGTGTCTTAGAGCATCATGGTCATATTGTATTTTGTTTTGAAATGTTTAAGTGGTAATTATATCTTGGTTGGCATGGTTTGTTAATTGAAATATAAAAGACATTTGAAAGGTTAATATGGATATGGTTAAGACATTTTGATAGACCTTATTTTATAGTTTATAATTTTAAAACTATGAAGATATTTTGAATATTTTTTTAGTTGTGTCATCCTCATTTTTAATAGTTATTTTTTCCTATGGCCCCATAGTTGGTTTATATTTTATACTCTAATTTTTTAGCACTTTTTACTATACTTAATTTATTATGTTATCTGGTTGGTCTTTACCACATAATTATTTTAAACAAACGATAAATTTATTTCCTTTGATAAATAATGACATGCATGATACATATTTTAAACTATGTACAAAGAACAAACTAAATAAATGCAACAAAGCCTTATGATCACATTGCATTTTATTTTTAAATGTTTAAGGTAATAATTATTTTTTGGTTGGCATGGTTTATTAATTGAAATAAATAAATTTTTAAAAGGCATGTGGTTTAGAAATTTTGGTAGATATTATTATATAGTTTATAATTTAAAAACTATGATTTTTTTTTTAATTTTTTATAGTTAAATGTCATCCTCACTTTTCATAGTTATCTTGCCTTATGACCCCATAGTTGGTTTATACTCTATACTATGATTTTTTATCATAATTTTTTCTGTACTCAATTTATTATATTATATGGTTGGTCTTTTGAGAGACGTAAAGAGGTCTTTACTCAATTTATACTTAGCCATATGGTCATTAAATCTAGCACTTAAAAAGGACAAATTTAATCTTTAAAAATAGTGACAAAATTAATCATTAAAAAAAAAGAAACCATAAATAAGATCTCAACTTTAAACTTCTTATCCTCTAACCTCTTTCTTCATTGTTTTTTTTTTCCATTATTTCTTGATTTGAATATGACACTTGATTCATTAGCTATTTATAAGTTTTTTGAAAGAGTTAATAGAAATAGCTAGTTAATCTATACCGACATGGTGATTTTTTCAAAGATTCACCAATGGAGTTATACATGAAATCTAGGATTTTATAGTAAATTTTTAGGAGTCCCTTCTTAAAATTATCCATGGCTCTCTCCACCATGGTTAACCATATGGTCTCCTTCAACACAACATCTAAAAAATTTAAACCAAAAATCACATCAATTCTCACAGATACTTTTCCGTGTGTGTGTGTGTGTCTGTGTGTGTGTGTGTGTGTGATGTACCTCTATCTAAAATCAAAATAATTACAGGAAACCACATATTATTTACTAATAGTCACACCATCAACATGACTACCAATACCCTCATGTGATGAATGGCTCCATGGAAGCATGAAACCTCTATATCAACCAGGTTGAACTACAATAGCATGATGTGTTCCATTATGCATCCACCTCATAATAGGCCAATTCAGTGCAAGTTGCTCAATTGGGTCTCCATATGGCTATGGATTTGCCTATGGTTGAAATAACACTCATATTTATTTATATGGACATGATAGTGGTGTAGTATCTATTGGCCAATTTTTTGCCCACATATGAAGCTCTAGTAGGGTTTGATGAAAAAATGGATCGAAGGAGGTTTAGAGAAAATTTGAGTAAGTTCTTCAGGGGGCCAACAAAAATGTTCAAAATAAAGCCCATAGGCCAAAGGACTAAGCTTTGTGAAGATGTATTTTATTTAGATTATTTTATTCAACTAAGTCAGTGATCATTCTTTGGGCTTCATAGGTGTTAAGTGTATGTCTTCCCTCGGGTTTGATTTTCTTTGTTTTAAATTCATGGTTTTCCTTTAGAAAAATTGTCCACACAACTTTTTCAAAGGAATGTTTCACTTTCAAAAAAAAATTATTTAAAAGCTAAATGTTGAGAATTGTTTTAGACCTTTTGTTCGAAACAATTCTTTTAAAGGATAGTTTAAAAAAAAATTGATGGGTTGTTCAAAGCAAAGTGCCCAGATAGTTTTTCAAAGGGTACTTCTTGGGACAAACGATCTAATTCAATATTTCCAAAGGGTACTTTCCCTCTGCAAAAGTGTTGAAAAAAAATTTAAAGGGCATTTTTTCTCAAAAGTGGATCGTTGCAAGTTTCCTAAAGGGTATCTTTCCCTTCGAAAGGACCTTTTTCAAATATTAAAGGGCACTTTTCTAGATAAAAATAGGGCAATTCACAAAGGAAAGGACCATTTGAAAAATCCCAAAGGTTGTTTGGCCCTTCAAAAAACTCCTTGACAAGAAGCCTAAGGAAAAATTTTAAAAGGAATTCCTTTTGAAGGAATTCCTTTGGGAAAGAGCTAAAGCAAATTTTTGAAGATAGACATGGACAAAAAGTTTGAAGGAATTCTTTCAAAAAAAAATTTGAAGAAATTCCTTTAGGAGATTTGGTTTATATAAATAAGCTGAGGGAAAGAAAGAAAAATCCAAAGGAATTCCTTCAGAATAAAATCCAAGTAGGAACTACAAGAAAAATCTTGAGAAAAAGGAAGCTTGAGACCAAGTATCCAAAAGAAATGATGCGCTGATGGATGTTAAAATCAAGATAAGCGACTAGTCATTGGAAGTAATCAAGTTTGGAAAGCGACTTAAGACTTGAAAATCCTAAAGTCATCAAGATAGAGGAACCTGAAGACATCAGACCTAGAAATGATGAATGAAAGGCTACCATATGACGTAAGCTAGGGTAGAGATTGACTTTCTAAAGGAATAGATGGAGGATGATCTAAGAGCATTTTTTTGGTAGAGAGAATCAATAGTTCACAGAAGCTAAAGATAAAATATACTTGAGTTAAATGGATACAAAAAAACCAATGTCTTTAGATTGGTTTTTTATCTATAAGAAGGGTTTGGTCCAAGTTTCAAAGAAGGAGATGGTAGGTGAAAGTAATGGCCATCACTCCTGACAAACAAATCATTCAATACAAAAGGATCATGATTTAGCTTGAGCTTAAAAGCATGAATATCTCATCATTTTTAGATAGGACACATGAGGGAGAAAGTCATCATGCCATTTTAAATGCATGAATTGATTCAATCATGCAAATGGAGATATCTAACTACTTGTAACATGGCTCTCTCAGCTCCACTAAAGGGAGACTTGGGGAATAGCTCAAGGAGATTTGGTAGTGATATTGGGTGATGCATCTCATGGTCAAAGGAGGATGATAGTAGTAGTCCTAGTCATCAATGACTTAGTGACTTCTTCCCTCTTCCCTTTTTCTCATGCAACCCTTTTTCTCTCTCTTCCATTATCTATATATATCTCATGATTTGCCATTGTAATGATTCCCAATTTTTTTAGAGTTTTGTCATCTTTTTAGGAGATGGATGCTCATTAAGATGTTTACAAAAATGTGATCCTTCAACTAGGCTAAAGCCTATTGAGATATTGTAAGAACCACCTCTTGAATGTAATGAGATGATTTCTTTGCCTATTTCTTGTCTTCAATTAGTGTTTTAGTATGTTTTTTCTTGGTGGATTCATGAATGAGTGTATTCTTAGACCTTTAGCCTTATACTTGCCTTTTTGAAGTATTTTCAAGATTTTATAGGTCTAGATTAGTGTTCTACCTAAACCTCTTCCAGCATGTGTTTACTTGATCTTCAGATAGTGCAAGCCCAAATTATCTCATGAATGTACTAGTGTGGGTTCAAGCAAATATGAGTGGTGATTTAATTTGGTGCATCGCCTGGTTAGCCTTTGTAGGAGCCCTTTTCTCCCTTCTAACCCTTTTCCCTATGAATTATTAGTTTAGTAGTAGTTTTAGGTGATCCACCAAGAAGAACTAGCCTTTTTTAAAAATCCTAAAGGCTCAACCTCACCATAGGATACCCACATCCTGAGTTTGTTCCCATGCTTGTGGCTAAAAGTGGGAGAGCCTAAAAAACTCTCCCACAAGGGTGTAATTCTAAGCTTTAATAGTTTTTGGCATGCTCGGTGAGACTAAGGTCCAAAGCAGTAGAAGGACTATTGGTGTTGTCCTTCTACATATCATCCTTTGGAGGCATTTTTTTAAACATCAATGATGACTCTAAGCATCTATCAACTAGGTTAAGTAGTCCAAGTGCCTAATTAATATATTTGGTATGTATAATCAACCATTTTTTTACCAACATGCATATCTCTACCTTATCATCACACTTATCAAGCTAATAATATTTATGTGTTCCCCCCAGTGGCCCTAAAACAACCTATCATCCCCATCATGGCCTTTACCCTCCTCCCACCCCTACATATAACCAAGATTAACCTCCTATGAATTCAAATCAGTCTATTATTTCCCCTTGTCAAGACTATGTTTACCTTGTTACATCCTTATCATGATTCAAGTAATCATTATCATATTATATCAAGTTTATAAGGGAGATTGGTGGGGGTTTGGATCTTTCTCTAGTCATCCCTATCCATGTTTTATAAGAGGCAAGGAGTTCTCTTTAGTTGGTCAAGAATAGGTGGGTAGTTTTTGAGGATGAATAATCAATAGTTTGTGAGGGGGAGAACAAGATGTGATTGAGAAGCATGGTCCAAAATTCAAAAAGTGTGTTGATATCTTATGAAGATCAGCAGACCCAATACAATCAGTCATATGTGTCATCTCCCCTCCAAGAGCCTCAATCTCAATTTACAAAGGTTTCAAATCAACCCCTTACACCCATTCCCACTCAAGAGTGTGAAACCATCCCACCATGGATCTTTTCCTACACCTTTGACCCTGACTATGTCATGCCCTCTCTTGTGAAACCACCCTCTCCTGTACCCATTCAAAAGGAGGAAAAGGTGGTTATTTCCAACACATTTCCATCCTAAAAATTGATTCAACTAGTTTAAGAGAATAAAGAAGAGTTATCAGTTATGGTGATTCAAGAGCTAGTTCAATAAAAGGAGGAGTTTATGGTTGAAGAATATAAAAAAGAGGGGTTAGCTTAGCTCAATGAGCTTGACCTACAAGAGTTCCAAGAATCTTTCTCCCTCCCTCAAGAGCCACCTACAATTCCACCCAAGGTCCCTAGTTGGAAAGACACTCTCTCAAGCTGCAAGCAAGGTGAATTTTTTCACCCTCCCAGTATCTCCCTCTTGGAGGAAGAGCCTATTTTGCAAGGAATAGAGGAGGAGCTTACAATCAAGTTTGAGCCTGAAGTAGACAACACAAGTTCCTATGATGAAGAAATCATGATAGGTAGTCCAATTTAGAAAAGGGAGGAGAAATTAGGTTTGGAACAGCTGTGGCATGGCTTTGACATTGAGGAATTAGAGCTTGGAGGTAGTACTAATGCCTTCATACTTAAGGAGGAGTGTATTCAAGATGCAAATGAGAGCAAAGAGGATCAAGATGAAGTATGGAAGTAGTTGTACCATGACTTCATGGAACAGGTAGAGGTTCTAAACTAGCACATGCCTCTTCAAAAGTTTGAGGATGAAATTGCCAATCAGGTTGAAGAAGCTGACCAATCTCAAGATGAATTATCCTATGAAGAATGTCTTCAAGAATGAAGAAGAATGGTTAGATCTAGAGCCATAAAAATATGATGCATTGGGCCTTGGATGGACTAACAAAATACCATACGGCTCCCTTCAAAGCAAGCTGAGCAAATATGGAGTTGAATTTGGCATTGTCTCAGATGACCAAGAAGAAGCTACCTTTTAGAATGACTTGGAGCTTTTTTGCTTAAGTCTAGATGGCAAACCAAGCACCAACTCAGAAAAAGTTGTCACATGTTGTGTTTGATTCAAAGCACAAATTTGAGCCATCAAATAAGGAGACTACAAAATCCCCTACAGTCCAACATGAATCAATTTTAGAGGACATGAACCATTATGTCTACATTGAAGACATGTTTGTTCCATTCCATCCATTAGAGGGTACACCAAAAGGATTTACCATAAATCAACGTGGTTCACCAATTCTGGTACCTCTAAAGTAAGGTATCTTTCATCTTGATTTGTTATAGGTGAATGATACTCATACTTTCCCATTTGATCTAGGAGGGATATAATTGTAAATTATAACCTTTTATATATTAGGGTAGATTTCATGATTTCCTCAAATTTCCTTGTGCACATTTATTTTATGTTCTATTTTTCCTTTCCCTAAGTGCCTTGGGCACTTTGTGTTATTTTTGTATATCCTAATTGCTTTAAGAGTAATTTCCAACAAGGGTCAGCCTTGTATCTAGTTCAAACTAGGTCAATTGTAAAGGCAAATGGAGACTCTGTGCCTAATGAATTAGACTTTGACTGATTAGACTAGGTTCCCAAGCATAGGATGCATGCTTCCCTGCAAGTTGCCAAAGATTTTGGCCAATTTTTGGCCCACATATGAAGCTCTAGTAGGGTTTGATGAAACAATAGATCAAAGGAGGTTTAGAGAAAACTAAGAAATTTCCTTAGGGGGCTAGCAGCACTGTTCAAAAGCAAGCCCATAGGCCAAAGGACTAAGCCTTGTGCAAAGTTATTTTATTTAGCTTCTTTTATTTAGCTAAGTCATTGATCATTCCATGAGCTTTGTAAGTGCTAAGTGTGTCTCTTCCCTTAGGTTTGTTTTTATTTGTTTTAAATTCATGGTTTTCCTTTAAAAAAATTATCCACTCAAATTTTTGAAGGAATGTTTCACTTTCAGTAAATTTTTCTTAAAAATCTAAGCATCAAGAATTATTTCAGAACTTTTATCTAAAATAATTCTTCTGAAGGATGCTTTCAACAATTTTGAAGGGTTGTTCAAAGTAAAGTTCCTAGATAGTTTTTTGAAGGGTACTTCTTTGGAGAAATAGTCCAATTCAATATTTCTAAAGTGTTTTTTCCCTCCACAAAAGTTCCAAAAAAAATTTTGAAGGGCATTTTCTTCTCCAAAGTGGACCATTGCAAGTTTCCCAAAGGGTATCTTTCCCTTTGAAAGGACCCTTTTCAAACGTCAAAGGTCACTTTTCTCAACAAAAATAGGGAAATTCACAAAGGAAAGGACCATTTTAAAAGTTCCAAAGGGGTCTAGCCCTTTAAGAAACTCTTAACAAGAAGCCCAAGGGAAAATTCTAAAAGAATTCTTTTAGGAAAGAACCAAAGAAAATTTTCAAAGATAGATGTGGAGAAAAACTTTGAAGGAATTCCTTTGAACAAATTATCTAAATAAATTCCTTTAGGAGATTTGCCTGAAATAAATAGACTAAGGGAAAGAAAGAAAAATCCAAAGGAATTCCTTTGGAAGAAAATCCAAGCAAGGGCCATGGAGAAAAGGCCTAAAAATAAAGAAGCTTGAGATGGAGTTTTCAAAGGAAATGATGGGTTGATGGACATCAAAATTAGGATAAGTAACTAGCCATTAAAATTAATTAGGTTTGGAAAGCCTGAAGATTTAAGGCTTGAAAAGCCTAAATTCATCAAGCTGGAGGAACCCAAAGACATCAGGCCTAGAAATGATGAATAAAAGCCTACCATAAAGTGTAAGTTGGGGTAGAGATTGACATTTTAAAGGAACAGATGGAGGATGATACAAGAGAATTTTTAGCTGGCAAAGAGAATTGATGGTTCATGGAAGTTGAAGCTCAAATAGACTCGAGTTAAATAGATATAAGAAAACCAATGTCTTTAGATTATTTTTTCATCTATAAGAAGGGTCTAGTCTAGGTTTCAAAGCAAGGGTTGGTAGGTGAAAGTAATGGCCATCACTCTTAAAAAATAGCCATTCAAGGTAAAAGTAACATGGTTTGACTTGAGCTTAAGAGAATAATATCTCATCCTTTTTAGATAAGACGTGTGAGGTAGAAAGTCACCATGACATTTTAAATGCAACAATGGATTCAATCACACAAATGGAGACATCTAGTTTCCCACAACATGGCTCTCTCAGCGCCACTAAAGGGAGACTTGAATGCAAGAATGGCTTAAGGAGATTTGGCAGTGATCTTAGGTGATGCATCTCATGGTCAAATGAGGATGATAACATCAGTCCCAATCATTAATGACTTAATGACTTCTTCCCTCTTCCCTTTTTCTCACATATCCCTTTTTCTCTCTCTTTTATTCTCTATATATATCTCATTATTTTCCATTACAATGGTTCCCAATTTTTTTATAATTTTATCATCTTACTTGGAGATGGATGCTCATTGAGACATTTTCAAAATGTGCTCCTTAAAATAGGCTAAACCCTATCAATATATTATAAGAACTACCTCTTGAATGTAATGCGATAATTTCTTTGCCTGTTTCTTGTCTTTGATTAGTGATTTTTTATGCTTGTGCTTGGTAGATTCATGAATGAGTGTATTCCTAGCCCATTAGCCTTCTGCTTTCCTATTTTGATTATTTTTAATCTTCTTTAGGTCTAGATTAGTGTTCTGCCTAAACCTCTTCCAGTGTGTGTTTACTTGATCTTGAGATAGTGCAATCCTAAATTGTCTCATGACTGATCTCGTGTGGGTTCAAGCATAGATGTGTGGTCATTTAATTTAGTGCATCACTTGGATATCCTTCATAGGAGCCCTTTTCTCCCTTCTAACCCTTTTCCCTATGAAGTTTGAGTTTAGCAGTTGTTTTAGGTGTCCACCAAGAAGAACTAGCCTCTTTTAAAAAGCCTAAAGGCTCAACCTCACCATAAGATACCACATCCTAAGGTTATTCCCACACTTATGTCTGGAAGTGGGAGAGCCTAAAAAACTCTTCCACAAGGGTGCAACTCCAAGCTTCAACAATATCTGTTATTTTATTGTAACATATACTCCTATATATCCTTTTTTTCACCACCATCATCATCTCAATACCTTAAGTTAGTGAGGATGAGTAATAAGAACATTTTTTGGCATCCCTCCACCTCTTACTCTATGTCACTCTCTCACATGTTGTGCCTAATATGCTAGGACTACTATCAGCACCTAAGGATGTGGTAATCCCAACTACCCTAGAAAATGAGTTACTAGATGTGGTTTTACCCACCACACATTATGTTTAGTGATCCCCAATTGACCATGCACCTTAAACGTGTTTTATCATGATTTTAAAGTATCTTTAGTGTCCTAATATGGATTCCAAATAATCTACCCTCATGTGATAGTTTTTAATGTTGGGTCATGTGGTATAATACACCATGTGATCCTATCTCCAACTAAACACACATGGAAAGGCATAATCCACTACATGCAGTAATCTTAAAAAGTAATACATAGTAAATATCTCATATATCCATCTACTTTAATATAATAGGAGATGTGGTCATATGTCCCCATGATAGAATATTATATAAATTATGCATCAGCTATACCCAAATAACAAATCCCAAGCCATATAGTGTGTCATCCTCAAACATGGTCCAACACAATGAAATATTATGTAGTAGGAACTTCTGATGTGAATTGTGATACATCACACAAACTATCACAAGTCCAATAATGGCCTTCAACATATTTGGAATGGCTGACACATACACATCAAATAGATGTACTTTAAAACCCAAATTGACATATCTCTCTGAGCAAGTTTTCCATAGGCTAATGATCCCCTCTTAACATCTATCTCTAGTGCATCACACACCATAGGTGTGTTCACGATATGAATTCCCAAAAAATCATGGATATCCTCTAGGGTGATACCCACCTTAATGGTATCCCCATCCACATCCCATCATAATGTGTTTGGCATACACTCCCATGTTTACTAATAACATGGTAACCATCTCAACACTCAACATAATTCATCACAACTCCATAAACCCAGTAAATTCCAAGGCCTTTAGTTGTGCCTGATCTCCTATAGGCAACCTATATAGTAAATATGGTATCCACTAATCTCCATAACCTTTTTCATCTCTAAAAAAATCAAACAAAAAATAAATTATGAGTTCACTATCCAAATGATAATCAACTATAATTTAAAAATAAAAAACATACTCATCAAAAAAAATTTAATCTATCATTCCTAACTAAGTTGTCCATTTATCTAACTACATCAGCATGTTCTATTCTTTCATTCTTAGTCAAACAATGTACCCTACTACATTGGCCCATCCTATTTCATACAAATTTGACCATATATCCTACTATATTTGGCCATCCTATTTTATACTAAGGTGACTAGGTATAACATTGTCAACTACTTACCTTGACTATTTCAATCACATGGTACACATTCAAACACTTTATTACACTATTGCCCAACTTTAAAACTAAGTCAGCCACCGTTTGTTTCTAACACAGTAAACCACCTTGTACGCTTTCAACCAAATTTTATTTTCAACATAGTCGACCACTTTCCTACATTGTCAGCTAGCATTAAAAATAATTCATCCACTTTTTTTTTAAAACACAACTAACCACCTTATACGTAGTAAACACTTTTTATTTCCAACATGCTCAGCCAATTAATACATAATCGACCACCTAACCAAATATGGAATATTTAGCTAAGTCAGCTAGGCATTCAAACTCAGTTGTAATTTCTAACCAACTTGTAATAAATGCCCTAAACCATTTTTTCATATTTTAACTCCTACCTATTGTTTATCATAATTTTTACTCTATAACATTTTTTTTTGGGGGGGTAGAATATTTTGCTACACATATTTTCCCTGGCATCTAATTTTTATAAATAGTTCATTTTAAATCCTAAAATGTTAAATATTAATATTAAATACAATTCATAGCTAGACTATGCCTATAGAAATCATGATCTATCCCCAAGCCTATCCTCCAACACATCCACCTCCCTAAGGTTAAACCATCATATATATATATATATATATATATATATATATATATATATATATATATATATATATATATATATCATCTCAACTAGGACACCCATGACTCTAATAGTCAACTATATAACATGAACAAATGATAATTAATTTATCCCTTTATATTCAAATTTTGAAAATTCTAAAGCTTCAATTATTTAGTGAGAAATTATTTATTTTACTCATAACTTTACTTCTATAATCTCTTTTGACAAATAAAAAATTAGTTATGGGATCTTGAGAAAGTAGATAAATTTTTAGTCTTAACCACATATTTTTTTTTTAAAAATGAATTTTATCTCATTTTACAAGTTCATCCCTTGTTCCATACATTGGACACCACTTTCATATGCTTCTCATGCAGCTCTTATTCAAGAGCAACATGGTAAGTGAAGGTACTCATTTAAAAATTTACATTCATTTATTTACCATTTTTTACTATAATTTGTTAGCTTAGCATTCTGCATTTCTATGAACACTTGGGAATATTACAAGGTAACATCTAAAATTTTGGGATCATTGAAAAAGATTAACTCCAATGCATGAGTTGCAATGCATTGGGTTTTATAAAGGCCCTATTGGTGGAATAGAGGTGAGTGGAGTAGTTGTTTACCTTGGATAATTTAGATATGGTATTAATGTGTGTGTGTGTGTGTGTGTGTGTGTGTGTGTGTGTGTGTGTGTGTGTGTGTGTGTGTGTGTGTGTGTGTGTGTGTGTGTGTGTGTGTGTGTGTGTGTGTGTGTGTGTGTGTGTGTGTGATTGATATGGGTGGATTGATTATGGATCTAAACTAAAGTGGGCCTGACCAAAATAAATTCATAAATAATTATTGTTAGGGTATAAATCAAGGCTTGTGGTCCAAACAAGATGAAAAAAATTCAAGTTGGCTCTTGAACTAGGGGCTGGATAAGCAATTAGGAGCCAATGTTTTATGCAAGATAATGTAATCACACTAATAATGAAGCATAGCTTAGAATCCAAGGGAATAAGAATACAATAAAATGTAGCATATATAATCAAAGGTTGTTGCATTTGTTAGATTGCAATTGCACATATACAAAGGGAAATTATGATTATTATGCAAAAGGTATTAAAATTAGCAATAGCACAATATGAATAACTATATTAAAATAATACTCATGCACAACTAGAATACTAATATACTAGCCTAATGGATATTCTTATAAGATTCACGAGTTTGAAGAAGAATCAATATTTGCATATCAAGACCAATTACAAAACAATCTCTATAATTTCCTATTAATCTTAACAAGTAAAATTATTCTTCATTTAAGATAGAGAGGATACAAATATATAAGATTAGGGAGGGAATTCCTCATCCTCAAAGTGTTGTCTAAATTTACATCTTTAAAAATAGAACCGTGTCAAAATCATGTAAAGCATGCATGTACAAAAATGTATCCATAATTAAGATTTCTCAACTAAAATACAATATATATTCTAAAGAAATTTGGAACCATTTGTTCCAACTTAATTCAAACATGAAAATAAATACAAATATTGAAGGAAGTGTTAATGTGGCACTAATATAAGAGGAATTTAATTTGATGATATCTATGTAAATAGAAGTGGAAGTTATATCCCCTTGAGGGATCAAAACTGGCCCTATGGAAGTATGCATCACTACATATCCAAAAACTTAGGGATATTGATGATGTGGAAACACTTATAGTTGAATGCATGTTTGGTACTAACCCCAACACTCACTTTATGGCCTTAATATTTTCAAGTAATGTGTTTGTTGTTTCAAACTCTTTTTTGTAATATAAAAATTGAGTAGAGAAGGTTATGTTTTTGAGCTCTTAGATTCAGATCCAAGGGATTCAGACTTCATTAGTTTATCCTTGGAAACATTAATCAATTGCATAATATCATCATTATTCTTATTTATATCTCCCTCAACTTCCTCCTTGAATATATCTATAGCTACTCTAAGGAGTTTTCTATATTGGCCCTATTTACTAGCTCTCTATTAGAAGTTATCACATTCGTGACCCTAATATCTCTCAAAATCTCTAATGCCTCATTCTCATGGATTTAAAAATGTCCTATCAAATCCTTCATTTGTGTATGCTATTTAATTTCACCATCCATTTTCATAATTACATAACTTAGGTTCCATGTGGCATCTTGGGTTGACATCAGGGTCAGGTGATTGAATGCACTACTTTTGGCACATTAAATCTAAAAGTTAAGCCTTTTCTCAAATTATTTTAACTGGTGGAAAATATTAAAAACCTTCATCCTCTCAAGATTTATTTCTCCCTAGATGTTCAAATATTATCAAAATATTATATAACCTTGTGGTGCACTTTGTATAATATCTACAATTTCTTGAGGAACATGGATGATCTATATCTATAGTGGCCACTATTGTGCTTCATCATTACTCTTGTACATTTATTTCATATCTTCTCCATATGAATCCACAAAAGAATGTAAATATTTTGTATATTTTTTTGGGTATTTAGATCCTTTTAATTCTTTATATCCAGGAGAAATAAGTTTTCCCTTTGTTCAAACCTTATTTCCTCCCTTATATTTATGTTCACTACTTTCCTCTTCTTCACCCTATGAATTTTTCCACTCTACCTATCCAAATGAGTGGATATGGTATATATCTTTTAGATTAAAAAATTATATATCTCATCTCTTTGGCATTGTATCTCATTAATCCATTGGGGTACAATAAGCTCCACTTCTTCTAGTTGACTTAGGTATTTAGAGGTAGAGGGTGGAGTTATTGTGGGAGGTAGAGTTATTACTAGAGGTACCAATGAATCATTTATTTGAATATGGAATTGGAGGGGTGGATAAGTAATTATTTTCCATCTTGAGGTTTACCTTTGAGGGGTAACCTTTGCCACTTATTTAGTCAAAATTGGAGCTTTAAAAACTATCATCATGGTTCACTTTACAGAGACATATTGGGGCAGTGCAGTGTCAATTTTAAGAGGGTCTATTGGATAACCTATTAGAAATATTTGGTGAATCTAGGGAAAATTGAATTGTAGATTTGGAAAATCCTCCATGAGTAATGATGACTATATGTCATTTTTGAAGAAGAGAAAACATGTAGTTTCCTTTTTTTTGTACAACTATTTGGCTACATGGAATGTATTTACTAAATGGCTATATCAAATGGTTGAGCCAAAATATTGTGCTGACTAAATGTGTTGGAGGCCTAGATGGATTTTTCAAATGATTGAGCCAAATGACAATGTCAGATGGCTTCACCAAATGGATACACTAGATGACTGTGTCAAACAGTAAAACTGAACCAAGATGAAGGGTTACCAGTGTGGCCAATCTACTACTTGGTTGCTCGATCACCTCCATAAGCCTATAAATATGCCCTCAAACATAGTTTTACAAAATTTTCACATTTTATTATGCATCCCCCCTAGCCCTACTCATAGCAATTAACCATAGTAATAAAATATGTTTTTGAAGAACTTGCCATAATGCCAAGCTTGTATAGTTTGAATATCATACAACAACCACTTCTATATGTGTACAAGATATAATAATTGGATTTAAAAATCTAGTTATATGTCTTGACATCATGTTGTAGATTTACCAAGTTATATCTTGAATAAATAATAAGTTCACATTGTTTAAGGAGAGCTTTCTAAATATGAATAGAAATAAAATTTACAAAGGGTTTATAAGAAGAATTTAGATTCCATGTGTAAGGAATTAGAAAAAATTATGGTGTCACCTATACAAGTATTGCCATTATTTTAGATAATATGATATAAAAAATATTATATCGTTAACTGGTCAAGCTACCTCTAGTAAAAAATGTCAAGCATCCATTAGATAGCTTCAAAACCCATTCAGAATCATATGGGATAGCTAAAAAATGGTTGAGAATGTCTATTATGAATCTATGGGATGCAATTTAGATGACAGGGATAATGAATAAGAAGATATGGTTATTGAACAATTATCAATCAATAAAAATATGAAACCCATGGTGACATAAATATTAAATTGTTACATAAAATTTAAGACTACGATTAGTCTATAATGTGGTCCCTAATCCTTAATTCTATGCAAAAGTTTAATATTTACATCTCTTATTGTTTGTTATCCCTATCATCTACATCGCACCCTACATCTTCATAATAAGCATTCTTGACCATTTTTTTAGCTAGCTCATATTATCATGGATGGATTCTAAAGCTATATAATGGATCCATGACATGGTTACTATAGGTAGCTTCACCAATTCTTGATTTAGTCTTTTTTATATCAGGTTATTTTCAAAATAAAGGTAATACTTCGAGAAGATGCACCATTTTTTTTGCTAACTCTTGACACATGGAATTTGAATTACCCTTATAAACCCCTTGTATATTTGATTTTTCTTCATATTCATATATTACTCTTGTACATTTATTTCATATCTTCTCCATATGAACCACAAAAGAATGTAAATCCTTTGTATATTTTTTGGGGTCATTTGGATCCTTTTCATTCTTTATATCCAAGAGAAACAAGTTTTCCCTTTGTTCAAACCCTATTTCCTCCCTTATATTTATGTTCACTAATTTCCTCTTCTTTACCCTCTAAATTTTTCCACTCTACTTATCAAAATGAGTGGATATGGTATATATATTTTGGATTAACAAATTCTATCTCTCATCTCTTTAGTATTGTATCTCCATAATCCATTGGGGTGTAATAAGCTCCACTTGTTCTTCTAGTTGACTTAGGTATTTACAGGTAGAGTGTGGAGATATTGTGGGAGGTAGAGTTATTACTAGAGGTACCAATGAATCACTTATTTGAATATGGAATTGGAGGGGTGGATAAGTAATTATTTTCCATCTTGAGGTTTAATTTTGAGGGGTAACCTTTGCCACTTGTTTAGTCAAGCCTCGATTTTTAACAACTATCATCATGGTTAACTTTATAGGGACAGATTGGGGTGGTGCAGGGTTAATTTTAAGAGGGCTTACTGGATAAAATTTTAGAAATATTTGGTGAATCTATGGAAATTTTAATTATAGCTTTGGCAAATCCTCCATGGGCAATGATGAATATATGCCATTTTTGAAAGAGAGAAAACGTGTAGTTTCCTTTTTTCATATAACCAATTGGCTAAACTAAATGCATTTAATAAATGGATATGTTGAATGTCTAAGCTAAAAGTTTGTTCCAATTGGCTATGCTAGATGGATGTGTTGAATGATCATGCCAGAGGCATAGATGGCTCTATCGAATGGTTGAGCCAAATGACTATGTCAGATGGTTACACTAGATGACTGTGTCGAATGGTAAAGCCAAACTAAAATGAAGGGCTACCAATGTAGCTAATATACTACTTAGTTTCTCGATCACCTCCATAAGCCTATAAATATGCCCTCAAACCTCATTTTACACACTTTTCACATTTAATTCCTCATCCCCCCTATCCCCACCTACAGTAATTCACCATAGTAATAAAATATGTTTTTAAAGAACTTTCCATAATACCAAGCTCATAAAATTTTAATATAATATAATATCCACTACCATATGTGTACATGATACAATAATTGGATTTCAAAATGCAGTTTTGTGTCTTAACATCTTGTTGTAGATTTGCCTAACTATATCTTGTAGAAATAATTTCACATTGTTCAAGGAGAGCTTTCTGAATATGAAGAGAAATAAAATTTACAAGGGGTTTATAAAAAGAATTTATATTTAATGTGTCAAGAATTAACAAAACTAATGGTGCCACCTTTACAAGTATTGCCATTGTTTTAGATAATCTGATATGAAAAAGATTAAATCAAGAACTGGTCAAGCTACCTCTAGTAATTAATGTCATGCATCCATTAGATAGCTTCAGAACCCATTTATAATCATATGGGATAGCTAAAAAATGGTCAATAAATATTATGAAGTTGTGGGATGTGATTTAGATGACAGGGTTAATGAATAATAAGAGATGGTAATTAAACAACAATCAATCAATAAAAAAGATGAAACCCTTGGTGACATAATTATTGAAATTTTACATAGAATTAAGGATTAGGATTAGTCCATATGGTGGTCACTAATATTTTATTATATGTAAAATTTTAATATTTATGTCACCAAGGGTTTCATCTCTTTTATTGTCTGATCGTTGTTCAATTTCCATCTCTTATTGTGCATTATCCTTGTCATCTAAATCACACCCTGCATCTTCACAATAGACATTCTCAACCATTTTTTTAGCTAGCTCATATTATTATGGATGGATTTTGAAGATATCTAATGGATCCATGACATGGTTACCATAGGAAACTTCACCAGTTCCTAATTTATCTTTTTTATATCAGCTTGTTTTTAAAATAAAGATAATACTTGGAGAAGATGCACCATCATTTTTACTAACTTAGAGCACATGGAATCTGAATTCCCCTTATAAACCCCTTGTAAATTTGATTTTTCTTCATATTCAAAAATATATCCTTTAACAAAATGTGAACTTCCTATTTTTATAGGATATCTAGGAAAAAGTAAAGGTACACATGCAGTGTTTTGTTTGTACATGCCATTAAAATCACTTCAGTATCCTTCAACTAGTGAGGTACATTTAATGGTTCTATCTTTCAAGGTTTCAACTTTGGTTTCCTTATTATTTTTTACCTTGTCCTAGTAGGGTTTGGGAATATAGTCCTTGATTTTTTTTTTTTCCTTTCTTCTTCTCATGCCCTTAAGCTTTAACCCTAGTGAATGTTCTTGCATTTCCATTCAGCACTATCATTTGATCTACCATTTGAAAGTGTCATTCAATAGTGTTATTTGGCACTACCATTTGACACTTATATTTGTCAATATTGGAGGTGTTGTTATTCATCACTATCATTTTGCTCCTTTAATTAGCATTGTTTGTGTTCACTATTCGGTATCATCATCTAGTTCTTCAGTTCAAGTTTTGTTGGTTGCCTTGTTTGATATCGGGGGTGGTGGGTATATATATGTGGTAAATTAAATTTTATTCTAAGATAATGTCATAAATAGTTTTTGAGATGAACCCAAAACTAATTTACATCACTAAAATTTTGATGATTTGGTCCCATCTGTCTACCCTACAAAATTTCCAAAACCAAAATCTAATAATTGGGATATTCATGAATTAATGAATATGTGCCTCTAGAATTTACCCTAGGGTAGTGGTAACTATGATAAAGATAAGGATTTTGGGGAAACTAGTGTCCCTATAAGATTAAAAAATTAAATTTAAACTAAATTTTGATAATAGACTCTTTTATTTAGATCCATTATTTGGGTTGATGTTGAAATAATAGAAGAATCAATTGAACTAAAACATAGTGGCCTAGGAATAACAGGTGGAAAATTTGTAGCTTAAGTATCTATAATATAAATAGAAGAAGAAAGATAATAAATTACCTTGTTAACATCTTGTCTCTCTTCATTAGTGGGGATCTACTAGTCTAGTTCCTTAGCTGGGGTTTCTTCTTCATAAAAGCTTCCTAGGCTCATTGCTTTGAAATTTTCTAACTCTACTTCCTCTTATATTTCATCTTGGAATCCTTCCTAACTTAAACTTTGATTTAATCCCTTAATAATTTATACATTCCCTTCCTCTTCATCCTTATTATAATCAACTACTAATATGGCATGCCCATACTCTTCCTCCTTTGGTCCCTCGTCAAGAGATTCTCCTATAGTGGCAAGACCTAATGATGGTCTTTCTTCTAGTTGTCAATATTTGAGTGAGGCTTGGATAACACTATATTTCCTTTGGTAAGTTATTATTGATGTAATGGAAGATGAAAGAGAAGATGAAATATATGAAGGATCCATAGTAAGAGGGGTTTTCATTGCATGTAGTGGTGAAGCAATAGAAAGTGGAACAATAATGTTCTAGGGAAGAATGGATGAAGATGGAACTAGTATGGTAGGGAATATTTGAGTAAATTTTACCTAATTAGTGGATATGGATGGAGATGAACTTACTTGAGGTGCTTGAGTGGATGAAGAATTAGATCGAAGAGATGATAAAGAATCTTGGAAAAACTCTAGGAGATTGACATGTGTAGGTGTTGTAAGTATAGGGAGAGTTTTCAAAGAGAATGTACTCTTTGTATATCCTAAGGAGGTGAAAACCTTTAAATTTTAGTGGTTTTTTCCAAAGTGTTGGTATAAAATGAAGGGGTGGAAGAAAGATGAGGACTAGGAAGACCTCTAATAATTTCCTTTCTAATCTATAGGTTTTACTCCTTTTAACCTCTAAACTCTCCCTCTAATAGATTGGTCTCTTCTTCTATAGGAGAGGGAGGACAATAATTTTATATTGGGTTATATGGCTATGTAAGAGGCCACTAATGACTCTAGGATATATATGCCTACTCTACCATATTTTTTCCTTTTATTTGGTAATATTTAGATCACACTAATTGAATGTCCTAGGCAACTATCATTGACATTTACTTGTCCCTCATATGACTCCAAACTTTAGAGTCATATAATAAATTCATCAAAATAACATATTTATCATACTTTTGGTGGCTATATTTTATTTTCAACCCTTTTTTTCTTGAGGATTTGAAGATAGTCTCTAAATTTTCTATTGGGGTCCCATTCCCTAAATTGGACCACCTTTCAATTGTAGTGGGATATGAAATTCCCCACCTGATTGAAATGTTCTCTCACCATAAACTAAAGATGATCAATTCTTAGAGGTGTCTTATGGTAATAATATTGATGTTTGATCAAATATCCTCATCTATATTATTTACAACTGGTGTCCCACCTCTTATTTTTTAAGTTTGTCTAGAATGTTGTGTGATAAAAACAAAGGGGGTTCCCTTGTCCCTTAAATTATAATTATAGTATAATATGGATAATACCAATATTCACCTATTTTATCTATTCTTCTCAAATTATTATATATTATGGGCACATGAGTTATATGAATGGCTTGGTAAATTTTAGGATAAATTTCATCAAAATCCTTGAAATCTCATTCCTGAATCTATAGACAAACAAGAAAGAATAGTCCTCATAGATTATATTATCCAAATATTATACAGAGAGATACCATAATTCTCCATGGGATCTATGGAGTTCCCCAAGGACTGCATTTGATAGATATGGCATGATTTAAAAAATTCCATCAACTAGACTTTATTCATGCTTAAACATCTATGTCTTAAATCTAACACTAAAAACCTCTTCTAGGGAAACAATTTTGTTAAAAATTAAGAGAATTTCAAAAAATATGACCCATTTCACTTGTAAATAATTAATTATATCAAAAACATATAAAATTTTTAGAACAACCATGGTTATCTTGATACTAGTCTAAATTTTATGATACATTTTGAGGAAAGTCTTCCCTTAGGGTTCAATCGCTATACATTCACTATCCAATGCATGAATTTTCCCTCTAAAATGTGTAGACACTAAAATTGAGACACACACATGTGTAACTCCCTATGTCATAAGCCCCCTTGAGCCCTATTTCAATAATAATAATTAGTTGTCCTAACCAATGCTTTTACCCCTCACATATTTAATTAATTTGAAATCTATAATTAAGTTAATTAAAAACCCATTTTGACACCTTACTTGGCCACCTCATCCTAAGACTAATTCTCACCTAATGAGTCACATCAAGACTTAGTCCCCTTATCCTAATTACCCAAGACTTATTCTCACCTCAAAATGAAATTCCTAACCAACTACATCCTTCTTAACCTCCTATTTTTACCATTTTATAATAGGTTCCACACTTGGCATGAGGAGCAATAGAAAATAGGATAAAGATAGTAGTTTTACCCATTCTAAGGCCATTGACATTGGTCAACCCATGGTTGATGTCGATGGGATCACCGACATCAGTTATATAAGCCAAACTCTAAACTGATGTTCAGGTCAGTAAAAATCAAGAAAACTCCTTATTTTCATACAAGTTTTTGAAATTAAAATTTTGACATCTTCACTTACTATTATCTCACATAAATCAATCCAAATTAGGAACCAAGCTCTTGAGAACCAGCAGCATCTACTTATTCTCTCTATTTAGGGCATTAGTTTAGACTACCTGCTAGGAACCATCCATTTAGCACTTATCATTTAGTCACCACTGCAGCTAAGTACATCAAATATTCTATATGTCTTTTAATAAATTACTTTTTAATCACTTTATATCTACTAGTCATTGCTTTACACATTCTTGACTAAACCCTTGTGAGGGAGTTATAAAGCTTACCTACTTATTTCACCTTGACCCAATACACAAAACCTCTAACTAGATCCATCCAAACCATACTCTCTCTCTCAAAACTCTCACAAACCTTCCAGACCTAACCAAAACCATTTTCCCAGACTCAAAAAATCCTTTTGCAAGCTCCTAGGCACTTATTACCCCTATAGACCTCGGCAGCCTAATCGACATTAGTCACCTTCCACCATTGACCTCGGTAGTATAACTGATATCGGTCACTTCCTTACCGACCTCAGTAACATAATCAACATCAGTAACTGTGGATTTCCTAAACCTTCCAAAACCTACCCAAAAAACTTCCAAAATATAAATAGAACATACCACTTACACTCTATTACTTTTTGTTGCACTCAGGTTGTGAATAATGGTAACATTATCTCTCTTTTATTCTCTCTTTCCCTCTCTCTTGATTATTTATTACTTTTTTATCTCTCAAAAGTGTACTATCATATCTAAAGAAGTTTGACACTTCTTGGAATAAGCACATAGCTTGGCAGCCCACTCAGATATCTGCTAACAAAATTTTTGTGGTAGTGATTTCTTACTTATAATTAGTCCTCCCCAGCCAAAGAGGAGTGCTCACAATGTCTAGATATGATACACAAACCAATCCGATTTTATTCTAATCACTTATCCATATCCTTATTTTCTATTTTTCTTTAGACTTGAAATAGACAAATTTTAGTGAAACATTTTTGGCATGCCCGATTGGACCCTAGAGTTTTCCTTGGGTTCATTGCTTGTTTTAAGCATTTATATAGGTGCATTATAATGAAATTTTCCTTTATTGCATTTTCCTCTTCTCTTCTCTCTTAGAATGAAAAATTCAACACTTTTTTTTTTTAAGGACAATAAACTAAAATTTCTTCTTTTCTCTTTGCCTTTAAAAGCAATTTATCATTTTTATTACAAGATTGAAAAATTATCTTTTTTATCTCTTTCTTGCATGCAGATTAGGATAGTGAATTTCATTATATACTCTTATTTCATCTTTGTTTTCATTTGAATCTAAACATTTTAGATTTGGGTTTAAAACTTATTGCACTTCATTGTTTGCTTGTTGCATATATTAGCTCACCTAAATAAATTACAAGCATAAGGAATGAATTGTACTGCACATATGTTACACAAACATATCAAACTCACAAAAACAAACATCTAAACTCACTTGATACAAGACCAATTAGGATTTTATCACCTGGTGGATTACCTTACCCTACTCGACTATCCTACTTGGATTTCACCACCAAGGGGAGAACCCACTCTATTCTTTGGTGGAGTATAAAATCTAGGCAGAAGGTATATTTTGTCTAAATGGTCCGGCTTGGCTTTAGGTTCATAAAGTATGGGGAGCAAGATCCTATAACAAGACCTATACCTAGTCTAACACATATTTCCTCTTGAGCACTAAAACTAACCTGAAACTAGCTCTAAATTGCTTTCCAGTACCTTCATTAGCCAAATTTTCTTCTCACTATCTAATTAAGGCATAAGCTAACATGAGATTAAAATTAATCTCTAAGAGTTAATAATTAGTGGTTTTATGTTCTTTTTTTGCTTTGTTATTGACTTTTGTATTTTGAAGTTGTTAACAATGTTTTTATTGATTCACAAAATCAACAATAATTCTAATACTTAGTTTGTATAACCTATTATATCAAGTTTTATGAGTGTTCTTCCTTCTTACATATACCTCTTCCATCCTTTATTTTACCTAGATTCTAGTTTTAGCTTTCTAAAATGTTGGATTTTCTATCTCCCAGGTTATCATAGTGACTGACATCAGTTAATTATACCAACATCAGTAGACTTTAGCTATTGACATTGGTTAATCCCACTGATGTCATCAAAATTTTATTACTGACATCGGTCAAGTGATCAACGCCGATGACTGTAATTTTTGATTTGCTCAAAATAATAAGCTAAAATAACTCACTTTATTGCACCCAAACCTAGTTTTTCCTTATTCTATCACTAATATAGAGTATTAAGACTATTCTTACTTCTTCTTGCATGGTATTGACACAACCTCAAGCTAAAATTCTTGCTAATTACACAATTTGGAAACCACTTCCACCTTCCCCTCTTTCCTCTAATTATATCATGGAGCATACTTCAGATACAAAACATACTCCTAGCCCCAACCAAATTCCCATGTGCCTAAAGGAGATCAAGATTTTTCTAAATTTCTTGATTGTAATTTGGTAGCCTTTCATCATTACCTTGCTATGAGCCAAACCTACAATTCTTTAGGTGACCCAATCTATGGTATACCAACCTCTCTAATGGAGACAACTTCAGTTTTAGCTACCTCCACTATTTTCCCCATGGTTACTCAAACCACCACTTTGACAAGAAACCCAACCATAAGTAATCTCCAAATTTTAGCATCACCAACTGCCTAATCTCACCTAAACCCTGGTGTGATTTCCCTACTTTCACAACCACAACTAGTTCAGTCAAGTCTTACCCCATTCTAGAATTTAGTGGTACCTATTCCATCTACTCTCATGCCTATAATTACTTGAGTTATGACTCACCCTTCATCTATTCTACCATGCCAATAACCCAACCTATAATAACAACATCCAACCAAAGCATATTCTTTAACCCAATAGGACAAGCCCCTTTTCTTTTTTCCCCCAGCCTATGACTCATTATCCTTATGTTGTGATAACATAACCTCAACAAGCTATGTCTTATGCTCCCTTTGCTTCCTACCAGGTTCCCTATAACTTAGGGAGTATCTCCCAGATTAATCCCCCTCTAGACCTCATCAAGATGTTGATGGATAATATGTCTAATCTAGAGACATCTATTTCTAGTTCAAAAAATGTGTTATCTTATGATCAAATATGCAATGAATCCATCCATCCTTCTATTTATATTCACCCCTATCCAAGCCAATGGGAACTCCCCAAATTTACTCATTTCTATAGTAAAGAAGACCCAAAATAGCATTTGCAGGAATTTAGACATGCTTGTTATTTAATAGGGCACGATGATGCATTACTACTTTGCACTTTCCCTATGTCTCTTTTAGGTGCTTCCTTGGATTGGTATAGCTCTATAACTTAGCACTCCCTTTTATCATTTACCCAACTCACACAAGTATTCCTAGACCATTTCTATATTAGCATTTCTAAGAAGGTTTCTATTACAAACCTTTATTCTATTAGATAATTTGATGATGATTTTATCACAGATTTTATCGCTTGTTAGAGAGGCTTGATCAATCAATTCTCTTTCTTCTTACCCCAACTTGTGCTTATTGAGATCTTCTCAAGGGCATGTGTTAAACACATTTCATCCACACTCTAGGTATAAAAATTTTGCACATTTGATGAGGCCTTGAATACAATGGCACAAAAACTAGAAAAAATATTGTAACAAGGTGTCATAACCCTTCCTCAAAACAAACATCCTATCTAGTTTTACTAGTTCCCTTTACACCAATATTACCTATCCTCTTACCACTTGAAGACCATGCCTTACCCGTTCTGCAACCACATGTTAAAGGGAACATCATTCTTATGTTATACCCTCTTGAAGAGCCTTCCTTGCCTACCTCTCCTCCATTGATAGAGAGTAATACCCCATTCACTCCACCTTTTCACCTTGAAGAGTCAGTGTTATCTACTCCCACATTAGATGAGATACCTATTGTGCCCACTCCAATTCCACTACTCTTACCACTTATTTTACTTATTGATGATCATACTTTACCATTTCCTCACCCACATGTTGAGGGAAAAATAATACCTTTGCTTTACCCCTTTGAGGAACCCTCTTCACCTACCTCTCATCCACCTATGGAAGACCATGCCTCTTCTCCTATCTTTATCGAAGAAGGCCCCATTGTGGTTCTTTCTCATCTCTAGCTCGAAGTAGCAGATGTAGAGAGGATTAAAAAGCAAGTTAGTCAAGAATTAGTACATAAATAATGAAACATGCATAAATAAATAAATAAATAACCATGCCTATCTATTCCTATTTAAATTACAAAAGATAACAAGAAACAAATGAAATAAAGCAACATCATATTACCTTTCCAAATGGATTCACCCTACCCATGTGGCTCAAAAGTATGTTCTCCCTTAATCAAGCATCCTTGTCTTTGTCAACAATGGTGGTTGTTAGGACCTAGGCTCACAAAGCTTTGACACCAATTGTCAGGATTAAGAGCACAATTGATTACCTTTGTATAAGCAAGTAAACACAAAATTTAACCAGAAGTAAAATGTAACTAGAATTCAAAAATAGCACAGAATATGAGTGACAATACCCAATTGTATTAATACTCTTCTAGAAGGAAATACAATAAAGAGATCACACTCTTCCCATACCTCTTGTGCATACTAGTAATCTTCCCTCAAGAGTTCTCACTCTCAATTACAAACAAACTCAACTCACACACAGAGTTGGTGTTTCAACCAATCAGTATCAATACTGCTAGTACCACCGAGTACACACACATACTCCAAGTCTGAGTACACCACATACTCCAAGTAGATCTCACCTGATCTTGCTACTTGTTATGTTGCCAATCTCCCTGATCTTGCACACCTATAGATCAAACTGGTTTTGCACACCTGTGAACCTAGATCTCACACGCACGCACACCTAAAAATCAACCAACCTTACTTACCATGTAGATATTCTACCTGATCTTGCTATAGCGCAGATTAACCTGGCCTTGCATACATGCCGACCTAGATCTCACACACTCGGAAGAACCCTTGTCCTTGCCTCACCAAGTCCTTATGATTCTCCCTTGGATTCTACACTTTACAATATAGCCCCATGAGTCTATTATATAGATCCCATGTAAACAATAATTAGAATTTCAAATTACAATAATTAGAAATGCAACTCAAGACTAAAATTATTATTTACATGCAAACTAGCCATTCAACAAACTAACTATTCGTGAAACTAGCAATTTTGGAACCGCACAGGTGACTGACGTTGGTCCCAATGTCTGTCTGGAGATGATCAAGGTCAATCGATCCCTGACCGATGTTTATTGCTCTATAACTAGTTATGACTGACGTCAATTGATCAGACTGATGTTGGTTGCTCTGCAACTTAACAACCTCCTCCGTTTGCATCCTGGTGAAGCTTTTAGCTCCACAACCTAATAGTGGTAAGCTCCTTTAATGCCTCAAGAACACTCCATAAAATCTAGGCTCATGAATCCAAATCACTAAACTAGCATATCAATGAAGCTTGTAAAAAAAATCTATGATCAAATGCAAAACCTTATGGAAAAAATTTAACATTATAACTTTGCAATATTTAAGCCTTAAAATTCATGTCCATAGCCTCTCTATTTATAGATTTTTGAGATTGGTCAGGATCAACCATGACTGTCCATCTCAAGATTGAGATGTGTGGACATGGATAATCCTAATATTTGGAATTAAATCCATAATTATCTTCATCATGACCTTGGAAGAAGGGGCATTGAAGAGGCATGGGAGGCATTAACTAGGCATGGGTGACCCATAATCTTGATATTTGTGGCATTTATGGCTTAGGGATGTCTTCCCAAGAAATGATGTCAACTGATGATGTAATTAATAAGAATCAATTTTCAAAAATAAATATTCAATAACTCTCATGTAAAATCCACTTAAGCTCTTGATTTGGATTAATTAGCCTTAAACAAGGTTAATCAACATTTGTGTAATTATTTGAAAATTGGCCCTCAATTAATCAAAATGGTCAACAATTCATATTATTGAGTTTTAATTTGAATCGAGAATAATTAGAAGGTGATGTTAGATGCATCAAAACTGTATTCCCATTTAGGATGTTTCTAATAGTAAATAATAAAGGTATATGGCATGTACCAATGAATCAGAAGAAAAGAGTGATCCAGAGCACAAAAGGCAAAATCATCATTCTAACTCAAAATGAATTGATCAAAGTTAGCTACCCATTCATTACATTACCCTATTTAGGGATACTTTGACCTAAATTGGCACTTTTAAATGACAAGTTTGAACCATTTAGCGTGTTTTATGGATTTTGACCTACAATGTGCATTTGAGTGCAATTCAAATAAGATTGACAATTTCAACACAAATGGTGTTAGGAATTGGATGTATATAGTAGATACCAATAAATTCCCTCTTTCTCAAACACCTTAGCCTTATAAAGATGCAATTGTAAGGCCTACATCAACTTCATCTAAACCCTTCTCGTGGTTGGTGAAAAGTCTAGAATTTCTTGACTCCATGAAGCTAGATCACATGGCATTTTGGGATCGGCTTAAAACTCCTTATCCAACATAATGAGTGTCAACCTTTACCACCAACCCTCTTACTACCCTTTAGCCTAAAGTATTTGACAAAGTTAGAGCTTCTTCACCAAAATCATCATAAGCTCATCCATCTATGTCAGAACTCTCACCCTCGTAGGCATCTACCACATTAAAGTAGATAAAGCCCTTAAGCATACACTTTGGCTCTAATTTAATTCATCCATAGGTGAAATTAGATTTAAATCCTCAACCAAAAGTTGGAGTTTCATGGCTTGAAATATAGAAAAATGTTAAGCTTCCTAGATCTCACTGATCCTTCCCTCTTCGACCTCAACTTTACCATCAATTTTGGGACCACACCCCTCTAGTTGGAGTATTGCCGACCCAAGTAAAATAAAAGGTTAAGTTACCTCCACTACTGCCTTTGCCACCTGGTAGGCCTTTCACATCTAACACCAAGATACCTAACATCAATAAAGTGTCAATAAAACATGTAACTGCATCGCCACCAAACAAGGCACCACACAAAATTACTCCCATGACTCTTAAACCAAAAAAGGTGTCTACTCCTATTACCACAACAAATTCAATCCCACTCACAGGCTCTCAAAGCTTTTTCCTATGTTAATTATTACAATCTTCTATAATAACTCTTCCTCCCATTAAGCCCTATATTCCTCTTAGAATGAATCAATCTTGGTTTAATGATACACAAGTGTGTTTATATCATCATTCACCTGAACATGATATTGAGAGTGGAAAAGTCCTCATAGCAGTCATGTTGACACTCTCTTTGTTGATACTCTCATTTTGACCTTCCCATTATTCCACCTTTGGCATCCACAATGCCTCTTATTATTCCACCTAAATCCAAACCCAAAGATGTGGTCATACCCCCTTTGCCACCTCCTTCACCTATATTTTAGGTCAACATTGTTAATGTGGCCATGCAGTCACAAAACCAAAAGGATAAAGGTAAGGAAAAGGTCGATGATCCTTAGACTCATCCCTTTTCGAAAGACACTCCTCTGATTCCTAAGATTTCCATCTTGGGTGTCCCTAAACTAACATCTTTAGACGTTATTCAAAGCTTGATGGTGAAATAGCTTCACCAAACTCTTGTGAAAATGTCCTTGTATGAGTTAATCCAAAACTCATCCCAACACCATCAAGATTTGATTAGTGCCTTGCAAGTGATTGAGGTACAACTTGATGATCCAAACCTCTTGCATCTTTGGTAAGATCTCTTAATTCCATCTCCCTGCTTTCCTTTAATAATTCATAAATTCCACTTTAACACCCTGAAGATCAAGATTGTGCCCTTTTTATTACTATGTATATTGATCAAACTCATGTCAAGAGAGTCATGATTGATGGGTGAGGTAGTATTAATATTATTTCCACCCATGCCTATAAAAAACTAGCTCTTCCCAAGAATTTCATATCTCAAACCGATGTGGTACTCTACTCTTTTAATGATACCATAGCTACTACGATGGGCACTATTATCTTACATATTAGTGTATGTCCCCACACAATTCCAAAACTCTTCTATAATGTATAAAGAGAGTTACAATATAACATCCTACTTGGATGACCTTGGATATGTGCTATGGCATGTATACCTTTAACTTTGCACTGATGTGTCAAGTTTGAACATGATGGGCAAGTGCATGTTATACCCACTGACCCACCTCCGTTTAAAACATGCAACATGACTTATAGTACCAATGATGTTCTCATTCCATTTAAAGCATCATCTTCTCTGCATGATACTTCCGATGCTTCCACAAGCTCCACTACCCCAATTATACAAATACCAGCAACACAAATTTATAATATGGATCCCATGAAGGACACTTTTAAACATTTGTCACTCAAATAATATCATTTGTTGATGCTTAACATGTTATATACTCCATAAGAGTATGGAAAGCTTCACATGCACCCAAATTATGATCCCCACATTGGGTTGGTCATCCCTTATGGGCCCACTAACCTTCAAACTAATTTCACATATGGGGGAATTGATCAGGCTCCTGTTGTCGACAATCCATCTTCTTTGCCACAACCATTTACCTATGACTTCTCCTTGCTAATCAATCCTAGTTTCACACACACCTAACCCTATTGGTATACCTAGAAAGGATTTAGTTTGGGTAGTTATGATCAGGGTGTCCATACGCCTATTGAATATCTCACTAACCAAACCATTGAAAATGCCAAAAAGAGGCATGGAATGGGATATGACAAACCAACTAAACTCACCAAAAATTCCCATGTACTAATTATTGAAGAACCAGTCTCTCTCTCTCTTGGTCTTCTTCTCCACCATCACTTACCAAATCAAAGGTATCTATACCTTCTAATTTTTTTTCTATAAATGCCATCCATTTGGGGCCTCTCACCTATCACCAGGGTAAGTAAATAAGGTCCCTTCCTCTCTTTTCATACTGAAATAATTGATGAAGACTCTCTTACTATTAACACTATCTAATGTCAAGATGATGATGCTATTATCACATACATGGGTGTAGATGATTCCTGTATCCAATGATCACTCCCATCCAAAACACAAGTTATGTTAAATGAATCAACCATTGACATCAATTTTATTTCTCATGATAACACCTGCATCCTCAAGATTGGATAATCTTTGGATTCCTTTAAGCAAATTGATTATGCCACATTTCATAATAACCATAGTAAAGCCTTTGATTGGTCTTATAATGACATATCTGGTATTAACCCCTCTATCATCACCCACAACATTGTCACCAATCGAGATGCTAAACATGTTAAGAAAAAGCTTTGCAAGATGCATCCTCATATTGCTTTCTTTATCAAAGAAGAGCTCCAACACCTCCTTTTTATTAACTTTATCCAACCCATCGATTACCCTCAGTAGATTTCCAATATTATTCCTATCATAAAATCAATTGAGGTAATCCACATTTGCATTAAATATCATGACTTAAATCTCGTTTGTCCAAAATATGGCTTCCCATTGCCAAGTATTGACCAACTTATTAATCTAAAAGCCAGGCATGAGATGATATCACTTATGGATAGGTTCTCTAGAGATAATCAAATCCTAGTTTCTCCTGAAGATCAACACAAAATAGCCTTCATTACCTCATGGGAACTTTTTGTTATCTGGGCATGCCTTTTGGTCTGAAGAACGCTGGTGCCACTTATCAATGTGTTATGTCTTACATCTTCCATAATCTCCTACAAAAAATTATGAAAGATTACATAGATGACTTACTCGGTAAGTCTAAACTTCACCAAGATCACTTGACGATTATTAAAACCATATTTACTCATCTCCTCTAATATAATGTTTGACTAAACTCAAAGAAATGTGTCTTGGTGTTCTTTCTGGTAAGCTCTTAGGTTTTATCATTTCTCTCCATGGTATTGAGGTCAACCCTACTAAGGTTAGAGAAATACTAGAGATGCCTGCACCTACTAAGGTTAGATAAATACTAGAGATGCCTCCACCTACTAATATCAAACAAATCCATAGCCTGTAAGGCAAACTTTAGTTAATTCACCACTTCATCTCCAAAATTTCAGATCATTGCCAACCCTTTCACCATCTCCTCAAAAAAGATGTTTCCTTCCATTAGAATATAGATTTATAGGAAGCTTTTGATGTACTCAAACAATATCTCCTTTCCCCACCAGTTCTTATTCCACCCAGGTAAAATTAACCTTTCTACCTATACATCTCCACAACAGACCATTCTCTGGTGTTATGATTCAACATCAAGATGATAACCATCAATAATGGGTGGTTTACTACATAAGCCAGATATACCCATACTAAAAAAAACTTTGCCTCACATTGGTCTTTTTAGCCTCCAAGTTCTACCATTATCTCCTAAATCACCAAACCTATGTGGTCACCCATACTGATCCCCTCAAATACATGCATTACAAGCCATATCACAACCAATGTGTAGCTTAATGGCTCATGCTTCTTACTAAATTTGACTTGGAGTTTATTCAACAAAAGTCTATCAAAGGGCAAATAATCACTAACCAATTAGCTGCTGCCCCTTTATCTGATAACCAACCTTCAAACCTTGAATTCCCTAAAAAATCCATCATGACATTCTCCATCGATGACATCTCCTATCAAATGATGATGTTCTTAGATAGATCTAAATGTCAATATGGTGGGGGTGCAGGGGTCACTATTATTCCTCTAGATGATGAGCCTATGCCTTTATCATTTAAACTAGATTTTGAATGTACTGACAACATGGCTAAATATGAGGCTTTAATCTTAGGGATTCAAATGGCTCTCTTCTTGGGTATCAAATCCATAACCATTTTTGGTGATTCTCAGCTAGTGGTTAACTAGGTTAATGGTTCTTACCTATGTAAAAACAAAATTTTGTAGTAGTATAAACATCATGTAGATACACTGTTAGGATCATTTTACTCTTATCTCTTACAAAGTATCCCTCAATCTATAAACAAGTTTTTTGACATAATGGCTTCACTTACTTCACACATACCCTCTTCATCTTCTTCCTCAAAAATTTATGTCACTATGCATTGCTTAATATTACCCTCTTATGCATCAACTAACATCCTCTTTATCAGAACTGTAACATCTAACCCATATTACTTATGGTACAAGAAACTCATGGATTATCTTTCCTTTTCTATTACCCCTTCTGCTCTATCCAATAATGGGAGATGTGCCTTCATAAAATGTGCCACTCATTACACTATGTTTTGGGGACATCTCTACAAGTGAGGTTTTGATGGTCTCCTTCTTAGATGTCTCAATATTACTAAGACTTCCTTTTCTATTAAGGAGGTCCATGATGGGATTTGTGGTGGACTTTTCAATGGTCACATAGTTGCCAAGCGTATCCTTTGAATTGGATATTATTGGCCAACACTCCATCAAGATTGTGGTGATTACGTTCAGTGTTGTGTCAAATGTCAACAACATGCTAACCTCCTTCACATTCTAAGTAATGCATTAAAAGTCACTAAATACTTTCGGCCCTTCTCCCAATGGGGCTTAGATCTTGTTGTTCCCAAAATCAGCTATGCTCATTTTTGGAACAACCCCTGCGAAACTTGTCTGTTTCATGTTTTTCACTCTAAGTTCACCTTTTGAGGTAAGTTTTTCTTGATCTCGTGTTTGCTCAATTAGCATCTTTAAAATTTTATGAAATTCCCTTGTTACATTTTCCCAAAAAAAATGAAAATCATTACGATCTTGATGTGATCAAGTGACAAATTTTCCCTCTTTTTAAGTTAGGTGTTTTCCTGTGTTCACATGTAAGTACAGTAAATTTTGCCGCCACTACATGTGGTTTTTAGTTTTAGATGCAGATGTGGTAAATTTTTCTTCCCTTGCATCCTCCATGCAAAAGCAACAAAATTTACTACCCCTGCATCTCTTTCCATTCCTCCATGCAGGAGCAGCAAAATTTACCACCCCTGCATCTCTTTTCATTCTTCCCATGCAGGAGCAACAAATTTTTCTGATGATGCATCCCTTTTATAACCTCACATGTAGAGGTGGCAAAATTTGTTGCCCCTGCATTGTCTCAATTTTTTCATGCAAAATTAATGGCCACGCACGCTGAGTGGTTGGGGTTTTTTTTCACCCCATTTCCTCCTCATTTTGATCCATTCCTCTTTACATCTCCTCCTCCTTGCATCTAGAAGATCAAGCAAGCAAGTGTGGTCGATTTTTCCTTAGATTCAAGCATCATTTCATGATTTTATCAAGTAGGGTTTCAATTTTTATTTTATTTTTATTTTTTCTTCTCTTTTTCTAGTTGTTTTTCTTTTTCTCCTTTCTTGTCTAAATGTTCTTGTGTTTTTCTTCTTTTTTCCCCCTGAGGAGGCCGTCAAGGCAATATAACCATGCCTAAAACCCTCTTCCTCTCCTCAAACCCATCGGTCATTCTTTCCCATGTAATGGTGGCAAAAATTTATACCATTACACATTCTGCATTCTTCCCTTGTGACGGTGGCGATTTTCACCGCCATTACTTCCTTCTATTCTTCCTCATGTAAGGGTGGCAAAAATCGCTGCCCTCACACATTTTCCTCCCTTGCTAGTTCATGCAAGGGTGGTGATTTTTTATGCCCTTACACAAAAATACCAATTTGTGTAAAGGTGGAAAATTTCATTGTCAATGCATAAACTCAGAACATCCCATTGTGCAAAGGTGGCAAAATTCACCACCAATGCACATCTACTCTTCTCCATGTGCACAGGTGGAAATTTTTGCCACCTATTCACTAGCTTGGTGACTAACTCTCCATGTGCATAGGTGGTGAATTTTATCACCAGTGTAAAACCTACTAACCCTATCTTGCACAAGTAGCAACTTTTGCTACCTGTGCACAAAGACTTTTTTTTAACATGCAAGGGCTAAAATTTTTGCCGCCCCTGCATGCTTTCTCTCCAAAACCTAACTCTGAGAAAATTTTTATTTTTCTCATTTTTTTTCTTTCAAGCCTACTTCCCTTTCACTTTCTGACCTACTCATGCCTTAGCCCTTTCAAGCACATTTCCCTAGTCATGATCATCCAACATGCAATTTTCCTAGATTACCAATATTTCCCCTCATGATTCTTATCACAGTTTCTCCTCAAGATCCTTTTTCATCAACATACTTCTTACAAAGGCTCATCCCAATGACTAAGGTTTCTCCAAAGAAGTCAAAGATGATGAAGTGCCAATATCAAGGTGTTTTTCTAATTACCTTGATTACTTCTAATGTCAATGACATTAGGGATATAGAGATCGAGTAGGTAGATATGGCCGAGTTCATAGAGAGAACCAAGGCAAACAATCTGAGCTCTAAAATGAAGAGGATAATTGAGAGAAATATTCATCTAGTCTCCCCTTTTCCTATGGTGGCTCATCACATAGATTTCATTCTGCAATGTGCCCAGTTCTATGACAAAGATACTAGGGCTATGGTAGATGCTAGTGGCAATATAGTAATTTGACTAGACCCTAAGTTCATCGATAAAGTGTTCATGTGCCCTCCTATTATTGAATTTTTGAAGATCAACTTTGTTAAAGTGCAAAAGTAATATGATAAAGATCTCGAGAAGGCAAAGAAGGTGATCAATTATAGATGGCTCAAAACTCCTAGAGCAAACTTGTCCAGATGGCCATGGAACTTCCCAATGAGAGATTTTATAGAAGAGGTTGGCAACTTAATTATTCTTCTCAGTGGAGTATGAGGTTTATATTCTTCCTCTCAGTTTCACGAGTGGATGTATCCCTTCATTAAGATAATCCTCCAAGGAAAACAAGTCATCTTCTGGGGGGAACAAATTAGCAATGCTCTAAATGAGCAATTGATAAAGGTGTCTACTACCTCAAAGTTATACATGACTTCATACCTAGTATACATTGTAGCGTCAATGAGAACCTTTCTAGGTTTAACATTGAAAAGAGACCTTGATATATCAATATTACCCTTAGTTGACATTGAAGGGTTCAATCTATCATTTTAGGAGGGTAAATGATGTTTTTTTGTAGTATTCTTGTGTCTTTTTGACCCCCAATTAGAATATAAAAGAGTATCAAATGAAGCCTAGACTGTTGTGAATGACTTCAAATATATGTTCTTATAGTTCCCTTCTTTTTGTTATCTATGGGTTGGCTTTTTATAAGGTTATCCATATATGCTCCCAAGATTTCCCTCAAATAAATTGGTCCTGATGGAGTTGTGTAGGCAAATTATTATCATACACAATAAGCAGATGAAACTTAAGAAACCTAGTTTCAGGTTCCCCATTGAAATTAGCGGGTACTCAGTGTTGATCATTGTAAAAGCTAGGGCAATGGAGAAAAAAATGCAACTTGTGACCATGAAGAATTTCAAAAAGACACCCAATTTTGACTACAAAGGTGTGAAAGACATGATCAGGAGGAAGACCCAGTTTCATGAACCCATGATCAAAGACGTCTAGATCGATTTGACGATAACAAAAGATATCAGGAAGATGGACTACAATAGACTATCTTGAGAACAAATAGAATATCTAGGGCCCACTGATATCCCTACAAATCTAGCAGATGATAGAGACCTAATTAATGATAGATATCATGCTGAACAAGTTACTGCTACTCCTCTTCCCTCAATCCAATGGTCTCAAAAATAGTTGACCTCCTTGAGGATGAGATTTGAACCAATATTGGCAAACACCAATGACTAGTTGGCAAATAAGGGAATCACCTTAAAAGATTTCATCATGGGATCAGAGGCTAAATTTCAAGAAGAAACAGGGAGGAGAGCAGAAAACTAGATAAAGAATAAAGGTGATGTTCCTTCTCCTTCAAGGCCCCATAAGCCTAGGATCATTTTTGTATCAAAGAAATCAAAAATTATAGAGAAAGAGCTAGAGACAACATATATGGAGGTTGAGAAGAAAAGCACCAAAGAACCAATAGTAGGGCAAATGGAAATAGATGATAGGCTTGCAAGTCAATAGGGAACAGAAACTCTATCTCCATAAGAAGGTGCGCAACTAGTCACAGGAATTTCTTCTTCTCTACCCCACTCACCTGGTGTAACTCCTTCACCTATTTCTCTAATCAATATTCCCTCTTCTGGAGCTACCTCTCCTTTCAAAATTATTTTTGGTGACCCTCTAAGTGCTTCTAGAGATGCTCTCCATTCATCAAGATCCATCCCCAATTTGTCATCTCCATGTTTTAACATCAGAGATAGTTCTACCTTTGACCATTCAGTAGTAGGTGTAGTTTTGATTGATACTACACCCATTGTTTCCACTAGTGGCATAGGTGCCACCCCAGTGATGCCAACTATAGGAATTTTTGTTAATATAAGTGCTTCTGCTCTCCCACCTTGCTTATCAGCTTTTACACCCAAAAGGAAGAAATAAGCCATCTCTCTGAATGAGTTTGACTTCAGTAAAATGGTGCCAGTAAAAATAAAGACCCCTAAGAAGCCAAAGATCCTTTCTAAAATTATTAGAGATAAGGGACACAAATTTATGGAAATAGCCAGACCCCCACAAGATGCAACTCTTGAAAATTTTGATATGAGTAGCTACTCTATCTCGCGAGTTGAGTTAGGGAAGATAACTCACGAGGGCACTAAGAGTGATTTGCAATCTGTGATGGATATTATGATTCAAAAATTTGATAGGGAAAGAGAAATGAAAGATCATTACAAGATGATGGTAGAACAATTGACCGTAGTGATAAGGAGATTCATTTTTGCTCTAGAAGTGATAACTCCAGAGGCTTTCTCTATAGATGGTCCCATGATTCAGAAAGCAAAAAAGACTTATCTAAAGGGAAAGGTACTTGAAGACTACTTGGATAAGATGCATGCATAGGGGATTTCCTTATTCACAGAATTGTTTGAGAAAATGGGTAAAATGAGGAAAGTAAGAACAAAATTAAATGATCTTATCAATGTCATTTCTTAGGAGGTTGAAAGCACAAATAAATATCTTAGTAGATGGACAAAGATGAAGGAGCTGAAATTTCATACCCTAGTATCAATCAACGTCATTGTCGATAGAGATTCTTATATTGAAACTAAAGAATCATTGATATATAGGATTCATGTACTTAAAGAATTTATCAGTGACCTTGAATCTTCCAAGGATGTTAGTGAACAAAGTGATATCAGTTTGTTGCATAAATTGGAGGAGTTGCCTTGCAGACTTACCTCTCAATACAACTAATTCATTTCAGTAGAAGAAATGATCCAGAAGTTTGAAAGTATGATCCAAAAAGAATTTGAGGAGAAAGCATTCTCAATGGCTTCTGTGGACAATATATTAGATAATCAATTAACTCTGGACAATATGAGAACTAGGTTAACTAGTCATGTGAAATCAATCACAGCAGTGAGAGACACCACGATTAGATCTAAGGTGGTCTTCAAAAATACTATTGTGCTAGATAGTATTGGGATACAGGCAGCTATCTCCATGTAGGATGCTCATCTAAAGAAGGTAGGTGACAAAAATTGAACTGTTCTTCTATGCTTTCTTCTCCATTTTTCTCATGCACTTTATAATTGACTTGGGACATTTTCACATGTACTTTTGTTATGTTTATTTACATGTAAAAATATAGAAAATTCACAAAGTCAACGGAGACTCATCTTTGACTAGGTTTTAATATTTAAGTCTTTTCTCAATTTTGAAGGCTTGTCCTTATATATAGAGGGAACCTATTTTGTAAATCGATAAGATCTTTTTTGATAATTGAGAGAAAAACTCTACTAAAATTGAGATGCTCCCTAAGACTTTAATCTCATATTATAAATCATTTTTCCTTGAATAAATGAGAAACAGGTTATTTTTAGACTTTGTGTTGGAATAATATGTGTTACTTAGGAAATCATTCTTATGTTCTTTTTCCTAATAATCTCTCATCTATTTAATTAAATAAGTAAAGTGTGCATAAAAATTATTTTAAGATGTTCTGAAGTTTATTATGAAGACTTTGAGCTGATATAATTACATTTAGTTCATGTTTTCCATGTTTTAGAGGGAAGGATATTAGAAAGGCTTTGAACTACTTTTATCCTTTGTGATCTTACACTCCATTGTAGTTTTAGGTGAATACTTTGATCTGCACTTCACTTTACTATTATGTCCATTTCAAATCAGTAAGGGGAGCAATGAAAGACTTTATGCTTTTGTGTGTTTCATGTAGATCTAGTCACTATTTGAGAAGATTTTCTGTCAATTACGAAACATCATTTCTGAAAGAAGAGGAATGCTTTCAGTAATCAACCAAGATTTCTCTTTTGCCTTCTAAACATCATCTTTGAAAAAAGAGAGATGGATGGTGTAATCTCACCCCTGATTTTATTTTTAGTTCATATTAATATATAAGTAGTTAATAGGGAACCTTCCCTTGATGAGAGGAGAGATTTATCTCATTATGATGTGGTAAACCCACACTTTTTGCCGTATAAATCTTCTTGTGCTATGGTTGATATACCCATTTTCCCATTGGTTGCTTGATGACAAAATATTCACCCAATAGCTTTTTGTGACTTCATTGGAGATGTTATGTGCAATCTAAAGCCTCAAGCTTCAAATTGAAGCATTTCTTATCCTTATCCATTTTCATTTTATATCCATTTCCATTATATAGCCTTATTCATACTCTAGAAGCTCCACACTCTACTAGAGACATGAACGTGCACTTTGAAGCCTCAAGCTTCAAATTAAAGAATTTCCAGTACTTTTTTAGTTTTACACTCTAGAAGATCCACCATACACGCAAAGCTAGAGAGCACAAGGTATTATTGATCCTGTATTTGAGTTAGTGCGGCAAAATAATTTTAAGATCTCTCCTCTGCCATCTTGCCTTCAGCATGTTAGGAGTTTTCCTCCTACCAATGTTAGATCTCCAATACCAAATGAAGCTTGTAGTCTTAGTGCTAGTAGAGTTTTTTCCATACTTACCCCACCAATATTTGTTATCCCTCCTTTCAATTGTCATCTCATGGCAGCCCAAGGTCCTTGGGGCAACTCTTTTGGTCCTCTCAATCTAGCCCCACCTTTACATGAACTACCTCACAGTTTGAAAAAGAATTTCCCCAAATTCTATGGCAATGGGAAGGTTCATCCTGATGAGTATATTGTTGCCTTCTCCATAGCATGTGGTGTGATAGGCATGGAATATGAAGATATAGCGATGAGATTGTTTATATAAACTTTGTAAGGCATTGTTGCTGACTAATTTTATCACCTTCAAGCTCAAACTGACTAGAATATGCTCAAGGCCAAGTTTGAGGCCAGGTTAAAACTCATTGAAGATTCCCATGCCTTATTGGCGTAGCTTACGCAAATGAATAAGGAACTTCATGAGCCTATGAAGGATTTCATAGCAAAATTCAATAAGCTGAAGAACTAAATTCCTATGATTTCTCAGCCTACACCAGAGAACCTCAAGTGCTTTTTCATCAACTCATAACTTCCTGAAGTGAGTTTCCTATTGAGGCAGGTTGGTCCTATGAATCTCACTGGAGCTCAAAATTTGGCTAATGAGATTGAGGATGATCTTATCTTAGCAGGTAAGATTAGGAAAGATTCTAATAAAATTAAATTTTCTTCACCTGCTGAAAGTTCTTCCATGAGCACTATAGATCCTATGGTGCAAAAGTTGACAAATGAACTGCTAGCCTTGAAAAGACAAATGGCCCAAGGTATGTCTGCTCTTCCTTATCAAGATATGTCAAGGAGGACATTTCAAAACTAGTCATATCAAGGCAATGCTACCAAAAATCAAGTGCAACCAAATCGTTTGCCTCCCCCATAGGGGAAACTTGTCATTAAAGCAGCACCATCTAACTCAATAGTTGGTTACCTTGAAGCTGAACATGACTCCTTGCTCCAAACTGAGTTAGACCAAAAAGATGACATTAATCTCTTTGTAGAACAAGAAGAAGAATTAGCTATTGACTCTAATATTGGTTTCCTAGATTATCAAGATGAAGCTAGAAGTAAGGGAGAAGTGTTTGATGGATCCTATGCCATTTTTATCAAGTCCCAGAACTAGTTAGCTCAACAAGCTGATAAAGAAAAAGTAGAAGAAGAATCTCAATGAGTAGTTTCTATCATTAAATGAGGTACTTCACTGCCTTTCAAATCAAAGGACCCAGTGACTAATAAGAAAGTAAGTACCTCAAACTGTCTCGTACCTTCTACTTCCATCTCTCAAACTAGTGTTACACTCAATAACGATTAGGATGATGGGTTCCCTCCCTCTATCTCTAGCTTATTTCAATTATTTTACATAATTGATTATGCCAAAAAGACCAAGAGTTAAATGACCAAGATCGAGTATTTGTGAGCCAATCCTGAATAGTTTGATAGGTTAGCCAAATATGTAAAAATTAAAACTACCCCTATAGGACAAGATTTTCCAAAGGTGACTCATGATTCCTCTAAGAACAAATCCACCCAAAATAATCTTGTCACTACTCCTCATCTCCCCCAAAAAAATATAACCTTTCTATGTTTCCTTGTTGATAAATGGTCATAAACCGAGTAATTACATAATAGACTCTGAAGCTTCTAATAATGTTATGCCTACCAAGGTAGTAGATTATCTTGGTCTTAATTTGACTAAGACTTTTGAGAAATGTTTCTCCATAGAAAACAAGCAAGTCCCACTCCTGGACCAAATCAAAGATGCCTAATTTGCATTTGTAACTTTTCCAGAGAAGAGGATCAAAATGACGGTCTTAGTGGCCGATGTTCCAACCTCTTATGGCATTCTGCTTGGGTGCAATTTTTGCAAAGATGTAGGTAGAGAATTGAATATGGACTTGTCTGAAGTAAGGATACCTATTAAAGGTGTTATGAAGAAATTGATTCCTGAGAAAGAGTCAAAATATATAATCACCCAAACATCAAATCCTGAAGCCCAAATTTTATTTGAATCATCAAGAATGGGTAATTATTTCTTGACTACAAAAATGTTTTTATCCCATTAGATGAAAGTCCTTTTAGTGACAATTCAAGAAATTCAGATGCAAAGTTAGAAAAATCATCAAAGTAAAGTTTAGACAACCAAGAATCTTCCCTAAATAACGAAGAGAAGTTTTTGAAAGGATCAAATTTTGATGATGTCTGGATTTTAAAATTTTATGGCAGTTGCTCTTCTACCGATTTTGGAGCCAAAATTGTTTTGATCTCCCCTCAAGGAGAAATTTTTCCCTATTCATATAAGCTATAGTTTAATAACACCAATAACACTATTGAGTATGAGTCCTTGCTACTTGGATTGAAAGCTACTCATGCTAAAGGTATTAAGGTTCTTCACGCCCTTGGAGATGCTGAACTAGTAGTTTGTTAGGTAAGGAATCTATACCAAACAAAAAATGAAATATTATGACATTATCACAATCTTGTATGAGATTGTATTGAAATTTTTACTACTTTCAATATTTCTACTATGTCAAGAGAATACAATGACCATGCAGATTCATTGGCTATCTCTGCAACCCTCATGATTCCTCCTAAAGACTTCGAAGGAGACAAGTACACTATCAAGCTAGTCTTTTAACCAAGTGTACCTAATAATGCCAGTCATTGGTAGGTGTTTAACAATGACAATCAAATCATTACTTTTTTGAAAAAGATGCACAGCTTTGAAGATATTTATTTTGAAGGAAGTGAATCTCTACCATGGGAATCAGTTCTCGAAGTAAATTCCAAAACTAGTGAAGATTTCCTTCAACTCAAGGGAAATAAAATTCCAAAAGGTTTGGTTTCTCTTGAGAAATTATTTGATAAGTAGGACAGATATGTCAAGCAATGACAAGTGGATTCAAGTTCCTCCAAGGAGTTTGATCAAATAAATTTAAGTATGGAAGAAAATCCCAAAATGGTCAACATTAGAAATTATTTCAATTCTGATGAAAAGCTCAAGTTTGTTGCTCTTATTCACTAGTACATTGATGTTTTGGTATATTCTTACGATGATTTGAAATCTCTCAGACTTGAGGAAATCCAGCATGAAATTCCTCTTAAGGTTGGTTCATTGCCTTACAAGCAAAAACAAAGGCAATACAATCCCAAAATATCAAGTACTATATTTTCTGAGATCTAGAAAATGTTGAATGCAAGAATTATTTTTCCAATCCATAATTCCACCTGGATTGCTAATATAGTTCTTATGAGAAAAAATAATGGAGAAATTTGTATCTGTGTTAATTTCAAAAACTTGAATCAATCTTCTAGGTACAATCAAATAGAAGTCAATGAAGTAGATCAACATAAGACTACTTTCACCAAGCCTTGGGGCACTTTTGTATATCGCAGAATGCCTTTCAATTTGATCAATACTAGAGCTACCTTCCAAAGAGCAATGGATCTTACTTTCAGAGATGAAATGGAAAATTTTATTGTGGTATATCTCGGTGACTTGACCATTTTTTCCAAACATCATCCTAATCATCTGCATCATCTACAACAAGTGTTGGAACGTTGTTGGCAAAATGGTATTTCTCTTAATTCCAAGAAGTCAATTTTTGGGGTTATAGAAGGTAAACTTCTAGGTTACACTGTATCTCGAGAAGGTATAAAAATTGAATTAAAAAGAGTTAAAGATATCAAAAGTCTTGCTCTTCCTTCTAGTAAGACTGTAGTTCATTCTTTCTTCAGGAAGGTGAATTTTCTATGAAGATTTATTCTGGTATTTGTAGAGAAGACTCACCACATTATGGACATGATGAAGGGTAAAGCCACTTTCTGATGGACTGCAGAAGGTAAGTCAGCATTTGAAGACATCAAAAATGTGATTTTTTGTGCACTGATTCTAGTTTGTCTAGATTATACCAAAGACTTCATAATATATAGCTATGCTTCTGAGCATACACTTTCGACTATTTTAGTTCAACAAAACAAAGAAGTCATGGAATCTCTTATATCATTTATGAGTTGTCCTCTCAAAGATCATGAAATAAAATATTCAAATATGGAGAAACATGCTTATGTTGTGGTTAAGGTGGCGAAGCATTTCAAATTTTATATTCTAAATTCACATACTGTGGTTTTAGTGCCTGACACGATGGTGAAGTCCATTCTAACTCAATAGGAGTTTGGTAATAAAAGGGGGAATTGGATTGCTAAGATTAAAGAGTTTGATCTTGATATCGAACCTACCAAATGTATGTGAGGAAAAGGGCTATGCCAATTAATTGCTAATAATATCTTCAAGGAAATAGAAAATGAAGAAACAGAGGCTAAATACATGCCTACGGTTCTCTTTGTCACTACTACTGATGAGTGGTATTCTAATATCACTCATTTTCTTACCTATGGTGAGTGTTCTGCTCATCTATCCTACAACAAAAAAAGGAATGTTAAGCTAAAGGTTGTTAGCTATATCTTTTGGGACAATGGTTTGTACAAGAGAAACCTTGATGGGTATTTCTTCATTACATTGATAAGGTGCAACAAGGTAAACTTTTGGAGTCCTTCCATAATTTGTCTTGTGGAGGACATTTTTTTGCACCAATGATGGCTCATAAAATTCTATGAGTAAGGTACTATTGGCCTACACTATTTCAAGATGCTTACATGGTGAGTAGGTCTGAATTGTGTCAGCAGTTTGTCAGAAAACCTAAATTGGTCGTGTTACCCCTCAACCCAGTGGTGATTGAAGAACCTTTTCCATAATGGGGTATTGATTTCATTGGTGTAGTGAACCTGTCTTCAAGTGTTGGGCATGATTATGTCCTCACTATGACTGATTACTTCACCAAATGGGTGGAAGCCATCCCAACTAAGCATGTTACTTCAGAAGTAGTATGTAATTTTCTTAAGGAAAATATTATTTTCTAGTTTGAGGTTCCAACTAAGATTGTAATAGACAATGCAACCTATTTCTCTTCTCATGAAATTACCCAATTCTAATTTTATTATGGAATTACCCTCTCCCACACTTTTGATTATTTTTTACAAGGAAATAGCTAAACAGAATTGAGCAACAAGAATTTGGTTACTATTATCAGAAAATTGGTAGATGATAATTAGAGGACTTGGCACAAAGCATTGTTTGACACTTTATGGGTAGATAGGATTACACCCAAGAGGGAAATAGGCATGTCACCATTCCAAATTCTATATGGTTTTAATGTAGAGATAACAATCACCCTGGAACTACCAGCACTCAGGTTGGCAAAGGCAATCGAAGATTCAACCTTCAAAAATTCTATTGATAAAAGGATCATGTGCCTAAATGAATTAGATGAGCAACGAACTATGGTAGTTGACTGGATTACTGTACATCAAGATCAGGTGAAGAAACTCTTCGACAAGAGGGCAAAGATGCATGATTTTTAGATTAGAGACCAAGTCTTGTTGTGAGACAAGAGGAAAGAACCAAAAGGAATGCACAGCAAATTTGATTCTTTGTGGAGAGGTCCATTTACCATTCATCAGGTCTGTGGTAAAAATAGCTTCTTGTTGGAGTATCAAGATGGAGTGTTATTCTCACTGCCTCATAGTGGGTGGCATCTGAAACACTTCAATCTTTGAATTATTAGATGTGTTCACTTGTACATTTATATAGTTTTTGCTTTATTTATTTTCTTTTGGTTTTTTGTCTTTTCCTTTCTTGGCTTGACTTTGTAGCCCAATGGCTTGGATGAAGGCACTTAGAGACTAGTTTATACTCTCGTCGATCAGTTTGATCAATGGAAGTTCCCCAACAGGAGCCAGTTGTTATTCTTAAAATTAGCTATGCTCATTTTTGTAACAACCCCTACGAAACTTGTTCATTTCATGTTTTTCACTCTAAGTTTGTCTTTCAAGGCAAGTTTTTTTTGATCTTGTGTTTGTTCAACTGGCATCATTAAAAGTGCATGATGTTTCCTTGTTACATTTTCCCAAAAAAATGTGAAAATCATTATGATCTTGACGTGATCAGGTCACAAATTTTCCCTCTTTTTGAGTTAGGTGTTTTCTTGTGTTCACATGTAAGGGTGGCAAATTTTGCCACCACTACATGTGGTTTTTAGTTTTAGATGCAGAGGTGGCAAATTTTGCCACCCTTGCATCCTCTATGTAAGAGTAGCAAAATTTACTGCCCTTGCATCCTCTGTGTAAGAGCAGCAAAATTTACTGCCCCTGCATCTCTTTCCATTCCTCCATGTAGGAGTAAAAAAAATTTACCACCCCTAAATCTCTTTTCATTCCTCCCATGCATAAGCAAAAAATTTTGCTGCCCATGCATCCCTTTTGTAACCTCACATGTAGAGGCGAAAAAATTTGCCACCCCTGCATGGTCTCAATTTTCACGTGTGGCATTAAAGGCCACATGCACTGAGTGGTTGGCATTACTTCTCACCCCATTTAACCCCATTTCCTCCTCATTTTTATCTATTCATCTTTACATCTCCTCCTCCCTGCATCTGGATGATCAAGTAAGCAAGTGCAATTGAGTTTTCCTCAAATTCGAGTGTCATTTTATGATTTTATCAAGTAGGGTTTTGGTTTTTATTTTATTTTCATTTTTTTCTTCTCTTTTTCTAGTTGTTTTTCCTTTCTCCTTTCTTGTCTAAATGTTCTTGTATTTTTATTCTTTTTCCCCCTGAGAAGGCCGTCAATACAATATAACCATGCCTAAAACCCTCTTCCTCTCCTCAAACCTATCAGTTATTCTTTTCCATATAATGGCAATGAAAATCACTGCCCTTACACATTTTGCATTCTTCTTATGTGATGAGGCTATTTTCACCACCATTATTTCCTTCCATTCTTCTTCATGTAAGGGCAGTGAAAATCACCACCCTCAAACATTTTCCTCCCTTGCTAGTTCATGCAAGGGTGGTGATTTTCACCACCCTTACACAAAAATATCAATTTGTGCAAAGGTGGCAAATTTTGCCACTGATGCACAAACTCAAAACTTCTCATTATACAAAGGCAATGAAATTTGTCATCGATGAACATCTACTCTTCTCCGTATGCACAGGCGACAATTTCTACCACCTATGCACAAGCCTGGTGACTAACTCTCCATGTGCATAGGTGACAAATTTCACCACCAGTCCAAAACCTACTATCCCTAACTTACACAGGTGGAAATTTTCTTTGCTTGTGCACAAAGACTTTTTTCAACATGCAAGGGTGGTAATTTTTGCCATCCCTGCATGCTTTCTCTCCAAAACCTAACTCTAAAAAAACTTTTATTTTTCTCATTTTTTTCTTTCAAGCCCACTTCCCTTTCACTGTTTGACCTGCTCACACCTTAGCCCTTTCAAGTGCATTTCCCTGGTCATGATCATCTAGTGTGCAATTTTCCCAGATTACCAATATTTCTCCTAATTACGTGATCATGATTCTTATCACAATTTCTCCTCAAGATCCTTCTTCATCAACATACTTTCAACAAAGGCTCATTCCAATGACTGAGGTTTCTCCAAAGAAGTCAAAGATGATGAAGTACCACTATCAAGGTGTTTTTCCAATCACCTCAATTACTTCTAATGTCAATGACATTAGGGATACAAAGATCGGGCATGTAGATATGGCTGAGTCCATAGAGAGAACCAAGGTAAACAATATTAGCTCTGAAATGAAGAGTATAATTGATATAAATATTCATCTGGTCTCTTCTTTTCTTTTGGTGGCTCATCACATAGAGTTCATTCTCCAGTGCGCCTAATTCTATGACAAAGATACCAGAGCTGTGGTAGATGCTAGTGGAAATATAGTAATTCAACTAGACCCTAAGTTTATCGATAAAGTGTTCATGTGCCCTCCTTCTATTGAAGTGTTGAAGATCAACTTTGTTGAAGTGTAAAAGGAATATGATAAAGATCTCGAGAAGGCAAAGAAGGTGATCAATAATAGATGGCTCAAAACTCCTATAGCAAACTTGTCCAGATGGCCACAAAACTTCACAAGGAGCGATTTTATAGAATAGGTTGGAGACTTTATTACTCTTCTTAGCAAAGTACAAGGTTTATCTTCTTCCTCTCAGTTTCATGAGTGGATGTACCCCTTCATTAAAATAATTCTCTATGGAAAACAAGTCATCTTCTGGGGGGAACAAATTAGTAATGCTCTACATGAGCAATTGACAAAGGTGTCTACTACCTCAAAGTTCTACATGAATTCATACCTAGTATACATTGAAGCGTCAATGAGAACCTTTCCAAGCTTAACATTAGAGGGAAATAGGAAAACAACCCTAATATATCAATATTACCCTTAGTTGACATTGAAGGGTTTAATCCATAATTTTAGGAGGGTAAATGATGCTTTCTTCTTGGTATTCTTGTTTCTTTTTGACCCCCAATTAGAACAAAAAAGAGTATCAGACGAATCCCAGATTGTTGTGAATGACTTAGGCTATATGTTCTTATAGTTCCCTTCTTTTTTTTATCTATGGGTTGGCTTTTTATAAGGTTATCCCTATATGCTCCCAAGATTTCCCTTAAATAAATTGGTCTTGATGGAGCTATGTAGGCAAATTATTGTCATACACAATAAGCAAATGGAACTTAAGAAACTTAGTTTTAGGTTCCCCATTGCAATTGGCAGGTACTCAGTGTTGATCACTACAAAAGCTAGGGCAATGGAGACCAAAATGCAACTTATGACCGTGAAGCATTTCAAAAGGAGGCCCAATTTTGAATATAGAGGTGTGAAATACATGATTAGGAGGAAGACCCAGTTCCATGAACCCATGATCAAAGACATCTGGATCGATTTGAGGATAGCAGAAGATATCAGGAAGATGGACTATAGTAGACTATCTCTGAAATGAATAGAATATCTAGGGCTCACTGATATCCCTATAAATCTATAAGATGATGGGGACATCATTAATGATAGATATCATGTTGAACAAGTCACCGCTACTCCTCTTCCTCTGATCTAATGGTCTCAAAAAGAGTTGACCTCCTTGAGGATGAGATTCAAAGTAATATTGGCAAACACCAATGATTGGTTAAAAAATTAGGGAATCATCTTAAAAGAGTTCATCATGAGATCAGATGCTGAATTTCAAGAAGAGACAAGGAGGAGAGTGGAATACTAGATAAAGAATAAAGGTGATGTTCCTTCTCCTTCTAGGCCCCGTAAGCCTAGGATCATTTTCATATCAATGAAATCAAAAATTATAGAGAAAGAGATAGAGATAAAAGATATGGAGGTTGAGAAGCAAAGCACCAAAGAACCAGTAGTAGGGCAGATGGAAATAGATGACAGGCCTACAGGTCAATAGGGAATAGAAACTCTATCTCCATAATAAGGTGCGCAACCAGTCACAGGAATTTCTTCTTCTCTTCCCCACTCACCTGGTGCAACTCCACCTATTTCTCCAATCAGTATTCCCTCTTTTGGAGCTATCTCTCCTTCTAAAATTACTTTTGGTGACCCTCTAAGTGCTTTTGGAGATGTTCTTCATTCATCAGGATCCATCCCTAGTTTGTCATCTCCATCTTTTAACATCAAAGATAGTTCTACCTTCGACCATTTAGTAGCAGGTATAATTTTGACTGATACTACACCCATTGTTTCCACCAATAGCGCAGGTGCCACTCTAGTTACACCAACTATAGGGATTGTTGTTAATATAAGTGCTTCTGCTCTCCCACCTTGGCTATCATCTTTTACACCCAAAAGGAATAAATAAGCCATCTCTCTAGATGAGTTTGACTTCGGTAAAATGGTGCCGATAAAAATAAAGACCCCTAAGAAGCCAAAGATCCTTTCCAAAATGATTGGAGATAAGGGACACAAATTTCTAGAAATATCTAGACTCCCACAGGATGTGACTCTTGAAAATTTTGATATGAGTAGCTACTCTATCTCTCGAGTTAAGTTAGGGAAGATAACTCACGAGGGTGCAATCCATGATGGATATTATGGTTTAGAAATTTGATAGGGAAATAGAAATGAAAGATCATTATAAGGCGATGGTAGAACAATTGACCGCAGTGATAAGGAGATTCACTTTTGCTCCAGAAGTGGTAACTCCAGAGGCTTTTTTTATAGACGATCCCATGATTCAGAAAGTAGAAAAGACATACCTAAAGGGAAAGGTACTTGAAGACTACCTGGATAAGATGCATGCACAAGGGATTTCGTTGTTCATAAAATTGTCTAAGAAAATGTGTAAAATGAGGAAAGTAAGAATAGAATTAGATGATCTTATCAATGTCATTTCTCAGGAGGTTGAAAGCATAGATAAATATCTTAGAAGATGGATAGAGATGAAGGAGCTGAAAATACTTACCCTAGTATCAATCAACATCATTGTTGATAGAGATTCTTATATTGAAACTAAATAATCATTGATATATAGGATCTGGGTACTTAAGAAACTGATCAGTGACCTTGAATCTTCCAAGGACACTAGTGAACAAAGTGATATCAGTCTATTGCACAAATTGGAGGAGTTGCCTTATAGACTTACCTCTCAAGACAACTAGTTCATTTTAGTAGAATAAATGATTCAGGAGTTTGAAGGTATGATCCAAAAAGAATTCAAGGAGAAACCACGCTCAATGGCTTTTGTGGACAATATCTTAGATAATCAGTTAACTCCAGACAATCTAAGAACTAGGTTAACTAGTCATGCGAAATCAATCACAGCAGTGAGAGATGCCACGGTTAGAGCTAAGTTGGTCTTCAAAAATACTATTGCGCTAGACAGTATCAAGATACAGGTAGCTATCGCTATGTACGATGCTCATATAAAGAAGGCTGGCGATAAAAATTGAACTAGTTTTCTATGTTTTCTTCTCCATTTTTATCATGCACTTTGTAATTGACTTGGGACATTTTCACATGTACTTTTTAATGTTTAATTACATATAAAAATTTGGAAAAGTCCTAAAGTCAACGGAGACTCATCTTTGACTAGGTTTTAATATTTAAGTCTTTTCTCAATTTTGAAGGCTTGTCTTTATATATAGAGGGAACCTCTTTTGTAAATAGATCAAACCTTTTTTGATAATTGAGAGCAAAAGCTTTGCTAAAATTGAGATGCTCCCTGAGACATTAATCTCAGATTGTAAATCATATTTTCTTGAATAAATGAGAAACAGGTTACTTTCACACTTTGTGTTGGAATAATATGTGTTACTTAGGAAATCATTCTTATGTTCTTTTTCCTAATAATCTCTCATCTATTTGTTTAAATAAGCAAAGTGTTCATGGAAATTATTTGAAGACATTCTGAAGTTAATTATGAAGACTTTGAGTTGCTATAATTACCTTTAGTTCATGTTTTCCATGTTTTAGAGGGAAAGATATTATAAAGGCTTTGAAATGCTTTTATCCTTTGTGATCTTACACTCTATTTTAGTTTTAGGTGAAGACTTTGATCTACACTTCACTCTATTGTTATGTCTATTTCAAATTGGTAAGGGGAGCAGTGAAAGACTTTGTGTTTTCATGGGTTTCTCGTAGATCTAGTCACTATCTGAGAATTTTTTTTGTCAATTATGGAACATCATTTTTAAAAGAAGAGGAATGCTTTCAGTAATCAACTAGGATATCTCTTTTGCCTTGTAAACATCATCTCTAAAAAAAAGAGAGATGGATGGTGTAATCTAACCCATGAGTTTATTTTCAGTTTATATTAATATATAAGTAGTTTATAGGGAACCTCTCCTTAATGAGAGGAGAGATTTATCTCATTGTGATGTGGTAAACCCACAATTTTTGCTGTATAAATCTCCTTGTACTGTGGTTGATATACCCATTTTGCCATTGGTTGCTTGATGACAAAATATTCACCCAACAGATCTAATCAGGGAGATTAACCCACATTCCTCCCTTCATCATCATTCTATCATTACTACCACTGAATACTTCACCAAGTGGGTCGAGGCCATTCCTCTCATCTCCACTAAGGCTGACAAAATTATTGACTTTATCAACCATCACATCATCTGCCATTTTGTTGTCCCTCATAAAATTATAATAGATAACAATAAATATTTTAAAAATAAGACTGTCTAAAGTCTTTGTGATGCATTCAAAATTAAATTAAGCTTCTCATCATCATACTATCCACAAACAAATGGATAGATAGGAGATTCTAACAAAACATTAAACAAAATTCTGATGAAGGTAGTCACCAATATGGGTAAAGATTGGCACACACACATTCCTTTTGCTTTATGGGCTTACTACACTAGTATTCAAGCCTCTATAGATACTACACCTTTTTCCTTGGTCTATGGGATGGAGGCTATTTTGCCTTTTGAAGTTCAAATTCCTTCTCTTCACATTTCTCTAAAAGACATACTTATTAATGATGACTTTCACCAAAAAAAATTGGCTCAACTTGATTGCTTGATGAGCACCGTCTCATAACCCTCAACCACCTCCAAATCTATTAAGAGCATATCAAACGCCCTTACAACAAAAACCTCAAAGAGCAATATTTCAATATTGGAGATCTCATCTTAAGATAAAATCAACATGTGATGAACATAGAGAAAAGAAAATGGGGTAATTTTACTCCTAATTGGCTTGGACCATACATCATAACTTATAAGTATGGCTCAGGAACTTATCATTTGTCTTCTCTCAAAAGAAGGCCAGAACCCAAGTCTTTAAATACCTTACACCTAAGACCATTCTTTTTTTAAATAAGCATCACTTCACCTCATGTTTTAGCCTGAGCTCTCCCCTTGAGCACCCTTATTACATTCATTTTCCTTCCTCTTAATCCTTACTCCAAGTCACTTAGTTAACTTATGAAGTTCTATGGTTTTGCCTTCAAAGTGGAAAAATCCTAAGCCTCTATAAACTTGTCCATGACTAAAAGAAAAAATGGGATATATAGACAAGTTCTAATCTCTAAGGTCATATTTCTCAATGTAGACCGATCCCTTGAAGGACATACATAATTTCTATTTGATAACATCAATAGACTGCTCCCTTGAAGGATAGCTATTTAAAAATTAAAAAAAAATGCTTAGACCACTCCCTTGAAGGATAGCTAGGCCAAGATTTATTCTTAAAGAGGAAATACAAATGAAAATCTTCTCATATTGATCAAATCTTCATATGACCTCAACACATACAAAATCGCATTGTAAGCTTCCTGCATTGATTAACTTACACAAAAAAAAAAAAAAGATTTAAGTCATGGACTTACCTATAGTAGCTCTTGAGTCAACCACAATATGGGAATATCATCCCCACTTTGAAGGTTATTCTACCCCAAACACTTTCACTCATTTACCTTTTTTTCCCTCATACTCTATCAACAGACTTTGAATTCACTTAACAAAATGTGAACATGATGCTTCTCTAACAAACAAAATGGTCTCAATGATGCAAAGTATGAAAGAGGCTCATATTCTCGAGCCTTTTTATGTTATGATTATGGTATTTTCCAATACATAAGTATTTTACCGCTTTATTTTCCCATCTAAATCACATGTCAATCTCTCTACTGAGATGAAAATGTCATATAAACAATATCATTCTTGCTCCATTTATTTTAATCATACACCATCACAAATATGGAATTTTTTTGAAATAAAATAACATAAAAAAATTATTCATTTTAAGCATACAACATCACAAATATGGAAAACTTCTAAGATGAAGCTGACATGTCAACTATGCACATACCATCACACATATGGGAAATGCTAGTCTAACTCAACTAACATGCTCAAATTTACATGACATAAAAATAACTATCCATGTCAACATCATCACAATAACAATAAATTCATCTCAAAATCACAATAAATATACATCTCAAAATATATATATATATATATACATATACATACATATATATATATATATATATATATGATTAACATACATGTACATCAATACATCATCATAATATCATCTCTCTTTCAAAATATACATCTCTCATCTTCGGCTCACAAGATAGTGTGCATAGAACATATATATAACAAAAAAATAAACTCTACTACTCAATGTCCTTGAGGCTCTCTACATCATCATGAAGAAGTAGTATCATCACCACTCTTAGCCCAACTACGTCTACATGATCTAGAATCCATGGCACATGACACTTATCTCTCCTACTCTTTGAACTCAGAGTACCTATGAATTTGTGGGACTCCTTAATGCCCTCTCATAATAATCAATCTCATCAAGGGCATTAGTATACCTCATTATAGATATAGTTTATGGTGGTCCCATCACACCTACTAAAGGCCTAGCCTATACTAGTCCCTGTGGTGGAGGAGGAGTAGCCTAACCTATTGATCTTAAACTATTACTCTCCATTATCAATACAGTAACTTGACCTTGTAGTACCCCAACCTATCCCTGTAGTGCCCTAACCTAGCCTTATAATGTCACCACATATCCTTATAAGGCTAATACCTATGCCTAAGTTATATCTCTATCTTTCACTGTTGCATCTCGTGCCTGTATGGTTGCATCTCTCTCCCTCACCAACCCTTGTAAATCTTGTGGTGGCCACCTAACCTCCATCATAAGATGTAAACCTACTCACTAAGTCATATATGTCACTTTACTCCCTGGATCAACTATACCCCACCCTACTAGTAGCTCCTCAAAATTTGGTCTATCTATCTCTTGGGGAAAAGATAAGGGTGCCTCTATATCATCCCTCCTACATTAAGGGAAGGTAGGTGGTACATCATATACTAGGTTAAACTACCTCCTAAATTTTGACATGATTACCATCTCTAGCTCATTGGCTCATCTGCCTCTAACCCATAGTGAGATCTGTAATCTAATAAGCTACTCTACTTGTCCTATAAATATAGGGTATGTCAAGTAGGGTCTCCAAAAAATGTCTAAAAGGATCAATCCCTCTATTATGCACCAATAATAATCAATGTCAATCACTATGCCATCTACTTGTGTATGGGCCATCCTATCTCTCCACAATCTAATACCCACCTTAAAACTAGCTAAAATCATGGTAGGTAGCCCTAATGGTCATGTCACTACAATATGCTTGTATGTCTAGCAGTGGATTAAATGGCTAACACACAAAATGTATCATTGATGTAGTCTCAAACCCCAAAACTCTATATAATTATGCTAGAAACACTGGTCCCCATGAAAAAATAGTCCACTACTCAACCATTTATGCTAGAACACCCATCAATGCAATCAAAAATATCCAACCATTTACATCTAGTAATGCATATATGGTAATCTATATCATCATTATGATGTTTAGTTGATGTTGCTCATCATCAATAATATATAATGGCTCATAGGCAAAGTTGGTTAAGTGATAAGTAACCTCACTAACATGTTTTCCAAATAATGCCACCATGTGCATATCATACTCTTTTCTTAACCATGAGAAGAGGTCCTCCCATTAGAGTGGTAACCATAATATCTTATATACATTCTCCTAAGTCACTATCAACTCTCCAATCGGTAGATGGAAGGTGTTGATGGTGTGATCCCACCTCTTAATCAATGCTATCATCAGTCTCACATCTCAAGTGACTCTATAATATCATCATACTCATTTAACCCCATAGCTACCATGTTCTCCCACTCATTTAGAGTAACATCCCTCCTCATCCACATCAATAGCCTCAGTAGGTGATCTCACAACATCAAATCCAACCTCACCTACATCCATACACACATAACTCAAGTCACATACTTTCTAATATAATCTATCACCACCTTTTTCCCTTCTCTTTGGGAGAACTACATTAGTTTGAAGCCCTCCACTAGGATATGTAGGAAACACTAAGTTGACATGGGGTCTTCTAAGGTTATCTCAGTCATATACACACCTAACTATCTACCCTACTCTCTCATCTCTACCTTAGGCTTCTCTCTCTCTCTCTCTCTCTCTCTCTCTCTCTCCACCCTAGGCTCAATTGCCTATCACAACTCTATGCCTCATGGCTTATATTCCTAACTTATAACCTATATTTTAAGCCCTAGGTATCTTAACCTATCTCAAACTATCTTTTTTACCCATTTCCCCTAACACACTTTTAACCATACCTTAGATCTTTTTCTCTAGGCTTTGAGAGAATTACATTGGCTTGAGACCCTCAATCAAGCAATGTAGGTAGCACTTAGTCAACACATGGTCTTCTAGAGGCTGGCTCAGCCATTAGGCTAGTTGGCTACTTCAATTAGGGATCAAAACTGACCTTTTCTCCTATTTTTGGGTCCTTCATAGTCACTGATGTCAGTCTTGTATGCTAACATTGGTGCTTTATGTTAGTTGACATCGATAAAAACTATCAGCTAATAGTGCCATCATTTTGACTGATCATCAATGGACCCCATGCTGATGTCAGTGATTGGTTTGGCCCTAGGGCCAAATTACCCATCCTAAAAAAATTAAATTTTCACCTAAAACCTATGCCAAATCCCTCACAACTTAACCTAAACCTACCCTACCCCATTTCCTACTCCTCTACTAAAATTTTATTTTCCCCCCACCTCTAAATTACCCTTACAAAAGTAAATTAACCAACTCACTTTCAAAATCCATTTCACAGTGGATCTTACCTCATCTCTCCATCTACTCTAGGTTGACACAACTGGACTCTTGTGGTGGTACACGCCTCCTGTTGGGTCCCCTCCTAGTTATACCATCTTAGTCACAATTAGATCTCTATTTCTCTTTAATGAAATGTTGAAAATGAGGTTGGTGGGCTGACCAAACCCCCTTTTATTAGGCTTTGGTCACCCACCGACATGTCAACATACTTGATCTAATTCATTGATGTCATCATTTTTTCCCACCAATATCAACAACCTTGCCCTAGGCTACCAATGTCAATAAATATTTACTACCATGACATTAGTGCCATCACTAATGTTGGCACCATTTCATTAGAATTTCTAACAACAACCATAAATCTTTAGAATCTACCCATAATTGGGGCAATTTGGAGATCACATATATCTCCCTAACCATGAATCCAACCTAGAGATCACATATATCCCCCTAACCATGAAACCAACTTAAAGATCACATATATCTCCCCAACCATGAAAACCACCCTTAGAGATCATTTAAATCTCCACTTATGATGACTTCAATTGGAGATCATGAATATCTCCTTGCCCATTGACCATTTTACACCAACTTGCATCACTTGTCTAAATTTTTCATGCTATTCTACTATAGTTGGCTACTATACACATGTATGTATATTAGGTGTCTTGGATGGTGAAAAAGCTCATGTTATCACCTACAATCTTTTTGTGTTTCCTAGGGGAACTTCTTACCTTAGATACCTAGCACACATGGACTAATTAGATCTACAACTTTGATTATTTTGACCTTATCAGTTATCACTTACAAGCTATGCTTTGGTTATTTCTATCTAAGTCCTCCTCAACCTTACATGTTCTTAACTTTGTCAACTATATATATTCATAGTATACACACAAGAATACCACACTCTCCTCTACTCACCCAATTCACTTCTTATCAAATGGGTACCTAATTTTGATTTCTCCTCTGTCAATTCCTATTTTGAGGGGGGGATACCTCATCCAATACCTCGAGCATCTAAGTCCTATTTTTGTCTTACAACTTATCAGTGTAAATTACAAGATAAAAAGGGGTAAATATAGACACTAAAATTGAGTCACACACATGTGTAACTCCCTGTGTCAAAACTCCCCTTGAGCCCTATTTCAATAATAATGATTAGCCACCCTAACCCACACTTTCACCCCTCACATATTTAATTAATTTATAATATATAATTACGTTAATTAAAAACCCCTATTTCCACCTTATTGGGCCACCTTGTCCTAAGACTAATTCTCACCTAATGAGTCACCTCAAGACTTAGTCCTCTTATCCTAACTACCCAAGACTTGTTCTCACCTCAAAAATAAATTCTTAACCAACTGCGTCTTTCTTAACCTCCTATTTTTACCATTTTGTAACGGGTGCCACACTTGGCACAAAGAGCAATATAAAATAGGATAAAGATATAAATTTTACATATTTTAAGGCCACTGATGCTAGTAAACCCATAATGGACATTGATGGGATCATCAACATCGATTGTATAAGCTAAACTCCAAACTAATGTTTAGGTCAGCAAAAATCAAGAAAACTCCTTATTTGCATATAGGCTTTTGACATCTTGGCTTAATGTTATCTTGCATAATTCAATCCAAATCAGGAACCAAGCTCTTGAGAACCAATAGAATCCACTTGTTCTCTCTATTTAGGGCATTATTTTAGACTACCTACTAGGATCCATCCATCTAGCACTTATCATTTAATCACCACTATAGCTAATTACATTACTTATTTTATAGGTCTTTTAAGTAGTTACTTTGTAATCACTTTATAACTACTATTCATTACTTTACACATTCTTGACCAAACCCCATGAGGGAGTTATAAAGTTTACCTATTTGTTTCCCCTTGACACAACACACCAAACCTCTAACCAGATCCATCCAGACCATACTCTCTCTCTCAAATCTCTCCCCAACCTTCCAGACCTAACCAAAACCATTTTCCTAGACCCAAAAAATCCTTTTGTAAGCTCGTAGGTAATTATTTCCCCTACTAACCTCGACAACCTAATCAACATTGGTCACCTTCCCCCACTGACCTCAACAACATAATTGATATCAGTCACTTCCTTACTGACCTCAGTAGCATAACTGACATTAACAATTATGTATTTCCTAAACCTTCCTAAACACACCCAAATAACTTCCAAAATACAAATAGAACATACCACCTACACTTTGTTACTTTTTGATGGACTCAGGTTGTGAATAACGGTAACATTATCCCTATTTTATTCTCTCTTTCCCTCTCTTTTAATTATTTATTACTCTTTTGTCTCTTAAAAGTATACTATCATCTCTAAGGATGTTTGACACTTCCTGAAACAAGTGTGTATCTTGACATCCCACTTAGATATTTGATAACAAACATTTTGTGGTAGTGTTTTCTTACTTATAGGTAGTCCTCCCTAGCCAAAGAGGACTACTCACAATGTCTGGATATGGCGTGTAAACCAATCTGGGTTCTTTCTAATCAATTATCCCTATCCCTCTTCCATGTTTTTCTTTCGACTTGAAATTGACATGTTATTCTCAAGTGGTATGTTGGTTGATACTTAGTTATAATCAACTTCAAGCATTGGGAACACAATTTACCTCTCATATGCCCTTCTAAAAACATATGCAATTGTCTTTTACCATTTTCTAATATGTAGATAATCCCCAAGTCAAGTATCAATAAAAAATAAATCACTAAGTAAATTGATACAAGGCATTACCTCTAGTTTCATAGCTTCTTGATAGAGTCCCATGGTTTTGATTGGTAGCAATTCATCAATGTATTTCTTATCCTCCTAGAATAGATGATTTTGTAAAGATTAAGGTGTTATAAATTTGATTGCATTCTATAGGGCCAAGTAATAAGTAAAATTTAAGTCTAGATCACTCTTATTGAATATATTTCTTTATGTATTTGGTGTTCCCAGTAATAGAATATGTAGAAGGGACCTTAATGCATTCTAGTTTTGAATAAGCCATTTTGGTAATCTAAAAATATGTAATTCCTTTGAAAACTATATAGACTCTCTTTATAAAGTCTATAAAAAACTATAGCTTTTTGTCATTGGATAAATTACAATTGTTATTCTCACTCATAAATCAATGGCAAAGTGACTTGCCTTTTTCTTGTATTTCAAATATATTACCAAAGCCTAAACATTTAATCTATAATTCATAGAAAATGAATGTGAATAACAACTTTTAATTTTTTCCCCATTTAAATTCAAATGTGCAGGTTAGCTTTGGTGGCTTTTTGCTAGCCATATGACTAATTTTCATTGACTTTATATGTCTAATCATATTTTTGAGATAGGTGTTGATCTCTCCACTATCAGCCTTTTACCTAGGTGTCAAACTCTTTTTTGTGTACTTTAGCCATGTATTGTCTACATCATGACACTTATCTACTTTTTGTTTACCCAAGCCTTTAAATTTATAATCTTGGTTTATATGTTCTAGGGCTATGGGTTAATAAAATTTATCCATGTGGAATACTCTTGGGGCTATGGGAACTTAAAGTCTCAGAGCCATGGTTGTTTGAAATTTGAACTAGTACATCCCTAGGAGGGCTCTATTTATTAGGATGTTGATGTGTGGTGTTATTTTGTGGAGCCTATTTCCACATTATAATGTATTTCAAATATTATAAATTAGAATGTACTATATACTCTTAATGTATTTCCACATTACAATGTATTTCAAATTTTTAGGATCCCTTTTTTTCCAAGTGTATAGATACATGGTTTATCTATGCTTGTATATATGTGGTGTCATCACCCATGATTAATGGGGAATTGTTATGGGTTGAATTGGCCCATGGTTATGGTACCCATTATTTTTTAAAACTACCATGTTGATTACCTATTGATGTAATTATATATAAATGGACATACAATAGGTAAAATATAAGAAGAACTAAGTTTGATAAGATGAACAGAGTGTGCGAATTCAAGTGCAAATTTGGAAGATTTTGTTGAGCATAACCCCAAATAATATTTGTGCATTATAATTGTGAGAATATTTATTTAAGAGTGGATTATACTCTTTTTCGCTTGTAATAATATTTGAGTAAGTGTTTCTTGGTGGATTTATCCCACATTGGGTGAACCATGTTATATCTTGTCTTCTTGTTGTGTATTTTAATTTCTATTATTTATTTATCTATGTTCACATCTCTTGTTATTGTGATTCTATGAAATTATTCCTCGTTAATTTCTATTATATTCCTAATATGTGGTGTGATTTTAGAGCCACAGAGACTCAAATACTCAGAGCCATAGAACCATGGGACTATTAACTTGATATTCTTCTTTGAGTCTTTGGGTTAACATAAATATGCCAACTATCCAATCCTTAGAACTCAAAACTTCAAGAAAATTAGACTGCAGGTCCATGGGGCCATTAGACTATTAATTTTTCTTTGACCTTAGATGGTTCTAGGTTCATGATATTGTGCCACATGGTGTGATCTTAGGGTTGGGGGAGCTCAAATGATTTAGAACATTTGCAAAGTGAATTTGTCTTGATTAGACCTGGTTATAACATGTGCATGCCCTATGGTAACTTGGTTGTGATTATGTTAAGGAAACTTTGGTAAATTATGGTAAATTATGTGTAACATGATAATGCCATCTATCTTGTTCTCGGATATCATATATTTCTAACCTTTGAACCTGATTTGTAGGTTTTATCACTGTGAGTTAACATAATTGTGCCAAATATTAAGAACTCAAAGCTTGGAGACTTTTAAAACATAAAAAAATTGAATTCAAAAGACTATGGTTTACATGATCCCACCACTTATCCCAAATCTTAGATAATGAAGGTAGGGCCCAGACATGGATAATTTATAATTCATTATAATAGTCCTGCATACATGCAAAAATCATAGATACATTATGATGCGATATATTATATTTTTTAATCAATAAATCATAAAGCCAATTTTCAAGTATAATTATGAAAACCCAAGGTTTAAAACAAATAAAAACCAATGTCCAAGCTTTGATTTTCATAATTTTGAGATGCAATAACTTTAGACATTGAGGATAACCTTAGCCTTTTACATATTAAAACTAATATCATAAATCTATAAGGTTTATAAGACCTTCAACAAGGATATTCAAACAATATTGGGTCCCTATTTAATTTTACAAAATGGGGGGTGTGTGTTATGACATAATAAATGATGATTAAGTGGGGAAATACTCTGGAGTATTTGAGAACCTAGAATCGTAGAAATGTATAATACCATAATTTCAGTCCTAACAAGGATATAATAAATAAAATAGTCTTTAGAAAAGACTCCTCCTTCTCCATGCAAAATACTAACCCTTTTCATTCCCTAGATCCATGTGGGTAATTTTGTGAAATTTATTTCCCTTTGTTATGAGAATTTTAACAAAGTCTTGCATAAACATTGTAGGTTTTATTTTGACTTCATATTTTGTAACCAAATAATAAGTGAAGCCTAGGCATTTCTCTACTTCTATCTAGGAATCCATATACCTGATATGAAAACCTTTGATTCCACTCTAATCCTTGTTCTACTACTATTTCAATCACCCATGTCCCCAGTAGATATTTATTGAATAACCAATCTTATATAAGTATGCATGATTTTTTTTTTTTTGAACACATGTAGAATAAGAGTTGAGAATCACTATTGGTGGTGTGTATGTATAAGAAAACTTATTTTGATCAATATGCCCCTATCAGTGTGCATTTGTTTCTATGTTTATTATCTCCCATCCAACTTGTAGCACGCAATAGTGCAATTTATCTCTTAGAAATGATAATTATATTATGAAATTTGTATGAGTATATCAAATTAAATCCCAAAGGTATAGAAAACTCACTCATTCCAAGTAAAACTTTAATTTATTCATAGTACACCTCAATCCTAGAAGCTCAAGTATTGCCAAAACAATTTGAGATGAATACAAATTATACTTCCCTTTTATGTCATCCCCTTGTTTTTGGTAAATCTTTTATAATTACAACATCAGAAATCAATTGGTTTATTTTTTAGTTTTAATAAAAAATAATCTAGAAAGCATAACAACTAATCTACCCAAACTAAATGTAGAAATCATGAAACACTAATCTAAGAAAATAAGAAAGATTAACCTAGAAATTAGAAAATATAGTCTATAAAGTAGGAAATATATTATATAAAGAAATAAATCTAATCTAATCCTATGTCTACATCTTCACTAATAGTCATTTAGAAGTATCTATAGTAGGATCATCCATGAAATAATGTTTCAATTAAATTACATTGACTGAAAAAGTGAGTTCATTACCTTGGAGGTCTTTTAAGTAGAAGGCATTTTAAATTAGTATCTTAGATACTTGATATGGATCAATCCATAAGAGAGTGAACTTATCATTATATTCCTTCTCCTCATGTGATTTATCACATATAAGCACTAGGTTTGAGATCCTGAAAGCCTTAATATTAAACCTTTTGTCAAACCATGTTTTGACAATGCCTTGTTGTTTGTTAAAGCTATGCATTACTTCAATTCAAGAATCTTCCATTTGGACTATGTCAAGTACACTAGATTAGACTCATTCATATTCCCCCATATACTATTACATGAATTGGTATATTAATAGTTTAAGAGTGATGGTGAAAATTGGGTGTTGTCCATATGCTATCAAAAAAGGTGAAGCCTTAAGGGCTTACTTGTGCCTTTTTTAGTCTACCCATATTGCATACTGCAACTAATAATGTCATTCTCTTGGTTTGTCTTGTGCTGACTTCTTGATGGCATCAAAAAAATTATTATTGATATGTTCAGCCACTCCATTCTCTTGTGGGTAATATTTTTAAGATAATTTAATGGTGATTTGGTCCTTATCATCCCATTCAATGAATTTAATAAACTAGAAAGTTGGGACACTATAAAAAACTAAAGAAATTAGAGTACTAAACTTGGTCAGTATGTTCTTTTCCATAAATTTGATGACATATATTACTCTGAAATTCTTTGTGGTCATCATTTTTGTCCATTTGGTAAAAAAGCTAATGGTTTTTAGGACAGATTTGTTCTTTATTAAATAATTTGTGTTTATTACCATATTTTTTTCCTTTTATTTGGTAATATTTAGATCATACTAATTGAATGTCCTGGGTAACTATCATTGACATTTACTTGTCCCTCATATGGCTCCAAACTTTAGAGTCATATAATGCATTCATAAAAAATAACATATTTATCATACTCTTGGTGGCCATATTTGATTGTCACCCCATTTTTTTTCCTGAGGATTTGAAGATAGTCTCTAAATTTTCTATTGGCATCCCATTCCCTAAATTGGGCCACCTTTAAGTTGTAGTGGGATATGACATTACCCACATGATTTAAATGTACTATCACCATAAACTGAAGATGGTTGATGCTTAGAGGTGTCTTATAGTAATAATCTTGATGTTTGAATCAAATATCCTCATCTATATTATTTACAACTAGTGTCCCACCTCATATTTATTAATTTTGTTTTGAATGTTGTGTGGTAAAAAAAAAGGGGCTTCCCTTGTCCCTTCAATTATAATTATGGTATAATATGGCTAATACCAATAATCACCTTTTTTATCTATGCTTCTTCTCAAATTATTATATATTATGGGCATCTAAGTTACATGAATGGCTTGGTAAAGTTGAGGATAAATTCCATCAAAATCCTTAAAATCTCATTCCTGAATCTATAGACAAATAAGAAAGAATAGTCCTCATAGATTCTATTATCCAAATATTATATAGATAGCTACCATAATTCCCCATGGGGTCTATGGAGTGACCTAAGGATTGCATTTGATAGATATGGCATCATATAAAAATACCATCAATTTGACTTTGTTCATGCTTAAACATCTGTGTCTTAAATCTAACACTAAAAACCTCTTCTAGGGAAACGATTTTGTTAGAAATCAGGGGAATTTTTAAAAATATGACAAATTTCACTTGTACATAAGTAATGCTATCAAAAACATATAAGATGTTCAGAACAACCATGGTTATCTTGATACTAGGCTAAATTTTATGATACAAGTAGAGGAAAGTCCTCCCTTGGGGTTCAATCCCTATACATTCACTATCTAATGCATCAATTTTCCCTCTACAGTGTTATTCTCAAGCCATATGTTGGTCAAGACTTGGTTATAGTCAACTTCAAGCATTGGGAACCTAATTTACCTCTCATATGCCCTTCTAAAAACATATGCAATTGTGTTTTTCCCTTTTCTAATATGTTGATAGTCCCCAAGTCAAGTATAATTAAAAATTAAATCACTAAGTAAATTGATACAAGGCATTACCTTTAGTTTCATATCTTCTTGATGGAGTCCCATGGTCTTGATTGGTAGCAATTAATCAATGTATTACTTATCCTCATATAATAGATGATTTTGTGAAGATTAAGGTGTTATAGACTTTATTACATTCTATAGGGCTAAGTAATAAGTAAAATTTAAGTCTAAGGCACTCTTGTCAAATATAATGTTTATGTATTCAGTGTTCCTAGTAATAGAATATGTAGAAGGGACCTTATTGCATTCTATTTTTGCATAAGCCATTTTGGTAATCTACAGATATGTAATTCCTTTGAAAATTGTCTAGACTCTCTTTACAAATTCAATAAAAAAACTATAGATTTTGGTCAATGGAGAAATTCAAATTATAATGCTCACTCATAAATTAATGGCAAAGTGACTTGACTTTTGCTTGTACTTCACATATATTACCAAAGCTTGAACCTTTAATTCACAATTCATATAAAATGAATGTGAATAACAACTTTTATTTTTTTTTCCCATTTAAATTCAAATATGCAGGTCAGCTTTGGTGGGTTTTTGCTTTCCATATGACCACTTTTCATTGACTTTATATGTCTAATAATATTTTTGAGACAGGTGTCGATATCTCCTCTATCAGCCTTTTACCTAGTTGTCAAACTCTTTTTTGTGTACTTTAGCCATGTATTGTCTACATCATGAAACTTATCTACTTTTTGTTTACCCAAGCCTTTAAATTTATAATCTTGGTTTATATGTTCTAGGGCTACAGGTTAATAAAATTGATCCATGTGGAATACTCTTGGGCTATGGGAACATAGAGACTCAGAGCCATGGTTGTTTAAACTTTGAACTAGTACATCCCTGAGAGGGCTCTAGTTATTGGGACATTGATGTGTGGTGTTATGTTGTGGAGCCTATTTCCACATTATAATGTATTTCAAATATTTTAAATTAGAATGTACTATATACTCTTAATGTATTTCCACATTACAATGTATTTCAAATTTTTAGGATCCCCTTTTTTCCAAGTGTATAGATACATGGTTTATCTATACTTGTGTCTGTGTGGTGTCATCACCCATGATTAATGGGAAATTGTTATGGGTTGACTTGGCCATGGTTAGGTACCCATTATTTTTTTAAACTACCATGTTGATTACCTATTGACATAATTATATATAAATGGACATACAATAAGTAAAATATAGGAAGAACTAAGTTTGATAAGATGAACAGAGTGTGTGAATTCATGTACAAATTTGTGCATTATAATTGTGAGAATATTTATTTGACAGTGGATTATAATCTTGTTGGCTTGTAATAAGATTTAAGTGTTTCTTGGTGGATGTATCCCACATTGGGTGAACCATGTTAAATCTTATCTTCTTCTTATGTATTTTAATTTATATTCTTTATTTATCTATGTTCATAGCTCTTATTATTGTGATTATATGAAATTATTTCTCATTAATTTCTATTTTATTTATAATATGTGGTGTGATTTTAGAGCCACAGAGACTCAAATACTCAGAGCCATAGAAATATGAGACTATTAACTTGATATTCTTCTGTGAGTCTTTGGGTTAACATAATTATGCCAACTGTCTAACCCTTAGAACTCAAAACTTTTAGAAAATTAGATGATAGGTCCATGGGGCCATTAGACTATTTATTTTGATTTGACCTTACATGGTTTTAGGTTCATGATATTGTGCCATGTGGTGTGATATTAGGGCTGAGGGAGCTCAAATGATTCAAAAAATTTTGCAAAGTGAAATTCATCCTGATTAGACATGGTTATAACATGTGGATGTCCTTACAACATAATAAATGATGACTAAGTGAGGAAATACTCTAGAGTATTTGAGAACCTATAGTCTTAGTAATGCATAATAACATAATTTCACTCCTAACAAGGAGATAATAAATAAAATAGTCCTTATAAAAAACCTCTTCCTTACGCATGCAACATACTAACCCTTTTCATTTCCTAGATCTATGTGTGTAATTTTGTGAAATTTATTTCCCCTTGTTATGAGAGTTTTAACAAAGTCCTGAATAAACATTGTAGGTTTTTTTTGACTTCATATTTTGTAACCAAACAATAAGGGAACCCTGGGCATTGCTCTACTTATATCTAGGAATCCATATACCTGACATAAAAACCTTTGATTCCACTCTAATCCTTGTTCTACTACTATTTCAATCACCCATGTCCATAGTAGATATTTATTAAATAACCCATCTTATATAAGTATGTATGATTATTTTTTTTGTAAAAAACATGTAGAATAAGAGTTGGGAATCACCATTAGTGGTGTGCATGTATAAGAAAACTTATTTTTATCAATATGCCCCTATTAGTGTGCATTTTTTTCTATGTTTATTATCTCCCATCCAAGTTTTAGCATGCAATAGTGCAATTGATCTTTTGGAAATGATAATTATTTATAAAATTTGTATGATTATATCATATTAAATCTCAAAGGTATAGAAAACTCACTCGTTCCAAGTAAAAATTTAATTTATTCATAGTACACCTCAATCCTAAAAGCTCAAGTATTACCAAAACAATGTTAGATGAATACAAATTATACTTCCCTTTTATGCCATCCCCTTGTTTTTGGTAAATCTTTTATAATTAAAACATAGAAAATCAATTGGTTTGTTTTTTAATTTTAAGAAAAACTAATCTATAAATCATAAAAACTAATCTACCCAAACTAAATGTAGAAATCATGAAACACTAATCTGAGAAAATAAGAAAGATTAACCTAGAAATTAGGAAATATATTCTATAAGGTGGGAAATATATTATATAAAGCAAGAAATCTAACCTAATCCTATGTCTACATATTCATTAATAGTCAATGGTTTGTTTTTTAGTTTTAATAAAAACTAATCTAGAAAGCATAACAACTAATCTACCCAAACTAAATGTAGAAATCATGAAACAGTAATTTGAGAAAATAAGAAAGATTAACCTATAAATTAGGAAATATATTCTATAAAGTAGGAAATATATTATATAAAGTAAGAAATCTAATCTAATCCTATGTCTACATCTTCATTAATAGTCATTTAGAAGTATCTCTAGTAGGATCATCCATGCAATAATGTTTAAATTAAATTACATTGACTAGAAAAGCAATTTCATTACCTTGGAGGTCTTTTAAGAAGAAGGCATTTTAAATTAGTATCTTAGATACTTGATATAGATCAATCCATAAGAGAGTGAACTTATCATTATATTCCTTTTCCTCATGTGATTTATCCCATAAAAGCACTAGTTTGAGATCCTGAAAGCCTTAATATTAAACCTTTTGTCAAACCATGTTTTGGCAATGCCTTGGTGTTTTTTGAAGCTATGCATTGCTTCAATTCGAGCATCTTCCATTTGGACCATGTCAAGTATTTTGGATTGGATTCATTCATATTCCCCCATATACTATTGTATGAATTGGTATATTGATAGTTTAAGAGTGATGGTAAAAATTGGTTGTTTTCCATATACTATCAAAAAAGGTGAAGCCTTAAGGGCTTGCTTATGCCTTATTCAGTCTACCCACAGTGCATACTCCAACTAAAAACATCATTCTCTTGGTTTGTCTTGTGTTGACTTCTTGATGGCATCCAAAAAATTGTTATTTATATGTTCAGCCACTCCATTCTCTTATGGGTAATATTTTAAAGATAATTTAATGGTGATTTGGTCATTATCATCCCATTCAATGAATTTAATAAACTGGAAAGTTGGGACACTATCAAAAACTAAAGAAATTAGAGTACCAAACTTGGTAAGTATGTTATCTTCCATAAATTTGATGACATTTATTACTCTAGAATTCTTTGTGGTCATCACTTTTATCCATTTGGTGAAATAGATAATGGTTGCTAGGATAAATTTGTTCTCTATTAAATAATTTGTGTTTTTCACCATAATTATTAGGCTGAAAGGCATCATTTTGTATGCAAATGTTCAGTTCAAATTCCTAATGTCAACATAAATATTGATCTCTCCATTATTCTTCTTGACTGATACTAGGTTGGTTAATTAATTAGAATGTCTAATTGGGAAGATAATCTTAGCATCGAGAAGGTTATGTACTTTTGTTTGGATAAGAGGCTTCAATATTTGATTTAATGGTTAATGTATCTACTTGAGGTAATTATGCTCTAGCTTCAATAGAATGATATGCGTGATGACCCTAGGGTCAAAGACTTTCAAATCTCTATATGTTCAGGTGATCACATGTCCTTATTCTATCATCAAACTCCTAAAATTTTATTTCTAACTTTCATTTCAACTCAAACAAAGGTTTATGTACTAACGAGGTTGGTCAGTGCCTAGGTTTTCTTTGACAAAATTAGACTCAGTTGTTTTAAGTTGTTTACATTATTGTTCTTATGGATTCACATCTAAATCTCATTCTAGGCAGACCATTCCCAATGGAATGTGGTTTTAATTCAACTATAAGACACCATATTCTCATAGATATTTAATATGCATGGGGTTAGCATTCTTTTCATCTATTATATGTGATTCAAAGGCTCCAAAACAATTCATAAATTATACAATTTATTGATCATCCTCAAATACATGGAAGTTATCAACATTTTTTTGGATAGAGAGACAAAGAACCATACACATAAAGAATTTATATATTTTATATTCTTGGAGTGGTTCTAGATTGGCATCTTAAGATAAAAATGAATCTGTCATCTAGGTTCTTTCCCTAGGATGTCCCAAACGTTGAATAATTTAAATATTCGATCAGGTCCCATGGTCGATGTTTATACTTCTTCAAGTAAGTGAGTTTTAATATATATTTAATTATGATTTGGTTAACTACTATCTCTAAATAATAGAAGGTTTGTAACATCTTAACTTTATGCTTTAGCTTGAACAATAGACCAAGAATTAGAGATTCATACTCAGCTCTATTGCTAGTGCAAGGAAATTGTAGTCTATAGGTATATAGATACGTATTCATATTTTGGTCTATCAAATCTATGCCAACACCTAAACCTTAATTTGACCTTGCTCCATCAAAATGGAGAGTCTATGACTTTTAAAGACCTTCAAATTCTTGTTTATAAAGTTATTGCTTGGTAGTGAACATGTACACACCTGAATGTGAGGATACAATGTCAGTGATTTCATTATTTATGTTGTATTATGTGATCAAATACTTTATCTTTGGCTCTTAGTCTACTCAGATCTAATTGGATAATCCTTTCTAAGGCAACCACATGTGTAAAAAATGGTTATCATGTATCTATTTAGGGATTTTTACCAATGACAACTCAGTAGTAATCCATACACTTTTGAAATGTCAAATACTAAAATATCTATGTATTTTTATACACATGGCTTAGATTTAAGTTATATGTGTATATTTATCATCTCTCAAACACATGGGATAAAAGACTTGTCCAACTATAGGACCACTATTTTTTACTTATCTAGGGTCAAACTTAGTTTCTTTCATATAGTTGTAGGCATCACATTAGATAGGGCACCTGAGTCAACCAAATAATTATGCACATTCTTTTTGAAAATTTTGATAGTTTACAAAAAACTAGTACCTCAATTTTATCACTATAATCCATCATGTTTGCATGCAAAACTTTTGACTTATTAGGAGATCACATTTTAGTCAAGGACCTAAGTAGTATCTATCTCTACTTAGTGATCTGAGCTAACTCATGAAGGTTAATATTATAATTTATCTTTTTTATATCTTCAAAAATATTATACCCTCATCTTCTCTATGGCCTATAACTAGTCATTCCCTTTTGTAGGGGTGGATTATTTTTGCCTTAGGATCTGAAGAAGTGGGAGCACTATTTTTTAGAGGCATAGAGGTAGTAGCAGGTTGTTTATTACTCAAGTTGTAATTTTTCTTCTAAGACTACTAGAAGGCATGGATCTCATATGTATTATCCTCATTCTCATTTTCATCTTTGACTAAGAATGGTAAGTCATAGGTCTCGAATACCATTGCTATACTGGGATGTCCTAGAGTAGTAGAGGAAGATGGATCTAGCTAACTTAAAATTTTCCTTTATGTTCATCTCTTTCTAAAATATCTCAAAGGAAGTGAGTAATTTTGTGCAGTCTAACTCACCATGTTGTGTTGTATTATGGGCTTGTCACCAATTGGAGAGTGTTTCTTTCATGATATTTATCATTCGAATGTTGCTCTATATTATTTTTATGTGTTATCATGAAATTTTACATTTCATGAAAACACACCCAATTTCACTTTCATGGGTAATTAGAGGTTTTTTCATGATAGGGAGAGTAATGTTTTTGTAGAATGGGACATCGAATCCATATCCCAATGGACAAGGCTTGGGTCAAATAATGGAATATGTCTATCCTTCAATCTTTCAAATGGTGTGCTAAATATATCTTGATAATTTCTCTTGCAATAAAATAGATTCTTGTCATCATGGAAAGCATGCCAAAAGAGGGATATAGAATTAGGGATACAAATTGAAGTATAAGGACTTGAAGACTATTCTTATAATATGGGATTAGGTGGTTGGATTGCATCAAATATAAACTTCAATTTCCATGACAAAAGAAAGCACAGATACAAACTTTGGGCTCATAAATATTGTTGTTTTCTAGTAAATAATAAATATATTGAATAGATTAAATTATGGTCAGAGTATTTATGACAATGGAATACCTTGGGTAGTTAACTTTCCAACTTCAATGTAGTATCTAGAACTAGTCCTGATAATGGCTAAGTACAATGATATAGAGAAGAGAAAAGTTAGATTTTCATTTGATCTTATTAGAACCAAAGTGAAAATTTTAGGTAAAATAAAACTTCTCTAAATTTTCCTAATTTTTATCCCAATGTGGAGTTCATATTAGAGAGATGAATTTTGACTATAAACACTTAGTATATCCCTATGTATAATCAATAAATAAATGATTTATATGAATTTGTGACATGATTTTTATTTATTAATGATGATATACATGAGTATGTTAGTTCATTTTGATTCTTGTTCTTTCACTTTTCCTAAATGTTATTGTTAGATAGTAAATGAACGTGAAGTTTTGTGTATAAATTTATGTTGAATCTACATTATAAACCATGCAATCGATAAGCCTTGATGAAATTAATAATATGATTTGAAGTTCATTTTTATTGATAAATATGAGATTGCTATATATCTTTCTTTGAAATTTTATCTAATCTCCCCAATGTATGAATCTTGACTGTATGTTCATGATATGTTTTTCCCATCTAATTTTCATGAAAAAAGATTTCCATGTTACAATTTTAAATGTTGGGCCATTCTATAATGTCTGTATGTTTAACTACCTAAAATTGTCCTTTGTCTTTCTTGGGATCATTTTAGCAACTTTTGTGTTTAACTAGATAGAATAATCATGTTCTCCATTCCTTCTTTCCTTTCTCATTTTCCCCCTATTTGCCATCATTCACTTTATTTAATTTATATATCCCTTTTGTAATTTTTGGTTAAAAATACAAAACCCCCACATAAAATAATTTTGTTGTAAATAGTTCTGAATAGCTCTTTACCTGCTTTTTCCCTTTTTAGTTTTCAATATAGGTAGCTCCACCTACTAAGAGGAGAGGGAATTTATCCCTACATGGTTGATTGACATGAGGAATATATCCCCATATTATTTATTGAAATCTCACATTTATCTCCTTGATAATTTTTTTAGACAACGGTTTTTGGTGACTCTGATGGAAATCAAGGTGCTTTATGCACATAATTTTTAGAAATTTTAAGGAACTTCCCTTAGAATGGAGGTTGGTGAATCCATTGAAAAAATTACTTAATAAATACATATTTTTTATTGAATAAATGTAATTGGTTCACCCCAACCCAAATGGTTCCTATGTCCCATGGGAAAAAAAATTAGGCCATTGGGTTTGGCCTAATATAATGAGTTACCATCAGGATCAAGGAAGTGATTTTAGAAGTTTTTTATAAAACATCTTCAAGATGTAGATAACCATATCTTATCCTTCACATTGTCATGTAACATCTTGGGAGTTATGCATGAAGATGTCATTGTTAATTTTTTTGTTAAAACTCTCATTGTACCTATAGCTAAGTAGCTTTGGCACCTAAAAGATGGATGCATTGTTAATTGGGATTCTTTGAAGAACAAATTCCTAAACATATTTAAATTAGCTATGAAAATGTGTGAATTATTTTCATATTTATTTTAAATTCAAAATCAAGATGATGAGAATATGAGAGACTTCGTATCCCACTTCAATAAATTATTAAAATCAATTCCTCAGGTAGATCAACTAAGTCCCAAAAATCAACTCATGTGTCTTCATTGGTTCTCTACACCCAAAGATCAAATTCATATTGATGAAGAACAAGGTAATTGACTTGGAATTTATACAATAAGAAGCTATCAAGAATGAAAATGATATGATTATGTATGGAATGTTTAAGAAAGAAACTTCAATACATGTTAAAACTAATATTAATAATGATGAAGTGGTGGAACCTAATAAAATCAAGAGACCTCAACATTCATAAAAGATATTTTAAAGGTAAATTCTTGATCAAATATGTCAAAACTCTAACAAAAAAAAAGGGAAAGTGATTCCTATCACATATAATTATTTCATTTTCAAAATTATGGAAGAAGGTGAATAGATGGAAGAAATAATGATTGATCAAAGAATAGATGAATAATTTGGTTTCTCCCTTTACATAGAAGAGAAATATTTGCATGTTTCAATAGATTTCTCAAACCTCATAGTCCTAGGAGAAAATGAGTTATTTGAGGAACAACTAGTTGAGCCACAATTAGAAAGGAGCAACAATGCAAAGTGTAATGTCCCATTTTTTCAAAGGAGAATATAGTATGGAATTAATTTTCTATAAATAAGAAAATTATGCTTATATTATAATGGAAGATTCAGTAATTAAAATCAAAAATTCTCCCAAAACTTCCTTTCCATGTCCCACTGTATAATAATTCTCTGAAGGATTTGAATCCAAAGTAGTCAAGCCTACATAGATTGAAAATCATAACCATGTCAAGGATGAAATAAAAACATATGTGAACACAAATCAAAATGAATGGTTTTCAATTTTCATTTGAAGTGAAATGGAAACTATCAAGGCAAAGGAAATTGATGAAAAAGATGATGATAACTCATTCAATGATTAATTCACTTCTGTCATGGGAAGAAAATTGGAAAAGAATATTAATGCTCTATTCATTCCAGAAGATAATCATATTGTGGTTCCATCTCAAGAACATATGTGAAACATAATTTCTTATGATTTGAATCATGTATCTAGAAAATATTCATTAAAATTCACTTAGGAAGATATTGGTTAAGTTCATTCCTACTTAAGAATGCTCACAAAATATTAAAAATTTCAAAATGATTCCATTTCAAGACATGAAAAAATTTATGTCTTATTCATTAATGATCATCCTTGTGTTAATGATGATTGTGATTTCCTCTTCATACCATCTTGATCATTGTTGCTAAATGTATTTGGAGCTCATAATTCAAATCCATTGTTCAAAATGGTAGGTATTTTTCCCAGCAAGTGAATGGTTTTGTGCAGCCTTCTCATTTTCCTCTACTCCCTATAAATAATTATATTTTCCTTATTTTAGCTTGTTTCCTTCTATCATCTTTGTTTTTGTGTTTACATGTTGTTTTCAATATATGTAATAACGAATCTATTATTCCTACCTTTCCATGTATTGGTTCTTTTACCTACACAATCTTGTAGATGTGTTCCCTACCTTGAAACTCTTAATCGATGATCACATTTTTTTCAAATATGAAAAAATAATAATTGCTTCAAAATGAATGAAATGATGATATTCTCAGGGGATGTATGACCATGGTTAAACAATTCAGTGTTTACATATTTATTTTTTTGAATATTTGCATTACATCCAAACTAGTTGGACATCTCTGATCTCATGCCAATTATACGATGTAAATTTCTCTTCAATTTTTGTAATAATATGTAAAATTTTCATAAGTAGGGGATATGGCCTGGAAGTTCATGTTCATTTATGATACAATTGAGATAGGTGAATTGGTTGTCCATTGGCTAGATTGAGATGTAGAAATGTGAGCTACAATTAAGTTTTCAAAAAAAATTGTGAACACAAAGTAGCAATCATCTAATATTATAGATTTCTCCTATATTTAATTTGAAAATGTGATCCCATAGCCAAAGCTATTTGTTGTCATGAAATTTTGCATTTCATAAAAAAAACCCAATTGCAGTCTCACAATAAATTAGAGGTGTTTTCATGATGGGGACTGTAAAAAAATTAGAATGGGACATCAACTTCATAGGCCAATGGACAATACTTGGGTCAAATAATGCAATCTGACTATCCTTCAAGATTCTAAATGATGTGTTGAATATATCTCAATAATATATATTTTATTAAAAATATATTCTTATCATAATGGAAATCATGCCAAAAAGGAGAGATAGAATGAAGGATACAACTTGCATTATAATGACTTGAAGACTATTCTTACATTATTGGATCAGGTGGTTGGATCACATCAAATGTCAAATTCAATTTCCCTAATAGAAGAAGGCATAGATATAAACTTTTGGATCATAAATATTTTATTTTTATAGTAAATAATAAATATAGTGTACAAAATAGATTATGGTTAGAGCATTCATGATAGTGGACTACCTTATGTAGTTACCTATCTAACTTTAATTTGATATCTAGATCTAGTCCTAATAATGGCTAAGTACAATGATATAGGGAAGAGAGAAGTTAGAAATTCATTTGATCCTATCAACACTAGAGTGAAAATTTAGGGTAAAATCAAACTTGTTTTAAAACTCCTAATGTTTGTCCCAATATGTAGACTAGATCCGAGAAATAAATTTTCACTACAAACACTTAGTAAAAAAACTTTATCTTAACCTGATAAAATAAAGAGAGAGAATTGCACCTCTATAATTAAAAGAGTTAGATTTAGACACCCATAAAAGTATAGGGGTCATAATTCACCACCTGTGCTAGCAGAGGGGTTGGATTTTTCCACCCCTACAAGCATAAGAGTTGTATTCTACCACCCTGACAAGCAAAACTTGCCATAATAGGGACCAATCTCTCTCGGATCATAATGTTTGCATCTAAAATTTATTTTCATTCTCATTCAATGCATTATAAATTTAAATTTATGAATAAAATTTTATCCCAAAGATACATGGTACAAAAACTTCATCTTGAGATTTAAAAATTAAGGGGGAGAATCATAGTTGTAAAAGCAAGGCAGAATTTTAGGTGTGTCCAAGCAAGGTCCAATCTCCCTTTTGCATTTAAACTCTATTTTTTCTATTTTTTGATGCATTGTAAAGTTAATTTTATAAGTAAAATTTTAAATTAAATAAACATGGTATAAAAAATTCATCTTGAAATTCAAAAATCAAGGGAGAAAATCATAGTTGTAAAAGTAATGTGGAATTTCAGATGTGTCCAAGCAAGTTCTAATCTCCTCTGGGCCATAACTTTCACATCTGAACTCCAATTTGGATATTGTTCAATGTGTTGGAAAGATAATTTTATGAATAAAATTTTTTCACAAATATTTCTGGTTAAAATATTTTAGTTTTAACTTCAATAAAAAATGTGGAGAATTATAGTTATAAAAACATTATAAATTTCACAATTTTTAAACTGTGTAAAATTGTCAAGTCACTTTTGCAAGTGTGAAAATTGACCAATGCACTTTTTTGGGTTTCAAGTTGTAAAAGAACCAATATAATTTTATAGGTTTTAATTTGTGTAAAAATATCAATGCACTTTTGTAAGTTTTAATTTGTGAAAAAACTAATGCACTTTTATGAGTCATGCAAATTGGTCATTGCATTTTTGCAAGTTGTAAAAATTTCTCATTGAAATTTTATAGTTTTCAAGTTTTGAAAATTACTCAATGAACATTTTCAAGTTTCATGTTGTGCAAAAAAAAATGTATATTTTTAATCATGCAAATTGGTCGTTGCACTTTTGTAAGTTGTGCAAATTGTTCAATGTATTTTTTCAACTTTTAAGTTGTGCATATTTACTAATTGATTTTTTAAGACCCTAAAAATGCAAAAAGGTGGTTACACAACATAACCACCTATTTTAACCTATAAATATATGTTTAAGGCTCACTTATATGGGTTAATAAATTTTAGTTCTAATTTTGGTTCTCTTTAGAGTTTTGGTCTTGGTTATGGAGTTGAACTATGTTGAATTTTAAACAATATGATAATTTCTAGTGATATGGAGAGGAGTATGTATGTACTACCCTATTAAAAATCAATAAATAAATGATTAATAAGACTTTGTGTTGTGATTTTTTTTGAATGATGATATGCATGAGTATGTCGATTCACTTTGATTCTTGTTCTTTCATTTTGCTAAATTATTATTGTTAGATAGTCAATGAATGTGAAGTTTTTTGTAGAAAGTTCAATCAAATATAAATTATAAAATTCACCATTGGGAAACCTTGGTGAGATTAATAATAGGATTTTATGCCCATTTTTATCAATAAATACAAGGTTATTATGTATCCTTCTTTGAAATTTTATCCAATCTCTTCGGTGTATGTCTTTCCCATCTCATTTTCATGAAAAAGGTTTCCCATGTTACAATTTTAAATCTTGGGCCATTCTAGTGAGTCTCTATGTTTAGCTTCCTAGATTTTTCCTTTATATTTCTTAGGATCATTTTAGTATTTGTCGATTCCTAAATGTGTACCATAGGTGCCCAAAGTGTTTAGAAAACACTTCTCATTTTAGAATTCAATGAATTCAATCCTTGAGTTATAGGTTGTGATAATCTTGTTATCTGTGGTGAAATAGAGGCAAAGCAAGTGGATTATTTCACTATATATATATATATATATATATATATATATATACATATATATATATATACATATATATATATATACATATATATATATATATACATATATATATATATACATATATATATATACATATATATATATATATATACATATATACATATATACATATATATATATATACATATATACATATACATATATACATATATATATATACATATATACATATATATATATATATACATATATATATACATATATATATATACATATACACATACATATACATAAGGTAGTCATTGGAAGCCATCATGTCCAAATAGCAAATCTATGTAAAGTATGAAGCATCTATGCTAAAAATAGTGAATTATGATCAAGGACTAATCTAAGAACTAATCTAATATGGATATTTACAATGAAAATCTAAACTAAGGTGATCTAGTTAAAAAAGAAGCAAAAGGAAGGGTAGGAAAAAATAAATATTGTTGATCTTCATTCCAGACATCATGACAAAGTTTATATTTAATATAAACATGCACTTAAAACTAGCATGTGAAGTGAAACAACTCATCCCAAATCACATCACACATTAGGAAGACATCTAAGGAAGGTAAGAAAAGATGCAGATAAGATCTAGGCTCACTTTAAATATTTACCCCTATAAACAAATAGCATTATCCCAAATGCAAGAAGAACAAGAAAATGAAGTGAACCTAAGAACTTCCAGTCAACCTAGCATTGGCATAAGTTAACAACTCTTCAATCAAGTGTACACACCAAGAATTCATAAGAACCATTCAAATCTAGAAATTAGAACAAGAAAGTGAGAGAAAACCCTTGATAACAATAAATACAAGTAAATACTGGACAATCTTTATATAATTCTTTGCTTATATTAATTGCTCCTAGTTTACAAAGTAATTTGACTCTAAGAACTCCCCCCTTTTTTACAAATGATAATGCTCCTTTTATAAGATGCAAGGAAGCATATCAATCAATGATATCAAATTACATTTGAACATTTTTATAGGATAACTGTCCTTTCTATTACATTCTAGAACAAATGATATTTTTAATGAACTGACCTATAGACCATGTGCTCTTACAAATTGCACATGTCTATACAAAAAGAATATCTTATTTTATAATATAATACATTTTTGGTTACAAAAGGAACATTCTTATTTCACCTTACCATCGAACCCACTGGCTACTACAAGATTTTTATGGTTCTTTAATGCTCTTGCCCTAGTATAGGTATGGTATCATCTTCAAGCTGCTCGAGGATAAATGGTACTCTAATGGCATAATTAGTTCAAAATTATGAGCTTAGATCCCAACCCTTTATATTACCAAGTCCACAAGGTCTCTAATCTAGCCTATTACACTCACATATACTTGACGTGACATTTCTATGGCATCCTTGTGTCATTCTATTCATCACTATCCAAAAAAGATTGCCTTTTAAACTTTAGATCCAAGTTTACTATGGTGAAATTGACATCCTTGTGACCATCATTTGACACTTGCAGGAATGTATTTTATGATCGTGTGACCATAAATTTTAAACACATAATCTAGGATCTTTATCATGTTAAAATTAACATCCTTGTGACCATCATCTGACATCTATGAGAACATATTTGATGGTCATGTGACCATCAATTTAAAACACATGATCTAGGATCTTTACTATGTTAAAATTGATGTCTTCATAACCATCATTTTATTTCCATGGGAAGTATTTGATGGTCATGTGACCATCAATTTTAAATATGTTATGGGGACTGCTTGCCATGCCTACCACTTTTCATCTTCTGGTTCATTCTACATTTTGCATGTGCCATGTATCGACTGCTCGGTGCTTCTAGGTTCTAAAGTCATACCACTTAGTGATTCCATTAAACCATTGACTATTCAAAATGGTATCACTATATTCAATATTTGTCCTCCACTTAAATGTGTGTCGTATATTTTTAATAATGTTCATTGCCAAATGGGTTTATTAAATCTGCAACTTGAAACATAAATATCCAATGTTAGCACTTTAGATAAGATTAAATTAGAACCATGAACAAACAAGTCATCCATACCATCGTGTGGATGATCTTCAAATTAAAATAATGTGAAAACATGCTAATGACACTCTGATAAAGTGGATTTAAATCTTTAAGGAATAAATTTGCATAATTTGACACAAGGGTCCCTATTTTTTAGAAATGGGGGTATATTGATCTCAACAGTAACTTCTATGTTTAACTAGCCACAATAATTCAATTCTACCTTCCTTATTTCCTTTCTCATTTTCCCCCTCTTTTACATCATTCCTTCAATTTCCTTTCTATTTCCTTCATGTACTTTTTGGTTAAAATTACAAAACCCCCACATAAAATAGTTTTGTTGTAAATGATTGTGAATAGCTATTTTCCTACTTTTCCATTTTAGGTTTTCAATAAAGGTAGCTCCACCTGATAATATGAGATGGAATTTTCCCTACATGTTTGACTGACATGAGGACTTTATCCCCGCACTATTGACTAAAATCTCACATTTATCCCCTTGACAATTTTTCAACCAACACTAGGTCTATTGAAATTCCTATTGTACCTTTATTATCCAAAGTTATGGTTGGTATTTTATTCCTTAGTGTTTTCCATATTTTTATGCATGTTCAAAAATATTTTAATTTATTTATTTACCATCAGTTGGATAAATTTTAATTTTGTTTGGTAAAATCACTGGCAATACCCAGTGTAGTAGTATTGATTGGTATCATAAAATGGTTATAATTTTTTGGTTAGTTATAAAGCTAGAATTATTTAAGAAGATAAAGATTTGTTTAGGTGGAGCATGGGTTAAATGCAAGTGGGTGTACACCTGGTTTTGATTTTGAGCATAATTTTCTAATTAGCATTTGAAATCAAGTTGAGGGATGGAAAAGTAGGACCTAGATTAAGTTTTTGCAATAGAGGGTTCAATTATCTATCAATGTCAATAGCCTCAGCATAGGCCAAAGATAATGTATTAACATTGACAACTCTACAAAGAAACATAACAATCATGGGGTCTAAAGTGTTATTGTACATCTCTAGGGCTAACACCTCAATGGGTTTACAATAAACTTCAAATCTGTTGTACATCTTTTAGAATCTAGAATTAAAATCTTGAATTGGTTCATTCAATTCTCTTCTCATACTCATAAAATGTTGGTATACAACACTCTAACTAGTGACTTTTTCAAACTATGTAATAATTTTTTTTTAATATTGATTCCAAGATGTAATAGAATCTTCTAAAATATTAAACAATTAGTCATATGTGGCATCTTACATTGTAAATGGAAATGGTCTACATGCCAGGTCCTCATAGACTACATTCAATCTTCCCAAAATAGTCTTAAAATCCTTTATGTGTTCCTAAATAGTACTACCTCTTGAGGGAGAAAAGGAAGGAGGAATAATTTCAATATTTTTGGGTAGATCATGTACATCTCTAATGAAGTTAATAACAAAATTAGTTATCCAAGCTTGGGTCATTAGGAATAGAGCAAAGCAAGGCCATCTACTTGGGGAATATGATTGCAATTGAGGTATCCTTAAGATGCCTCTATCTGACCTGACCATTCTATGAATTTCCAAAGCTAGGAATAGTAGGTAGATATTTTAGGTAGACCTTGTTAACCTTTTAGTTATATCTATTGTAACTCAAGTGATCCTTTTTTAATAAAAAAAGGGGAACCTTATTATAGCACTAGATAAATGCCTATTGATGTGTGTTTAATGCACACCAAGGAAACTTACAAGTTATCCTTTAATTCTATAGAATTAGTGAAAAATATCACTCCAAGGCACAAGTTGTAGGATATTAAGTTTTATAAACAACTTGTGGGTGGGCTAGTGGTGAGCGGAGTAGTTGTTTACCTCAGATCATTCAGATATGGTATGAATTTAGATCTACTTGAGATGGGTGGATTGATGATGGACCTAACCTAAAGTTGTACCCACCAAAATAACCCAAAAATAAGGAAAGGTAGAGAAAAACATAAGGCCTGTGGATCAAACAAGATGAGACCTTTCTATGTTAGCTCTTGAATTAGGGGTTAGACAAACAATTAAGAACCAATTTTTTTTACAATCACTATAATACCATCAAAAATCAAACATTAGTTAATATTATAAGGGAAAAATAATATAATAAATTTTAGCATATATAATCAAATTTTGTTGTGTTTTTTAGATTGCAATTACACATCTAGAAAGAGATATTATGATTTTTATGTAAAAGGTATTCAAATTAGAATAACACAATATGAATAAGTATATTAAAATAATACTCATGCATAACCAAAATACTAACATACCAACCTGATGGAACTTATTACAATATTCACAAGTTTGGAGAAGAATCAAGATCAATTAAAGAATAATCTATACAATTTTCTTTGGATCTTAGCAACCAAAATTCCCCTCCTTTTAGGATAGGGAGGATATAAATATATATAGGCTTGAGGAGGGAATGACTCATCCTCTAAGCAAAGTCTAAATTTACATCTCTAAAAATATAAATGTGTGTCAAAATCATGCAGAGCATTCATGTACAAAATTGTATCCATAAATAGGATTATTCGAATAAAATATAATATATATGCCAAAAAAAATTGGAACCATAAGTTCTATCTTAATTCAAATATAAAAATACATATACATATTAAAGGTGGTGTTGATGTGGCATTGCTATAAGAGGAAAATAACTAAGTGACAGTTTTAGAAATATAATTAGATGATATATCCCCTGGAGGGATAAGAACTAGCCCTACAGAAGTATGCATCACTATATATCTAGAAAATTGGGGACCCTATGAAGACGTGGCAACACTAGTAGTCAGTTATATGCTTGGTAATAACCCTAATTCTTCTTTTGTGGCCTTGATTTTTGAAAATATTGTTTGTGTTGTCTCAAAATCTTTATTGATTATATTAAAATTAAGTAGGGAAGGTTTAAATACTGGGGTGGCCTTAGACATCAACCTTGTGTGTTCTATTTTTGAGCTCTTAAATTCAAATCCAAGGGCTTTAGCCTTTATCACTCTATCCTTAGAAAAAATAATTAGCTATAGAATCTTACCTCCATTTTTATATATAGTTCCCTCAACTTCCTCCTTTAATCTATATACAATTATTTTAAGGAGTGTTTTAAAATTGGGCCTATTTACTAGCTCTCCAATATAGGTTATCACATTTGTTACACTCGTATATCTCAAAAAATTTATGTCCTCATTATCGTATCTTGACAAATGTCCTATTGAATGCTTCATTTACATATTCTAGTTAAGAGTACCATCACTTTTTTAATGACATAAATTAGGGCCCATGCAGTATCTTAGCTGGGCATCAAGCTCAAGTCATTAAATGTGCTACTTCTATCACATTGAACCAAAAAGGTAAGCCTTTTCTCAAATTATTTTAATTGGTACTAGAGCTTAAGTACCTTCATATTATTAGGTTTTCCTTCCTCTAGTGGATTGAATATTATTCAAAATATTATATAGACTTGTGGTTGTACTTTATACACTATATACAATTTTTGGAGGACCATGGATGATCTGTCTATGAAATAGCCTTTGTCATGATTCCTCCTTACTCATTTACATTTCCTTCATAGATTCTCTAGTTGAATCACATAAAAAAAACAAATCCTCTATACATATTTTTAGGTCATTTAGATTCTTTTTAGTCTTTTTAGCCCAGGGTAACAAGTTTTCCCTTTGTTCAAACTCTATTTCCTTATATTTATGTTCATTACTTAATTCTTCTTTAAACTCTTAATTGTGCCATTGTACCTATCAAAATGAGGGGTGACTATAGGTGTCTCTTTGATGACAAAACTTTATCTCTCATCTCTTCAGCATTGTAATTATTTAACCCATTAGGATATAATAAGTTTCCCTTATTTTAGTTAACTTAGGTATTAACAAGTAGAGGGTGGTGTTATTATTAGAGGTGAAGTTATAAATAAAAGTGCCCATGAATAAATTATTTGAATAAGGAATTGGAGGGGTGGTTTAGTAGTTATTTTACATCACGAGGTTTCCCTTTGAGGGGTAACCTATGCCACATACTTACTCAAGCCTGGTGTTTTTGCAATTATCATCATGGCTGACTATATAGATGAAAATTAGGGAAGTGGTATCTCTAATTGAGCTAAGGATTTTGGGAGAACTAGTGGACCTTCAGAATAAAAAAAATTAAAACTATATTTTAAAAATATACTCTTTTTTTTTATTCGTTATTTGGGTTGATGTTGAAATAATAGAAGAATCAATTGAATTAAAAAATAGTGTCCTAGGAATAACATGTGGTAAATATGTAGCTTGAGTATCTAAAATAGAAATAGGAGTAAGAGAAGAAACTACCTTATTAAAATTTTGTCTCTCTTCTTCATTGAGGATTTACTAGTCTAGTTCCCCACCTAGAGTTTATTCTTCATGCAGGCTTTCTAGGCTCATTATTTTGGCCTTTCCTAACTCTACTTTGACTTCTACTTAATCTTAGAATCCTTCCTCACTTAACCTTTGTTTTAATCCCTTCTTTATTTCTACATTTCTTTCCTTGTCATCTATAGGATAAGCAACTAGTGATATGAAATACCCATGCTCTTCCTCCTCTACTTCCTCATCAAGGGGTTCACCTAGAGTGGCAAGACATAATGATGGTCTTTCCTCTAGTTTTAGATCTTTGAGTTAGGTTTGGAGAATCCTATATTTGCTTTGGTAATTTACTATGTGGGGAATGGAAAGTAAAAGGAAGATGAAATTAATGAAGAAGCCACATTACTAGGGGTTACTAGTGTAGATGGTGGGGAAGGAATAGAAAATGGAACAATAATGGTGGAGGGAAAAATGGATGGAAATAGAAATCATATGGTAGGGAGTGTTTAAGGAGATGCCCCCTTACTGGTGGTGATGGATGGAGATGCACTTACCTTAGGTGCTTGAGGGGATGGAGGAGTAGATGGAAGAGATGAGAAGAAAGCTAACAGAAACTCTAGGAGACTTATTTGTATAGGTTTTGTAAGTGGAGGGAGAGGTGCCAAAGAGAATGTGTTCTTTTCTCTATCCTAAGGAGTGAAATCTTATCAACTATAGTGGTTGTTCCAAAAGTGATGGTGTTAGTTGAATGGGTAGAAAGCAAAGGAGGACTAGTGAGACCTCTAAGAATTTTCTTTCTAATATATAGGTATTCTTCCCTTTGAGCATTGGACTTTCCCTCTATTAGATTGATATTTTATTATGTAGGAAAGCGAGGGTGATTTTTTTCTGTTGGGTCTTGTGTCTATGTCGGATACCATTGATGAATCTAGGCTCTTTATATCTACTCTACCATCTCATTTGCTTTTTTTTGGTATTCTCTAAAACATACTAAATGGACTTGGAAACTATTATTGGCATTTCCTTGTCCCTAATATGGGTCCAAAATTCAAAGTAATATAATGCATTCATAAAAATAGCTTTGTGTTCATACTCTTGGTACTTATATCTGATGGTCAACCCCTTCTTCTCCTTGAGGAGTTGAAGACATTTTTTTATTTTTCTATTGGGGTCCCATTCTCTAAATTTGACCACCTTTAAATTATAGTGGGATCTAACTTTTCTCACCTAATTTTAATGTGCCATCACAACAAATTGAAGATGTCTGATGCTTAGAGGGGTCTTATCTGAATAAGCTTAATTTTTGAAGCTAAGACCCTCATCTATATTTTTATATAACTAGTGATCCACTTATTTTTATGTTATCTTGTCTGTAATATGACATGATAAAAATAAAGGGGGTTCCCTTGTTCCTTCAATTATGATTATGGTACAATTTGGATAATACCAATAATCCTCCATTTTAGCTATTATTCTTCTCAAATTATTAGATATTCTAGGCATATAAGTGCCATGAATGTCATGGTAAACTTTAGGATAACTTTCCTCACAAATGCTTATAATCTCAACCCTAAATCTATATAAAGATAAGAGAGAATATTCCTCATGTATTAGATTATCTACATATTCTATATATAGCTACCATAATCCCCATGGACATTGTGGATTGTGTCAAGTATTACATCTAATAGATATGACATCAGGTAAAAAATTATGTTTTTTAGCCTTTGATCATACTCAAACATCTGTGCCTTAAATCTAACACTAATAACCTCTCCTAAGGCAACAATTTTGTCAAAATTCAAGAGAATGTCCAGTAATGAGACTCATTCCACTTGTACATAAGTATTGCTAACAAAACCATATAATCTATTTAGAAGGTCCATATATATCCATATACGAAGCTTGAATTTGATGATACATTTAGAGGAAATGTCTCGCTAGGGGTTCAATCTTTGGCTTTTCACTACCCACTAATTTAATTTTCCATCTATAGTGTTATGCTTGAGTGATATGTTGAATGAGATTGATTATAAGAAACCTTAAGTGTTGGTATCCTAAGGTACCTCTCATATGTCCCTTCCAAAAACATATGAAATTGTATTTTTTTTGTTTCTAAGATGTAGACAATCCCTTGAGTAATACTATTAAAGAATAAATTATGGATCAAATTGATACAAGGCATTACCTATGGTTTTGTATCCACTTGATGGAGTCTGATGGTTTTCATTATTAAGAGGTAATAAGTGTACTATTTATCCTCCTCAGATAGATTATATTTTGAAAAGTAAGGCACTATATACTACTTCATTCTATAGGGCCAAGTAGTAAGTAAACTTGAAATCTATGCCACTCTTATTAAATATAGTGTCTGTGTATTCAATGTTCCAAATAATGGAATATCCATAAGGGGCCTAGACATGTGCTAGTTTTAGAGAATTAATTTTGATAATATGTGGTTGTGTAACTCCTTTACAAACTATCTAGATACTCTATAAATTTGCAAAAAAACTAAGGCTTTTGGTCACTAGAAAACTTGAAATTGCAATGGTTACTCGTAGATTAATGGAAAAGTGACTATCTAATTTACTGGATTTTTCATATATTGAAAAATATTATGACTTGAATGCATAATTTTTTCAGCATCAATTTGAATAATGGATTTTTATTTTGTTCCATTTTAAATTTAAATCTGCAAGTCACCTTTAGTAGATTTGTGTTTGTCATATGGCCACTTTTCATTGACTTTATATATCCAATAATGTTTTAGAGATGGATCTTGATCTCTCATTTGTTGACCTTTTTCTTAGATATCAAACTCATTTTTGTGTACTTTGGCCATGCATTTTCTAGATCATGATACTTGTCTACTTCTCATTTACCTGAGCCTTTATCTTTATAATCATGTTTTATATGTTTTGGAGATGCAAGTTAACAGAATTGAACTATGTGGAATGTTCTTAGGGATGTGGTAACTTAGAGACTCAAATCCATAAAACCATGAGACCATTAACTTGAAATTCTTATCTAAAGCTTTTGGTTGATAAAACTATGCCAACTATCTAACCCTCAGAACTTTAAACCTCTGGGTAATTAGACTACCGGGCCATGAGGCCATTATAATATTAAATTTTATTTGACCTTCCAATGTTTTAGATTCATGAGATTATGATATATGGTATGATCTTAGAGCTACAAGAACTCAGATGACATAGAAATTTTCATAAAGTAAACTTCATCCTGATTAAATGTGGTTTTACCACATGGATGTCCTATGGTAATTTAACTACCAGTAAGGAATCAAAATTTTGGTAAACTATTGTAAGTTATGAGTAATATTAATATTTACCATTTTTTGAGTCTTGCATGCCAAAATGGGCACCCCCCCTCTTTTTTCCCTTGAAACCTTGTTATTCATGAACTTTTGCCCTGAACTAGGTCTTAACACTTTAAAAATTAAGGAAAAGTTGCTTTTGTGCAGGTTCAGGTGTTGTCTCATCAATCATTGGTCTTTTCCAGCACTCACAGAGCAAATCAGGTTCTTAGAATAGCATTAATTATAAGCTCTATAAGTAATATGTTGGAGTCATTCATAAACCCAAAATGGTAAGGAAGAATCAATTGGGTTTTTGAGACATCTTTACTTCAAAGCTTTCTGAGTAAGTCCTTTGAAAGATCCCAAATTGGTCTTAGACGCTTCTTAAGGCAAGTGTTTTTCTATAGAGGGCACCTAGGCATTCTGTAGAGTCATTTACAATTTCCCTAAAGGTTATGTGCCTTACGGGAGGTACTTCAAAGATGAAATTGGCCTTTACAAAACTTTTGAAGGGTATATTTGAAGGTAGAATGGGCCTTGTAGAGGGCTTTTCATCGACATGAGGACCAATACAAAAGTTTTGAAGGGCACTTTTGGTTTGAAATGCCCTTATAGAGGGTAGATAGTTAAAGCAAAGGGGCAAAGACAAGAATCCCAAAGGGAGCTTTCCCTTTAGGAAAAGTGACAAGTGGAAGGAGTTTTCCTTCAGACATTTTTCTCGAAGGAAAACCAAAGAAGCAATCAAGGTCAAATTCCTTCAAACATTTTTCCTAAAGAAATTTGATGGTCATAGAAAGTATGAAGGGTAAGTGTCTTTACGGAGGGCACTTGGTCAAGAAAGAGGACTCTTTTCAATTTTCCAAAGAGTCATTTTTAGATTTTCCAAAGGGCACCTGCCCTTGTAGAGGCACTTTTGGATGGGAGAAGCCTTTGTGGAGGGAACTTTAAGAAATAGAGGATAAAGACAAAAGGCCTAAAGGGCATATGCCCTTTGAGAAAAGAAGCAATAAAAGGAAAGAATTCCTTTAGATAAAATACTCAAAGGAAGGCACAACATAAAGGCCCACAAAAAAAAAGCTGTAAAGACAAGCCCGAAAGAGAATTCCTTTGGAAAAAATGTTCGAAGGAATTCCTTTGAACATTTTGTCTAAAGAAATTTAACATTACTAAAAGATCAAAGGCCCAAGAAATAATAGGTGCCTAAAAACTTGAATGGTTAAAGACCCAAAGATGAACCAGACTAAGGCAAGTGGCACATGTGTCATCAAAAAGAAGAGGAAATGCACTTAGGTGAAATAGTCTCTACCAAAAACCAATAAAAGGATTGGTTTTTGAACTATAGAGGAGAGCAGCCCATGTTTTCATGTTTCACCATTAATGCACAACCAATTGTGCCCATCATTAAAGAGAGTATGGTCCAATCAACACAACTTGGGGATGGCTTTGTCAATTGCTAGAAGGAGCATCCCATGCTTTTATAGGCCCAGGATAATAAGGGTAGTGACTTAGACATCTATAGCATGGCTTTCCCATACATAATTATAAAAATACGGCAATAGCATGGGCTTGTGGTCTCTGTAGAAGTGTTTAACTTAACATGGGTTTCTATCCCTTGATTTTTTAGCTATCTATTTCCAAGTTATCTATATATTTGTAACTGTTCATTTGAGAAATTATCTCTCAGCATTGTATGGCAAAGCCCTGAAGGAATTTACCTTGAATCAAAAGAAGCATTTTTACCTCCATTTGAGCTTGTAATTTTGCATATGTCTATGGTTTTAGCTTATGTTAAGTAATTTCCTTTTCATGATTTCATAAGTTTATGCCAACATATCTAGTGTAGTATGAGTTTTTCTCTTACAAGTCAATAAGAAGTGTCCAGTTCAGAGTATAGGTGCATATGAATAGGTTGTCCATAGTGTGTCTTAGAACACCTATGGTATTTCCTCCTCCCTATATCTCCATAGGATCCCATGTATAAACACTGATGTAGGAAAGGTTCTCATTTGAATGAAGTGTATGCTTTCTTATCTCTAGTGTAAAGTGTATGTCAAAGCTGAGTAGACCAACCATTTTGGTGTATCACTACATTAGTTTATGTTTTGATTTCATTATTTCTCTCCCTTTTCATCCCCCTACTATTAGTAGTAAGAAATCTAGGGCCTCAAAGTGTATCAATGGGAGCTAGCCCTAATCTAGAGATTCATCCCTCATGTTTACAACGCACAATAAGAGGGGTGTCTCCATTATATTGCATGGAGGAAGAGAGCTAAGCATCCCTTTAGAGGGTGCAATCCACCATGTCAATTATTTTTGGCATGCCCGATGGGACAAATTTTTGTGTCCTATAAGTTTCAGAATTGGTGATAGTCTTGATATTATTTAAAAAATCCAAAAGGAGTTATTCAACACCTAGCAACTTTATTTAGGAACTCAGTCTCTAGTTAATGATCAGCCTAGCATCCCATGCCAAAGGTCACTACAAGATCTTATTCTAGGGGTGTCCCTTTTGAATTTGTTGAGTTTCTTTTGAACTCAATGAAAAGGCAGAGGTTTACAAATACCCACCCTTATGTAGCAAGCCACTTTCCTAAACTAGCCATAAAATATACCTACTCAAGAAGACCCTGGTTGAATCCTTTCATAGCCATGGCAGCCCATAAGGCTTTCCCTTTTTCGGCCTTCAATGGTCAAAGTCCCTTGAACCTTCAACAGTATGACCCAATTCTAGTGACAAATCTCAAAAGTGTTCCTCCCTTTAGTGGAGAGGTCCCAATCACTATTTTTGAGCATATTAGAAACATAGCCAGCCTTTGTAACATCTATAATATCACTAAGGAAAATGTATGCATTAGATTTATAGAATTGTCTTTCAAAGGGAAAGTTTTAGACTGGTATGGGACCTTGCCTATGAACTCAGTTGGCTCATGGAATGAGTTAGGGACGCTCTTGACAAATAGGTTTGGTGAAAAAAATGACCATTTATCTCTAGCTGATCAATTAACCACCATGAAGAGAGCCCCATATGAGTTTATGCAAGATTTTAACACTAGGTTCCAAAAGACTTGGGACAAAATCCTAGTTCTTGGGAGGCCAACCCCAAGCTATGTTTTTCTTTACTACATGAAGGCCCTGAATAGTGAGATTGCTATCATGATATAGTCCATGGGTGGGAACACTCTACCCACTACTTATGAGATAGCCATAACTACTAAAATTTGCCTTGTTCAAGTAAGAAAGATAGCTCTTAGACCTCATATGCCACTCTTTCTCGATTTACATCCCTCAGTCCAGCTTGTTGTGCCCACTCTAGCTCCTCTACCTAATCAAGAGAAGTCAGTTTCTACCCCTATAAATGACATCTATGAAGTTAAGAGCCTATTGTAGAGTCTTATTAATGAGTTAGTTTCCCTTAAGAGATAATAAGCTTAGAGTTATAGGTTAAATCAAGGTTACCAGTAGTTTGGGAAAACAAATAGGCCTCCCTTCTAGAATTATAATCAATGGCAAGGTCAAATTACACATGTCAAGCCTTATCAAAGCTATAATCCAAATTCCCCTTCATCTTCTAAGGCTCTTATCCCCACTCAAAATAATTTGGTGTAGGAGCAACTTAATTATCTACCCGTAAAACATGGCCAAGAACAAGTTACTTATGCTAGTGAGCTACGAAATCAAAGCATGACCACACAAGGTGATCAGGTAGCCTGATTCTCAAATTTTGAGATATCAACACAACTTGGGATGGAAAGCAGGTAGGCTCAATCTTATTCCACTCTTATAAATCACTTGGAAGGAGAGTTCTATGTAGTCAACTATGTAGGGGGCATAAGTAATTAGAATGTTGGTGTTACAGCCAACACTAGGTCCAAAAGGAGAGCTATTGATGAAGCTTAAGTAAACACTCAAGCACCTATAATGTCTCCTTCACCACAAGAAAATCAAAAGTTTCCTAATTTTAGGCCATTGATTATAGCTTTAGCTCCTTAGATTGCACCATAGGTTACGAATGTTCCCAAGGGGAACTCTAAAGGGGGCAATCCTTCAATTAATATAGTGGACCAAATAAAGAGGCTGCACATGAACATCTCATTGTGGGATTATTTAGCACTACTAGGACAAAAAGATATACCCCAAAATGAATTGTATGGGATAGGTGAGCAATCTATCCCAATAAGAAATGATAATATGTTGATAGTAAATGGGGCTCCTCCCATGGGAGGTCAAGCAAAGAAAGATGAAAATGTCCCTCCCTTATATTTATCCCTGATTATTGGTGATTTATTGGTCTATAATTGCATCATTGATAGTGGATCAAGCACCTCATTTATGCCTAAATGCATAGCTAATAATAAGCTAGGCCTCAAGTATGAGCAAATGACCAAAGTATTTCTACAGTTGGATGGATCACCAGCTAAGACCTTGGGAGTGGAAAGAGGCTTGAATCTGACTCTCCATGCCTATCCAACCTTCTCAATTCCCCATGATGTGGTAGTGGCAGATGTTCTTCCTTACTTCATGTTAGGTTGGTATCACACACTGAACCTACAACCAGGCTCTGATACCATCTGTCAGGATCCTACTCCATCAATAAGAGTATATATATGATTACCTTGTATAAGCAACTAAACACAAAATTATACCAGATTGAACAAGTAACTAGAATTCACACATAGCACAGAATATGAGAGACAATACACAATCTTGTATTAATACTCATACAGAAAGAAAATACAATAAAGAAGATGCCACCTCTTCTCCACACCTCAAGTGTATAGTAATTCAATCAAGAGTTCACTCTCCTACCAAAACGGTCCCAACACACAACTCAAACACAGAGTTGGTGTTCACCTCCAATTGGTCAGTAATAACCCTACCAGTACACAAGTACTCAAAGTACTTCAAGTAGATCTCCCATGAGCTTGCAATAACCTACAATTCAATGATCTAACTTACCATGTAGATCTCCCTGATCTTGCAACAACCTGCAAATCAATGATCGTACACTTGGAAGGAACTTCCTTGCCTTCCTCTATTTGCGCTAATTACAATACATGCCCATGGGTCTATAAATAGCTCCCATACTAAACAATAACTTAGACTTCTAATTTACAATAATTAGACACGTAGCTAAGACCAAAAATAGCCTTTACATGCAAACACTTGGTTCAATGAATTAACTATTCGTGCAATGAATAGTTCTGGACCACACAGGCGATCGACGTAGGTCCCTGTCTACTTGGAGGTGACCGATGTCGATCGACTCCTGCCGATGTCAGTTTCCCTTCTACACTATGGATGATCAACGTCGGTTACATTGCCAATGCCGATACCCCTGAAACTCAGCAACCTCCTCCATGTCTGCAAAGTTGAAGCTTTTAGCTCCACAACCTAAGACTTCACTCTTTGTTTGTCAAGGGATTTCAAATCCAAGATAGGTGGATACTTGGCAGCCAATTGGTCTTACATGGTTTTCAAGGCAAAGTATTAAACTAAAGTAAAGATTGAGTTAGAGCCCATACACAAGGATCACCTAGAGCCATACTCACCCAAAGTATTGAATGTAATCTATGCAATCATTGATGAATAAGAGCTCTAGGTGGACCAATCTCCACCATCTTCCCTTGTAGGAGTTATTGACCTACTCTTAGATGAATGGGGAAATGATAACTTTGAGCATGATCCTTATAAGTTCATTGAAGAATCTAGTCTTGGAGTCTACTACATACATGAGAAAGATTATTTCATGCCAAAATTGATGAAGATAGATCAAGAGGATCATGGTTTGTGGTAGTTGTTCTTTGATGGATCTAGAAGCATGTTGGGAGATAGTGGTGGGGCAATGTTGGTTTCACCTTCAAAGGATAAATACTTCTAAACTTTCAAGTTTTAGTTCTCCTGCACTTATAATGTAGCAAAGTATGAGGCCCTTGTTCATGGCCTAGAATGGGAAAGGAAGAGAGGAATCAAATAATTGTAGTTGTTTGGAGATAGTGAGTTAATTGTGAACCAAGTGAGAGGTCAAATCTTGACCAAGAACTTCTTACTCAAGTCTTACAAGCATAGAGTGTGGGACCTTGTGGATAACTTCATTACTTTTAACATCACTTCCATTTTGAGAGAGAAGAACAAGTATGTGGAGAGACTAGCAGCAGTTGGTGTTCAGTTTGATATCCCAAAGGGGGTGAGACAAAGCAAGAATTAGCATCATTTAAAGGTGATTGTGAGTCCCTCCATACCAGACAATGTCACCAATCAACATGTGTTTGAAAGTGACCAAAAATAGCATTTTTCTTATAGGAAGAAGCTGATTTCACTTCCAAAAATGAGTCCAAGTTGTAGCACCAATATAATGGGCACATTGTTCAACTAAAGACGAACATGCTTCTTAAAGGTTTGGTAACTCTTGAGAGCATTTTCAATGAAGATGACCAAATCAAGAGAGACAAATCAAGCATGTCAACCAAGAAGGACAATTATGAAATGGTGGAGATCTACAAGGATAAGCTTCTTTCACTTGAGAAGGTGTGTACCAATGAGGAAAAGCATGCTTTCATTATGTTATGTCAAGAGTTTGCTAATGTCTTCACTTGGGAGTATGGTGATTTGAAGGAATTTTATCCAAGCTTGGCCCAACACACCATTGAGTTGGAGGAAGGTGCCAAACCCATCAAGAAAAATCAAAGGCCAATCAATCCAAATATCGAGCCTCTCATGAGGAAGGAAATCACCAAACTAATTGAGTCCAGGATCATCTTCCCTATCAAACACTCTTCTTGGCTGGCCAATTTGGTCCCTGTTAGGAAGAAGAATGAAGAGGTCAAATTTTGTATGGATTTTAGAGAACTGAATAGAGTCTCACTAAGAGATCACTATCCCCTTCCAAGTATAGAGAAAATTCTTTAGATGGTGACAAGCAATGAAAGATTCTCTCTCCGTGATAGATACTCTAGGTATAATCAAATCTTGGTATAAAAATGTGACCAATACAAGACATCCTTCACCACCAAGTGGGGAACATACACCTATAATAATATGCCATTTATATTGTCAAATGTTGGAGCTACCTTCCAATGTGCTATGGATATGGCTTTCCAAGGTTTGATCAATGACATTGTGTTGGTTTATCTTGATGATTTGATAGTCTTGTCCAAGGAGGCAAGTGAACATTTGAAGCACCTGAGGTAAATATTTGAAAGGTCTAGAGAGTTTGACATCTCTCTCAACCTAAAGAAATACATGTTTTCCATCCACGAAGGTAAGATCTTGGGCCATGTCATTTCAAAATAAGGCATATCCATTGATCTAGAGAGGGTGCACACCATCTTAGAATTATCCTTTCCTAAGCATAAGAAGGGCCTAAAAAGTTTCTTTGGTAAAATAAATTTCATTGGGAGATTCATTCCTAACTTTACTGAGCTTGTCAAGTAACTAACATCCATGCTAAGGAAGGATGAGATGTTCATATGGACAATAAGAAAAATAGAAAGCTTCGAAGGCATCAAGTGAAATATCACCCAAGCTCCTACCCTGGCTAGTCCAAACTTCTCCAAGGACTTCAATCTATACAACTTTGGGAATGAAGAGATAATCTCTGCTATGCTCACTCAAGAAAATGGTGAGAATTTAGAATAACCTCTTACTTTTTTTAGCCAAGATATAGAAGGCTATGAGGTGAGATACACATATGTTGAGAAGCAGGTGCTTGCAGTCATATGAATTCTAAATAAGTTCATACATATGTTATCTAACATCAAAATTCACATCATGGTGCCACATCCTAGTGTAAAAGACTTCTTTCTAAAGTGAGACTTGAATGAGAAAAGGGTAGGTTGGATCACCAAAGTAATGGAGTATGTCATAGAGATCAAGACCACCAAGCTAGTGAGAGGAAGAGGGATATGTGAACACCTCACTATAGACTTAAAAAATCTAAAAGAGGATGTTTTGGTACTCCATGATGAACCTATATTAGTTGTACTTATAGCCATGAAGAGATGGGCATAAGACATGGTTCATTTTCTTCAAACTGGTGAGTGTCCACAAGGTCTTGATAGAGGACCAAGAGGAGGTATTTTAGACTCCAATATCTTCCTTATGTCCTAGTTGATGGAGTGATATTCAATAAAGACTTTTTATGGGTGATCTTGAGATGCATTTATTCAGACCAAGTTGACAAGGTACTGTTCAAGTTCTATGATGGACCAGTTGGTGGCCACTTTGCTCCCAATGCCACAGCTATAAGGATTATGATGGTTGGTTAATTTTGGCCCAGTTTGTTTAAAGACACTCATGCTTGGGTAAGGAAATGTCAAAAATGTGCCTTCTTTGATGGGAATCAATGGCTACCTACCATGCCTCTTCATCCTATTCAGGTGGAACAACCATTCATGTAATGGGGGTTGGACTTCATAGGGTTGATCAGTCCTCCTTCTAGTGCTAGCCATAAGTGGGTTTTGACTACCCTAGATTATTTCACAAGGTGGGTAGAGATTGTAGCTTTGAAAGAGGCTAATGAGAGTGTAGTCATAGACTTTTATAAAGGCATAGTGACAAGATTTGGGGTTCCAAGCACAATCATTTTAGACAATGCATTGGCTTTCTTGGGAATGAAGACAAGTGAGTGGGCATTAAATGATGACATCTATCTCATCACTTCTTCCAACTACTATACACAAGGGAATGGGCTAGCTGAGTCCATAAACAAGAATTTGATTAGGATCGTAAAAAGGATAATAGAGGAAAATTAAAAAACTTGGCATGCCAAGTTGAAGACATTGCTTTGGGTAGATAGGATCACTCCAAAGAGGGTGATCAGGAATTCACCATACACACTTGTGTATGGAAGGGAATCTAGACTTCCTATCTCACTTGAGTTACTAGCCTTAGATCTTTCTGATCGGCTACAATTGGTGGAGAGTTATAGCCTAGAAGTTAGGTATTGTGAGATAATGGAGTTTTAAGAAGCAAGAGACCAAGCCATAGATGCCATGACCAGTCACCAACAGAAAACAAGGAAGCATTTTCATAAAATGTCTATGTCAAGGAGCTTCTCATAAGGTGACATTGTCTTAAAGTGGGATGAGGACCGAGCCAAGCCTAGAAGGCACATGAAGTTTGATGTTTTATGGAATGGCCCATATGTCATCACCCAATGCAAGCACCATAATTCTTTCCAACTCTCCAAGTTGGATGGTTAAAAGCTACATATCCTAGTCAATGGGATATATCTTAAGCATTGTTACTAGGTTTCTTTTATCATGTACATAGTTTCCTTATTTTTCCTCATTTTCTCAAAGTGTTGTTATGCATGTGTGTAGTGTTCTTAGCTTTTGTGTGTGATTTTTCCTTATTATTTGGGGTAAAATATTTGTTGGTTCTTATGTCCTTAAAAAGTTTTTATTGACTTCTCCAAGATGCACCCTAACTCCATGCCCAATGGACTTTTAGGCCACCAGTCTTCTCAAGTATAATAGGTATGCTTCCCCTATGAGTCACTACTTTGTTGACCATTTTGTGAATCTTGCATGCCAAAATGGGTACCCCCAACTCTTTTTTACCTTGGAACCTTGTTCTTCATGAACTTCTGCCTGAACCAGGTCTTAACCCTTTACAAATTAAGGAAAAGTTGCTTTTATGTAGGTGCAGGTGTTGTCTCATCAAGCATTGGTCTTTTCCAGCACTCAAAGAGCAAATTAAGTTCTCAAAACATCATTACTTGTAAGCTCTACAAGTAATAAGTTGGATTCATTCACAAACCTGAAAGGGTAAGGAAGAAGCAATTAGGTTTTTGAGACGTCTTTACTTCAAAACTTTTTAAGTAAGTCCTTTGAAAGAGCCTAAATTGGTCTTAGACGCTTCTTAAGGCAAGTGTTTTTCTGTAGAGGGCCCCTAGGCATTCTATAAAGTCATTTAAAATTTACCTGAAGGGTATGTGCCCTTGCAGGAGGCACTTCAAAGATGAAATGGGCCTTTAAAAAACTTTTGAAGGGTATGCTTAAAGGTAGAATGGACCTTGCAAAGGGATGTTCATCAACATGAGGACCAATACAAAAGTTTCAAAGGGCACTTTTGGTTTGAAATGCCCTTATAGAGGGTAGCTAATTGAAGAAAAGGGGCAAAGACAAGAAGCCCAAAGGGAACTTGCCCTTCAGGAAAAGTGACAAGTGGAAGGAATTTTCCTTCAGACATTTTACCTGAAGGAAAATTGAAGACACAATCAAGGTCGAATTCCTTCAGACAAAATTTTTGAAGGAATTCCTTCAGACATTTTGTCTGAAGAAATTTGACAGTCACAAAAATTCTGAAGGGTAAGTGTCTTTATAGAGGGCACTTGGTCAAGAAAGAGGACTCTTTTCACTTTTTTGAAGGGTCATTTTTAGAGTTTTTGAAGGGCACTTGCCCTTGTGGAGGTAGCTTTTGGATGGGAGAAGCCTTTGTAGAGGGCACTTTAAGAAAAAGAAGATGAAGACAAAAGGCCGAAGGGGACATGCCCTTCAAGAAAAGAATCAATCAAAGGAAAGAATTCCTTCGAATAAAATGTCTGAAGGAAGGTGCAACACAAAGGCCCACCAAAAGAAAGGTGCAAAGACAAGCTCAAAATAGAATTCCTTCAGACAAAATGTCCAAAGGAATTCCTTTGGATATTTTTTCCAAAGAAATTTGACATTACCAAAAGCCCAAAGGCCCGAGAAATAACAAGTGCCTAAGAACCTGAATGGTTAAAGACATAAGGATGAACCAGACGAAGGTAAGTAGTACAGGTGTCATTAGTAAGAAGAGTAAATGCACTTAGGTGAAATAGTCTCTATCAAAAACCAATAAAAGGATTAGTTTTTAAACTATAGAGGAGAGCATCCCATGTTTTCGTGCTTCACCATTAATGTACAACTAGTTGCACCCAGCATTGAAGAGACTATGGTCCAATCAACACAACTTGGGGATGGATTTGTCAATTGCTAGAAGGAGTATCCCATGCTTTTGCAAGCCTAGGACAACAAGGGCAGTGACTTGGACATCTACAACATGGCTCTCCTATATGTAATTAGAATAATATGGTAGTAGCATGGGCTTGTGGTCTCTGTGGAAGTGTTTAACTCAGCATGGGTTTCCATCCCTTGATTTGTCAGCTATTTGTTTCCAAGTTCTCTATATATTTTTAACTTCTCATTTGAGAAAGCATCTCTTAGAATTGTATGGCAAAGCCCTGAAGGAATTTACCTTGAATCAAAAGAAGCATTTTTACCTATATTTGAGCTTACACTTTTGCATATGTCTATGGTTATATCTTATGTTAAGTCATTTCCTTTTCATACTTTTATAAGCTTATGCCAACATATCTAGTGTATTGTGAGTTCTTCTCTTGCAGGTCAATAAGAAGTGTCCATCTTAGAGTATAGGTGCATGTGAACAGGCTATCCATAGTGTGTTTTAGAACACCTCTAGTAGTTCCTCCTCCCTATATCTTCATAAGATCCCCTATTGAAACAATGATGCATGAAAGGTTCTAATTTTAATGAAGTGTGTGATTGCTTTTCTCTAGTGTAAAGTGTATGTCAAAGCTAAGTAGACCAACCATTTTGGTGCATCACCGCATTAGTTTAGGTTATGATTTTAGTATTTCTCTCCCTTTTCATCCCCCCCAAATGTTAGTAGTAGGAAATCTAGGGCCTCAAGGTGCATCAAGGGGAGCTAGCCCCTAATCTAGAGATTCATCCCTCACATTTGCAACCCACAACAAGAGGGGTGTCTCCATTATGCCACATGGAGGAAGAGAGCTAAGCCTCTCTTCAGAGGGTGCAATTCACCACATCAATAATGATAATGCCAACTATCTTGTTCTCGAAGCTCAGTGACTTTATAACTTTGAACTTGCTCTATATGCTTTGGGGATGTGAGCTAATAGAATTGTGCCAATTGTCACAACCTCAAAATAAAAATACTTTGAACACTTAGAATTTTTTTGAAGGCGAAAATACTCTGGTTGGCATGATTTTGCCACTTGTCATGATATTTTATAATGAAGGTAGGGCCCATACATGGATAATTTATAAGTCTTTACAAATAGTCCTGCATACATGCAAGAATTTTATACACTAAAATGCGATATATTAGCTTTGTAAGTCAATAAATCATAAATTCAATTTTCAAGAATAATTATGAAAACCTAAGGTTTAAAATAAATAAAAATCAATGTCCAAGTTTTGATTTTCATAATTTTGAAATTCATTAACTTTATACTTTGAGGATGACCTTAGCCTTTTGCATATTAAAACCAATATAATGGATATCTAAGACTTATAGGACCTTGAAAAAGTATATTCAAGCAATATTAGGTCCCAATTTGATTTCAAAAAATGGGGGGTGTGTGTTAGGGCATAACAAAATCTCTATATATGAATAAACGTATATAATTCAAAAATAAAGAGCATTAAAACTAGCAATATCAAATATTGATACCCCCTGTGTGTCTGCATTATGTTTCTCAAATCTATAAAATTACATATCCCACACACAAAGTTGTAGCCATCTCTTCCCATAGAACTTGAAAGAAAGAATAACCCTTTTAAATTTGTCATATCTCATATTTATAACACATACGAGGATGAAATGACCTCTTGTATATCACTATGACCTTTCGTGTTCTCATTTTTTACATATTATATTTTACATTTATATTTTAGTTTTTACAAAATTTACTTAAATAAATCAACAAATGGGCCAAATGAGCCTTGTCCATTGGGTGATAGATTTCTGAAATAGTATTTGCCACACCCTAACATATGAAATTGAGTCTTGCAAAGGCACATTTAGAAAAGAGATTAAAACTAAGCCCATCAAAAAGTATCCGAGGATAAAATGTTATACATCAATTTATTTCTTGTTTTAAGACCTTTCTAATGCTTCAAACAAGAGTCAAAATGAAGTATGGATGTGAAATATATGACCAAACAATGAATTATTACCTAGCACAACTATGATGTACTATCAAAACAAAATTTATCCCCCTTTCATTTCCAGCTAAATTCTTCCTTTAAGGATCAAATATTTTACATCACTATATAGATTGTTTCAATACATTTCCAATGATTCAAACTGAAGCCAAACATAGTCTAGATGCAAAAGGTATGTAAAATATAATATAAATGTTTTCCTTTGCATTATATACCACCCAGTGTAGCTATCATGCCCATTGTATTTACCACACCCACATGTCCAACACACCCACAAGCCTGTGCCAGAACACCTTAAAATTTCAAGATATTCATTGTGCAAAATCTATGAATTTTGGACATTTTTTAATGTATGAAACAAAGATAGTCCTTAGGATAATATATTTCAAACATATCAAATAGGAATTAAAATAGAGCTAGGATGTGAACTATATGACAAAAATGGAGAATTTACACCTCTCTCACCCTTTCGTTCCTATTGGACTCAAAAGTTCTAGATCTCTGGTATTAAAAATATATGAAGTTTGGGACTCTGAGATCTGAATAAAAGATGATTATTGAGACAATATATTTCCAATGTATCAAACAAGAACCAAAATGAAGTCTATATGTAAGAGATATTACAAAATGAATAATTTTTTCCTAGCTCTCCCTTTCTTCTTGCTAGGCTCCAAATTTATGGATCTCTTGTATGAAAAATATACGAAGTTTGGACCTCTAATGTTTGAAGAAAAGATGATCCTTAGGGAAATATCTTTCCAATGAATTGAAAATGAAAACCAAAATAAAGTCTAGATATGAAATATATGATAAAATTGAGAATTTTCACTTGTTTCACACTTGAGGTGCAAATGGTATTTGATTTCATTAATTTATCCAAAATGAAATTTATTCCTATGAAACATGTAGAATACCTTGTACGTCCATAAGGCCCAACTTATCTAGTCCAAAGCTTCTAGTTTCTCTATGTGGTAATCAAAATTTTAAAATTTTCATGAATTTAAATTTTGGGTACAACACCATTATGCCAAGTAAATTCAAAAAAGATATATTATAAATTATATTCAATGTTGATCCTTTGTTGACAAGTATTCTCTTAAATAATTAATTTTGTACAAAGACTTGAATACATAGGGGTAAATATTGATTGATAATATGCTTTGGGGAAAGATCTTCCTTTTCAAAATAAATGCTTTCCTCTATCCATAAGATAATATTAATAATAAAATATACACAAGGAGGTTTGGCATTATTAGGTAAACATGTATTATGTAATGCCTCATATAAGATATATTTTTATATTAGAATTATATGCAATAGCTCTAGTAATGAAATCTTAGCATTAATATTCTTTAATTGATCTAGTATGTCAAATCCTTTTAGAATGAGTAATTTGCCTTAATGAAGGGGGAGGAGAAACATGACGGACTATAACTCATCAATTATTAACAACATGAACATGTTGATATTTATTAATAAAAAAGTGTTTCATGTATGCCTTTTGGCACTTATTAGTTATGGGGAACAATTCAGATTGAATGTTATAGTGATATGAAGTACAATGTGATTGTAATTTCTCTAAGGTAAATTTTTGAACATCATTGAATCTTAACCATTCACATATATAAATAGTAGAATCTTGGAATGTAAGAGATTATTTTACAATAAACTGCACAATTCTATGTAAAATATGAAAGCAACATTCATTCATTGATCTCATTATGAACAAAATACAATTAAAAATCAAGGAATAAAGGATGATCTAGGCAATGGTTTGAATGATTGTGTGGGATCTCAAATATACTTATTCATTGATAAATTAGTGTTATCCCAATGTTATAGAGCACTAAATACAAAGGTAAAACCATGCATGTAGCCCATATCCTATCTTTGAGGGTACGGTGAGAGTAAATTCATTTGAAGATATGTTCCTCTTGAGTACACCACAAATTAAATAGCTAAAGGGGCTTCCTTTAGTGTAAACAAAGGACTTTAGACATTTCCAATATATCATGAGGTATGGGAAAACTAAAATCCATGTATAACATCACTAAGGGTGTGGGTATTTAGACAATGTCCCTCACTTCATGGTGCTAGTAAAACAAATCACCCTTTTGCCAAAAAAGATAGATATCTATGTAATTTTACAATTGTCAGAACATAATTTCTAAAAACAAGCATCAAACAATAAAAAATAAAATTCAAAAGTTTTTTTATGTATAGACACTAAAAAATTTTAACCCGAGATTGAAATAAAATACCTCTATGTTAGATGTTATCCAAGGTGATAAAAATAATCTTTGATGTTAGATTAAGATCCAAGGTCAACTAAGATTGACTCTTGGTGTCAAATTTATATCGAAAGTTGAAGATTATTTTATTTTAATATCAAGAATTTATAGAAATTTGTATTGAATCCTACAATAAAAATTAATCAAATAACAAGCAGTGTTCTAATAAAATTATGAGTTCACCAGAATGTTTAATGGTTATTTTGATTGAAAAATTAAATGTTATATAGATAAAACTATTGAATTATTAATTAGAATACACAATATACATAACCATTCAATGTAAAAATACAATAAAATACAAAAATTGAAATAAGATATGAATAATAACTTTAAATAAACAAACTAGCTCAAAATTGTTTTATTTTGTTGATGAGAAATTGACTAGAACGGTTTTTAAATTGTATCACATTTAAAAACATAATTCTTTGATACATTGGGATATGGTCGTGTTAGGTTGAACAAGAGTGTATTGTGACCTTGTCTATTAAGTACAATTACATCTATGTAGATTGTATGGATGATTTTATTACACAAGCACCTATGCATGTCTGAAATAGTTGATTGAATGATTGGAAGATCTGATTTGACACATAAAAGACTTAAAATAGAAAAACCATACTTCCTAAACATAAACTAAATAAATATCAAATGCAAAAGTGGGAATTGGACAAGGAGAATAGACAAACTATGTTTAAAAAAACCCCGTGTAATTTGAGTACTACCTACATAGCCCAAAATCATCTTAGACCAATGTAATTCTCCCTCATAAAGTGTATGTGAATCATGATATTTCACTGTATGGATGCAACTAGATTAACTTGAATATTTGATAATGAACACTCTTGACCTACAATCAAATAGATTCAGACATGGCATATGACTGTTAAAATAAATTAGAACTTGAATTGGAAATATAAGTGCTCTTTTACTTAGTGTGAAGTAGAATCTTCAAAGTGATTGTCAGACGATTGATAAATGTGTATTGAATAGCCTTGATGTGTTTATATAGTGGTAGATTTGAAATATTTCCACTGATCAACTTTGCTAAAATCAATGGGTGGGTCAACATGGAATGCCACAAATTTAAAAAGTATTAGTTAGAGTGCAGGAGACAAGGTTGCATTAGTGGACAACGTCAAAGTGTAGCATTTTCTGACCTAGTGTGGTCCTGTCCTAGAAAGACTGAGATTGTTGGAACTTCATTAACATGAATCTATAAGTAGAATAGGGATGTATAAATAATGTTTTTAGTAATTACAAGACAATGAGTAAATAGCAAAGACGGTTATAAATTTTTGAAATTAACATAATGGAGAATAAGCTAATAAATAAGATAAGCATGTCAAAATTAAATATTTTCAAGCACTTAATGATTAAATTTGAATGTCTACATTTTTAAAGAAAAAAATCGCGAGCTACAAATATGTCATAGAATAATATTCCAAGTAGCAAGATTATTTCAATAGATCCAAATTTACTACTGAGTATATTTCAAAAAAAAGAATATTAATACCGATTGGATCAATAAATATCATACAACTATTCTCATGGATTTGCTTTTACCAAAAACTTTTCCTTTAACTAAGATTATAAAAGGTATTATGTTAATGACTTGTCTCTATTTGTGCAAGGACAAATTCTATGGGAAGGAATTTGTAAGAGGTATGTAAAAGCATCAAGCATTGCCTCCATGGATCTTCAAATCTTGGCTCATGCCATTTAACAATCCTAAGAGACAATGAGCTCCATTTCCAAAAGTTTATTGATTTGACTGACAAGCCAAGGCATCACTCGAAAATAAAATCTAATTGTCAACAAAAATAATCATACCCTCACTCTAATAAATGAATTGGGCCCACTAATGATCATACCCTCACTCTAATTTAAAAAAATCATAATCAAATTAATGAGAATAATCACCAATTATACCCTTTAAATATGAGGCACAGAGAAATTGTTAATTCTTAAACTGATAAATCCAAGTTTAATACTTCGAGATTACCCTTAACCATAACAATTTATGATTCCAACCAAAAAGAAAAGCCTAATTTGAAATTCCAATCCTTATCCTCTTCCATAAAATTAAAATTGTGTGGTTGGAATGAATATACGAGCTATTTGAGGCCCTGCTAGGATGCGGCCTCTCAAAAGACCTGTCGCCACCTTACCCTTCTTAACTTCATTGTCAGTCAAAGTCGCCTTCGGCCTTCTGCATTCATCTCCATTAAATGCAATAAATGTCATGACAGTTGATATCTTGTCGTTTCATTTAGCAACAAGTGATGAACATAAAACGTCCGTACAATAGACGTATCACCTGTCTGATTCCACTTTTCCATAGTGACACATTTCAATTTCCATTCTGGAATCCAAAAATTGATTTACATGTTCTTTTCAGCAACGGCGAAAGTATGGCAAAGCTTGCACGACTAATGTTATAAAATAAAAAGTAATATATTTAAAAGTCAATAAGAAGAATACTTAATTACATCATAGAAATTTTATTAAAAATAATTTCATTTTAAGAATAATAGTATTTTTTTATAGTCCATCTTGAATGTAAAAGAGTGTTTTTAAAATTATTTATATATTTTTATATTGATATTTTAGATCATATTCAGTTATCCATCATCAAATTTAAAATAAAATAATAATAAATTTTAAATCTGAATTTAATTTATAGAGAAGATATATAACTATAAGAATCAATATGTATATATAAATGATAAAAAAAAAAAGAAATGAGAAGGAACAAATAACATATAAAAGATAAGTTCAATGTATATGTAAAGTTTATTCTTGAATAAAATAAGTTGTTTGATAAATGATTGTAAATATGTTGAAAACAATTGAAAAAAAGAATTGAGAATAGAAATATGTATGTGGATATAGATAAAAAGTGAGTAGATAAATTAAAGATGTTATATTATCATATTTAATAAATTAATTGTATGTTTTAATGTGTCAAAATTAATGTATAGAGAAGAAATCCAATAAAAAGAGAAATGCAAATCAAGAATAAATATGAGGTAAATAATTAAACAAGCACACCATAATGTAGTTTTTCATGGTAAACAATTTTCTATAGTGATGGATGGTTTGATATATAGGTTTACGGATTTGAAGAAACTTTAGATAGAAATGAAAGAGGGTTTTAAATGAAATCACTAAAAAAAATCCATATCTTGACTTTTAGAATTGTAATTGAAGAATTATGAGCACATAAGTGTAAGGTTTGTTGTTGTTGTGTTGATTTTGTGAAGGTATTTGACATTGTTCCCAAACAAATAATCTAGCAACCTCGAGATCTACGTATTCCAAAACATTTGGTTGTTCTTGTCATGACACTTTATGGAAAGATGGTTTGCTAGGTCCAAAATTCTACTAGTTTTAAAGAAGTTAACAAGAGCGATGTTAGTGTTAAACATGGTGGTCTACTTTATCCTACTTTCTTTGGTCTCTACATAGATGAATAAGAGGTATCATTTCAAGTTTAGGTTCTTTATGATATAACCAGATCGCTATTTTATCATTCTTTGATGATATTATCTTCATGTCATGTGTTATTATAGCCCTACAAAGACATCTTGATGATCAAAGCTCATTTTGTGATACTCGTGGTTTACAAGTGAACTTGAATAAAACTAAGGTCATGGTTTTCAACACAACCAAAAAAAATTATAAGAAACTAATTTCATTTATAAAGTAATTTTAAATGATGTGGTTTTCTCTTATACTTACATTGGTGTGCCTTTTAAAGGATGCCCCTTCAATATGATTTCTATTACAAAAGAGAGACATTGCACTTATTACACAAGTGGGAGACAATGCTTCTAACTTTAGTTTTAAGACCCCAAAATAAAATTGCATGTCTTATAAATTTTACTGTCACCCAAAATATTGTATGGTTGTGATATTTTGGGCCCTAGACTTCATAGTACTAGTTTGGATCAAGTTGATAGAGTTAATATATCAACTTTGATATCCAAAAACTTGTAGGCAAAATGGTCATTTCCATTTGAATTTTTTTCCATCCATCCCTTTCATATTTCAGTTGTTTTTTATGTAGTGATGTTGCTTCATAGATTAAGATTTATGATAAATACAATTTGGCAATATATTGTATCCATTCAAGGCTCTTCAATTATCTATGAATTCCATGAATAAGGGACCATAACACTTGGTATGCTCAATGTACATCTTTCTCATATGGAGTTGGTATTGATTTTAATCATTTTCCTCCCAATTCATTTTCTATTGACACTCTACATATCAAAAATTGATATTCATAGAGGGATCATAGATGAGATCTACAAATTCTATATAAAATCAACTTAGATAGAACCATCATATGCATTGTAAAAAAATGCATTAGTACTTGGAGCACTATATTTAACTAGAAGATGTATGTATTATTAATCCCAAGTACATTAGGTTCTATTTTTATTTGAGATTTCCTTTAGGTCAATTGTGATATGATTTCATCAATATTGCATAGAGTTAGAGAAAATTGTTCTTCAATATCAGTGATTATGTAAACTCTACAATAATGAACTATAATTAAATGAACATTTTATATTTATGTTTCCAGTATATTATGAAATTTGTGACAAGTTTTATTACCTCCTTAGAGAAAATCAATACTCTTTATGAGATATTATTCATTATGAGGATCAAATATGTGTACTTATATTCATTAGAGAGATGACCCAACATAGAGACGACCTCCTTAAGATTCAATAACATAATAGTTTGTTTCATGTTTTACCTTTAAACTCATTTATATAACCTCAATTTTAAAGGTGCACATAGACCCATTGTTATGCTTCATAGTTATGAGTTGTGAGGATAAAGATCTCAAAAACTTAGTGCATGATCTATAATTTATCCCCTTATTCTCTTGCATGCTCTTATTATAAATGTACTTATATTGTAATACTATTAATATATTATGGTCATTATTTGAACCATAGTAGGAAAAATGATTTGGCAAAAAAAATGTTTTTTCAAAAGAATAAGTGTTTTTTTTTTAATGTGGTTAATTGGGAAAAAATAAGAAAAAAATAAAACCACTAAGAAAATGTGGAGAAAGGAGAAAAAAAATGTTTTTTAAAATTTAAAGGCATTTCCATTTCATAGAGATACATATTAGGTATCTCAATTGGATATATAATAGATACAGAGTATGAAAGGAAGATAAATGAGATTTTATGCCATTAAAATTAACCAACTATTTACTTGCACTAAATTCCATACTATTTAATTTTATTACATATGCATTTCAAAATGCATACTATTGTCATTTACAAAGGAACAAAAAAGGGGAGGGAGTCAATGGCAATGAATTAGACTATGGATTAGAGTGTTTAGATGTTGAAACTCTAGGTTTAGAGCCTCTCCTAAATTAAGAGAGGACCTTGGTGTCATACCTAACCTTATCCAAAAATTCAATCTTAGTTTTTTCATAAATAGGCTCATCATTATTTTTTATCCATTAAAAATTTGAATTGATCTCATCAAGGTCAATCAACTAATCTTGCTCGATTTACTTAACATTATCAAATAGAATGCATATGTTAGTGACTTTGTCTAATAATACTTTACAAGAATATAAATCAAATTTCCATATGAATTGATAATTAGAAATACAACATTTCTTAACCTTGATATTTTTTGAACATCTTTAGGTAAAGATTACAATGGAAAAACACCAAATCATTCATCCATTCTTAAGTGATTTGATTGCATTTTTTATATTGTATATGCTCAAACATAGGGTAAGTGCAGAGAGCTGGGGGATAATTATATGGACATTTTTGGTAATGTGATCATGTTATTTAATTAATACAGTTGTATTATTTAAATTATAGCTCGATAATTACCTATTTATAACACGATAACATTATTTAAAACAATAATGTTATCACATTAATAATGTTATCACATTATTATTATTTTTAATAATGCGATCGTGTTAACAATGAAATCACATTACCTATGTAACCAAAAAAAAATCAAAACCTAAATGCATAATTCCTCATTTTGCATTTGATATTTCTTTGTTAAACAAGCCATTCTGTGATCACATTTTGAGTGAGAGAGACTAAATCTTGCCGAAATTCATCCTAGGAAGTTGTTAATTGATGATGCCACCATATAGAAGAGGTATGTGATAAAAAACTACTCTTGTTAACCATAAATTTTAGTAATTTTTAGTTATTTTCACTATGTAATTAGTAATTTTTTTTCTTAAATATCCCCTCTTACTAACCCTCCTGTTCTTCTGCCTAACCCTCCACAAAACCTTATTATTCCTCCTAACCCTCCACATAACCTTATTTTTCCTCATCATGTCCCTCCACCTAAGCCTCATATAGTTCCGCAAAATCCCCTAAGTGGTCAAGAGACTCTAGTTGACCACATTATGGGAAATAAAATTGAAATTGAAGAATTCATTGGGAGAATGAGGGATCCCTCTTCCACTAACACCCACTACACCTATCTATCTAATTCCCTAGAGACATTATTAGGTCAAATTGACTTTATAACAAGTCAAATTGATAGATGGGCTTCATATTAGGATAGTTATAGGGAATATTATGCTGATAAATTGTTAACACTTGAGGTCAAGAAAAAAGACATATCAAAAGCCTCCATTTATACCTTACTCATTGACCTAGCCACCACTACACCATTTTCAATAACTATTAAACATTTTCTAATCCATTGTTGACAACATAATTTAATCATAACCAAATTTTGGGACCGATTGTAGATGGTGTTTGATTATCCACCATGTAATAACCATGAGGTCCCATTGTATTTTTTGAGGAAACTCTATTGTGATTTTGTCCTCAATGAGATTCTAAACTATTTTGATTATAGTGAGTTTTAGGGTCAAGTAAAAGGCTCTACACAAGATTGACTAGGTGCACGTCTTGTGCCTAATCAACTTGCAAGGATCTATATCCAAAATTCACTTGATCTCAAGATCCCATTTTTAGTTCAGTAGGTTGTGGAGATCGACACTCTGCATGTACTTATTTTTCTCACTGATACACTCATTCAACATACGAGTAGGCTCTCACAGACTAATGCTAGAGATATGCCACTTAGTGTACATACAGAACCCCACCCTTGCAATTATTGTGGATCTATGTGCACTAAAATTTTTGATGATGATGGCATTGGTGGTTTAGAGGGCTTGGATAATATACTTATGAGTGATGAGTTTTTGTCATACATATTTAGTGTGCAATCATCAACCACTACACAGATGCAGGTATATTTTATATAAACGTCATGTTAAATTTAAGTTATATTTGTAAATTTAATTTATCTAACAATTAATTTACATATAAATTAAATAATATATATGTCATTTTTATGTCACAGGAGGTGATGGTGCCTTCATCATCATAATCGACATTTGTAGCATTTAATTTGACGCAACCATTGTTTACATTTTTAAATTCGTCTGTTGGCCCATCCACTACTGCATCTATCTCTATTATGATGACACCTTTTACTTATACAATGATAAAATGTTGAGTTAATTTTATGCTCTATGTACATTTAGTCTATGTATATTTGCCATGTAAGTTTAATTTAAATTTATCTATCAAGGATCTTGATGCAGAGTTTATAATAAGATTCCCTAATATGGATGGAAACACATACTTACCTCTACCAAATACCTAGCTTTGATATTTTCTTGTCCTTTGTCTTCTATCTTCAACCTCTTTATCTCTTTGATCACTTTGCATGTAGTAGGTCTTTCTTGTTCACTCTTACCTACTCAATGGTTCTTAAGCCTCCTTGTATTCTCTTAATCATCCTTCTCTGCTTGAATTCATTTTACTAATCAACTACCTCTAAAAAATTTCCTTTTAACATCAACCTCCTTAGTTCATACTCTATTTTCATGTTCTCTCTCTTTATCCTTGCTCTGTTATTGACAAAACTCTTATGTGTTTTCATAGGTATACATGATACTTTGACTTTATCCTTCAAAAATACTCATAATACCATATACCTACTCTCAATTACATCTCATTTCATGCATATAACCATACCACACAATTCCCAAGCTTGAACTCTTCACTTAACTCTTCTTTCCTCTTTGACACCTTCCTTCTACTAACCCTTTTTTGAGGCAAACCTCATTGTTCTGAGTAAACTACAAGGATCCCAATAAAATAAAACCTATATTCAAATACCCATTTACATGACACAACTCCACACAAAATTTCATAATTTAACTCTCTTTGAAGAACACCTAACTCAACACCCCTTAGGACTAATTAGGTCGATTAGGCCTCATTCAAGGCTATTCACTGTGAAACTATACCATATGGATTCAAATCAACTTTAGACCTTCAAAATCCTCTTCCTCCTATATAATTACACCTGGCCACAAATTTTAATGATTTTTCATTAGTTAAATCACTTGTTATCTCATTTTCCATTTTGAAACCCTAACTTGTGTTGTCTTAGTCGTACACCTACTTGAGAGGATAATAAATGAGATGAAATGACCTTTTGACCCTTATAAAATCTTATAAGGATTTAAATGGATCTGTTCTTATCCCAAGCATATTCTCAAACTATTAATTTTCCTTTCTCAATACTAAATCACTCCCAACATGTAAGTTTATAGAATTTTGTACACCTCCAACATGATTATGTCAACAAATAGGATAAAATAACCCCTTAAGACCCTTTAAATTAATTTGAGAGAAACTCAAAGAATCACATATGGAAAAACAATATCCCACAACATTCACAATACCTTAAATCTTCAACTCTATTTCCAAGAACTCTATATGGTCTTTCTTTATGACTATGCAAACTCAAAATTGTTACTAATTAGACTATATATAGTCTTCCCATGTATTTTGAATTTTTTCAAAAGTATTGAGACTTTCAATGTTTTTACATTCATTTCATAGATCTCCCCTATCCCTTACTCATATTTCAATCATTTATAATGACACTTTAAATTGACTATGTTCTCTTCTTTCTGATTATGCCTGAAGATAGACTATTGAAACTTGGGTTTCACCACTTTGAACCTATAGACTACTGACTTGAATCATCTCTGACTAGAGATATGAATACCGTAGGATTGATCATAAACTGATGCCACTTATCTACATTTTACTCTATATAAATAAGTTTTACAAGTAAAGATGGATTTCTTGATATGTCTCTTATTCTTTTTCTCTCCCTAACTCTGCCTTCTTGAAGTGCGACTATTATTTCCACCTCCTAATCTTCCACTCACACTTAGTACATGTATTAAAATTTGTATATTACCTATAACATGAAAACTACTTATTATTCTTTACCATTTCACGTTGTATGGTAGTTACACTTCCATGATTCTTGGTTTACATTTTCTTTTCATTATATGCATGTTGAAATACCTTGTCATATATATCTTGGTTTGCATTGAGAAAAACATACCATATATATCTTTGATACTTTATAGAAAAGTAAGTGATACCTTGTTGGGTGAATATTTTGTCAATCAGTGTACTGATAAACAAAATAGGTCTGATCAACCACAGTAAGAAGATTGGTCAGCCAAATGTGTAGGTTTACCACATCAAAAGGGGACTAATCTCTCCTCTCATCAAGGGGAGGTTCCCTGTGTAGACACCGCAAACGTGTCTGCACCTTGGTTCTCCCCCTTGGCCCTTTCTCCCACCTAGTCCTCCTTGGTCCCTAACCCACCTAGGTCTTATTAATTAGAAATTAACATCTATTTTTAATTAAATTAGGCCCCCTTTCCACCCTACCCTTGCCACCTTGGATCCTCCCTTGAATCCCTCCACCTTCCCCCTAGCATTTATTAGGCCAAATCTCACCATTATATCCCCCCCTCGTCCATTTTGGCATCCTCGTGACCGTTCTGCCCATGACCCCTCGCTCGGCGGCATGCAAGAGTGGGCAGAGGCTATTTTTAGCCTCTGTGCCCATCCTGCGACCGCCGACGTCGGCGACCCTTCGGCCGACGTCGGCGAAACTGCCAGCGTCGGCAGCCTTCATTATCCCCTTCTGCATCCGTTGCACCCCCTGGGACTCTTGAGCTCGAAAATGGATTCTCTTGATGCTTTGGCTCTGATCTCTCCTCTGTCTTGACCTCGTGCAATAGCAGCAACAGGTGAAAAGGCCCTGGATCAGCATCTTCTCCTTGCAGCAACTCTTCTGTGGCTCCAGCAACATCTTCTTCTCTCTTCATTCAGCAAGCTAAAGGTAAGCTAGTCTGGGTTTTTTATTTCATTTTATTCATTCATCTATATTCTATTGTCTTTTGCTCCCTCTGTCCTTCCCCCTTGAGAGGCTGCAAAGCCTTCTCAGGCCCCATCCTCTGTGAATCCTCCTCTTCCCTGTCCTCTGTGTCTCTTTCAACTTCCTCACCCCTCTGCCAAAAAGACCTTGCAACAGGTACCCAACCCGAACCAGACCACTCCCCAATCCATCCAAACTTGTCCCCGTTCAGTCTCAGACCCGTCCACAGTCCAGCAAGCAACCCAGACCCGACTACAGGCCACAACCCCGACCGACACCGGTCACTTCCCCAACCGACGTCGGCAGGATAGCCGACGCCGGCAGATCAGATAATCGACGCCGGCGACATTTCCGACCTCGGCGACTGTCTTCAGCCCAACAGCTCTTTCAGGTAATCATTTTGTTTTCTTCTTTTCTTTCTACTTTCTTTGTCATTTTTGTATTCTGGCATTCTGTCTTTTATCAGTCACTTATTTCATCAAAACAGTGGGTTGACCTCCCTTAAGGAAGTTTTTACACTTCTGGGAACAAGCCTTTTGCTTGGCAACCCACTGCCTATCTGTCTAACATTTTTCTTGTCCTAGTTTCCTTTTTTCTTGCAGGTGTCATTCCTCCACAGCCAAAGAGGAGTGCTCACAAACGTCTGGATTTACGGTGTGCAATCTTTAGTCCAGGTACTTCCAAGCCTTGTCCATTACTTTCTTTTAGTTTCTTTCTTTTTAGTCTGAAAAGCGAAATTTGAGGTAGAAACATCTCTGGCACGCCCGGTGGGACCCTAGGTTCCTCCTGGGTTCCTTTTTCTTTTTCATTCATTTAGGTGCATTTAGGCTCCTTTCTTCTTGTCTCTTTCTTCTATTCCAAATGACACTATAAGCAAGACTAAAACGAATCCTTCTTTCCTTTCTTCCTTGCATTCTAGACTAGTCTAAATATCATACTCTCATCCCTTTCTCCATCTTGTCTTCATAACAACATCACATTTCGACTTGGGCATTAAAACATATTGCACTTTCATTTCTGCTTGTGCTTGCATTAGTCCACATCTAATAACTTAGGCGCATATTAAATGAACCGTAGACACTTGATGTTACACTACCGAATCACATGCACTAAAACACACATAAAACATACCTGAGACAAGGCCCGACTGGGATTTCATCACCCAGCGGATACCTTACCCGTCCCGGTGACCCTACTTGGATTTCATCACCAAGGGGGAAGCCCACTCCGTTCTCTGGCGGAGGATAAACTCTAGGCGAGGTATATCTTGGCTAAGCGAGACCAGCTAACCACTGGAATCGTGAAGTGAGGGGAGCTTGCTCCTTAGCACCAGGCCACGTACCAGACCCTAACATAGATCTTTGAGCACCTAAAACAACACCCGAAACCATCTTTAGAGTGCCTTCTTCTAGGACCCATTTTTCAGCCAATCTCCCCAAACATTCATCTAAGGCATAAGCCACAAGTTTCTAAGGTTAATTCCTAGGATTTATCGCTTAGGCTTGTCTGTCTTTCTCTGTTTTCCTCTTCTCATCTGTTTGTTTGAGTGTGTGAGGACGCTTTCTTTTTTGTTTTTCCAAGAACCTTTTGGCTCTCTGGAAAACACAGTGACCGACATCGGTTCTGCCACCGACGTCGGCCTTCCCCTGTCACCAGCATCAGTTCTGATACCGACGTCGGCTTCATCTGTTACCGGCATCGGTTATCTGACCGACGCCGGCCTCATTTCCTACCGACATCAGTTTTCCAACCGACGTCGGTCTCTGTCACTGTCTTTTTTTTTCAAAACCAGCAACCTGAAGCCTGTCTTTTCTCTGTCAAAGACTCCATCCTGGTTTTCTGGAACCGAGCAACACAGTTCCTGAGACCTGAACCTTCTTTGCCTTGCATGGTTTTGACTCGTAGCCAAGCCAAAGCTCTTGTCAACCACGCTAGCCGTCAACCACTTCCGTCCACCCCATCCGTGACCAAGCCTACAATGGAGTTTAACTCGGAGACCGAAAGAACTCCCATTCGTCCAACCCCGCCGCAGACTCCCATTGTCCAAGAAGGGGACCAAGACTTCGAACGATTCTTGGACCTCAACGTCAAGGCCTTGCAACATTATCTCACGCATAGCCGAACGCGAGACTCCTTGGGCAATCCAATCTATGGAATGCCAACCTCCCTTGTTGCGACTACGGCTGTATCGACAGCATCCGTAGTTCAACCTTCGGACACCCAAGCCATCGCTTTGACCACTGACCAGACTTTGACCAATCCCCCAGGTGTGGCCTCTCCCTCTATCATTGGGCCCACTTCCACCGGGGTTCCGGCCTCTTGTCAACCTCAACCCGCTCAACCGCTATCCACTCCATTTCAAAACCTTGTTGTCTCTATCCCGCCTACCCTGGCCCCTATCAACACCAGGGTGGCTTCTTACCCCTTGGCCCCCGTTACCATAGTCCAGCCTCTCGTGGCAACAACGGGCCCAGCTATGTCTTCTAACCAACCACCTTTAGCATCCACCTCTGCCCCTGCGATTAGTCATCCATACATTCTACAACCGACTATGTCGCTCGCCTCCTCTAACCTCTTCCAAGCGCCCTACAACTTAGGGGGCGCGCAACCCGTCAATCCGTCGGCAGACATCATCAAGATGCTGATGGACAAGATGACCAGTCTTGAGACCTCTGTTTCTGGCTCGCGCAACACTCTTTCATACGAGCAGATCTGTAACGAGCCCATTCATCCTTCCGTCCCAATCAGACCATATCCTAGCCAGTGGGAGCTTCCAAAGTTTTCTCGCTTTCAAAACAAGGAAGACCCCCAACAACACTTGCGGGCATTCAGACACGCCTGCTACCTCATTGGCCATGACGATGCGTTACTTTTACGCACCTTTCCTATGTCTCTCTCGGGTGCTGCACTTGAATGGTACAGCTCCCTTCCTAGCCATTCTCTCTTCTCATTCACGCAATTGGCTCAGCTATTTCTCGACCATTTCTCAATCAACATAACCAAGAAAGTCTCTATCACAGACCTTTACTCCATCAGGCAATTTGACGACGAACCAATTGTCGATTTTGTCGCTCGTTGGAGAGGCCTTATCAACCAACTCTCCTTTTCCTTGCCCCAGGCTGAGCTTATTGAACTCTTTTCTCAAGCCTGTGCCCGACATATCTCTTCCACCCTGAGGGTTCAAACCTTCCGCACTTTTGACGAGGCCTTCACGATGGCCCGCAAACTAGAGTTGCATGCCATCGAGGAGAACAAAGTCAAGTTGCGGAGTAAGAATCCCAGCTCTAAGGCCAATGACTCTTCCTCTGCCAAGCCATCATCATCCAATTCTAAATCCAAGGCTTCAGCTAATGCCGTGGTTGTCAGACCTTCATCTTCTTCGACCAATCAGCCTGAGCCCTCTACATCTCAGAGCGCTACTCGGCAATTCCAGCAAAGATACATGCAGCGACGATATACTCCTCTCGAAGAATCATATGCGTCTGTGCTGGAAAAGCTTCTTAAACAGGGGGCCCTCAATCTCCCTCAAGCCCGACCTCCACCGCAATTTGATCCCTCACACGCCATCCCCGCGTGGTATAGGGAGCATGACTTCTGCAGCTTCCACCGTGTTAAGGGCCATGACACGGAGAACTGTAAAACCTTTAAGAACATAATACAAGACATGCTCGAAAAGGGGGATCTCATCTTAGACAATCCAAATGCACCCCCTAATCAGGCCATCGACATCTTCAAACAACCTTTCCCCAATCATCCACCAACTCAGAACAACGTCCAGACCTTAATTGACGACAATCATGAGCACAACGTTCGAACAGTCAATACGGTCTCCCCTTTCGTCCCCAATCAACCTCTTGAGGTTAGTCCATCAATCAGTCCATCACATGTGGACGAACCTCTCTCCCCGGCTAGTTCTCCATTGACCTCTCTCATCTTGGAGGACACCTCGACCTTACCTGCACCTCCGGTCTCGCCATCCCCCGTTCTATTGCCTATGGAGGACCCGACCCTTCTTACTCCTCAGCTGCAAGTGGAGGGCCCCGTCATCCCTGCCCTTTCCCCGCTGGAGGAGCCTCGCTCCCCGGTTTCTTCTCCACCCAGGGAAGAACCTGTCCCTCCTTCGTCCTCATCTAAATCTGTCATGACTTCACCATACCCTGCGTCTAAGACCACTACACCCGTCTCGTCTTCAACCTCGCAACCATCAACATCTTCCTCTCAGCCATTTTCCCAGTTAGTGGAGAAGATTGAACTTCTCCCTCCACGAAAAGTGACGCCTCAGGTGTTGTGGGAGCGTCTTAAAGCCCTTCAACATACCCGCGCCCTCTCATCACATGCCGCTAATCCTCCCAAGGCGAAATCTCGTCAGACTCTTGACAAAGACCAGACTCTCAAACCTCAACCAAACCCGTCCAAACCAAAGCCTGCGTCTATCTCGTCCAAACCCATCAAGTCATTTGGCGTTCGTCTTGTCTCCACCCTCACTCACCCGCAAGTGAAGGTGGACCTAGGCCAGACCTCGACCAGCAGTACTCTTCCAACCAAGACTGCTAGACCGCAGAAATGAACGCCTCCTTCTCCATCACCGTTGCCATCTATTTTGGGCCCCCATCCTTCGACCTTGGCTAGCATCCTTCCCACTCCGACCTTCAACCAAAACTCGTTGCCTCCTTTGCTTCCTCTGCCTACCTCCAGTCGTCCCTCTCCTAAAAAGGCGTTCTCAATCACCAGGCCAGAACCATCTCCATCTGTCACCGCGCCATCAACCCATAAGGTGGTACGAAAACCTCTTCTAACCTCGCCTAAGCAAAAGTCACCAACCTCGCGCATATCAAATAGCACGGACCCTCTATTGGGCTCATACTCGTCAATATTGCGCCGACTTCTCCAGACTTCTGACATAACCCTTCCGCCCTTCAAGCCTTTCCAACCTCTCGGGTCCAAGCCCTCCTGGTTCGACGATACAAAAATTTGCTTATATCATCGTACACCAGGACACGACACCGAGACTTGCTGTGCCCTCAAGGCCATCATCCGCCGCCATATGGAGAAGGACACTCTTCTCCTTGAGGACACTCTTGACCAGACCCCGACTCCTTCCTGTCCAACTTCTTCAAACATGTCAACATCTCACCAGCAAAACATGACCCCTTCTTCGCCTCCCATTTTCGAAATCAATGCCATCCGTATAACCACTAGGTTGCAGCAGGACAAGGCCAAAGCAAAAGCTGCCATTCCTTGGACCTATCCCTTCGTCAAGCCACCCCTTGCGCCCAAGCCTAAAATTTCTATCCTTAGCGCGTCCCAACCTTCTTCATCTTCCTCTTCTGGACCAATTCACAACTCCATGTTGAAGCAGCTTCACCAGACACCGGTGAAGATGTCTCTTTACGACCTTATCCAAACTTTGCCTCAGCACCGTCAAGCCCTTATCCAAGCCTTGTAGGCAGCGGAGGTCCAACCCGAGGACCCCCAACCACTCGTTGCCCTCGTCCATTCTTTATCTCCTGTCAACTCCATCACATTCAGCGATTCTGAGATTCCCACATCTAACACGGAAGATCAGGACGCCGCCCTCTTCATCACTGCCTATGTCGATCGGACGCGCATCAAACGCGTTATGATCGACGGCGGTGCTAGCATCAACATAATCTCTACCCACGCCTTTGATTAGCTGGCTCTTCCCAAGAACTGCGTCTCCAAAACTGACGCGATCTTACGCTCTTTCAACGACACCACCGCCACGACCATTGGCACAGTCATCCTCCACATTCGCGTAGGCCCACGCACAGTCCCGGAGCTCTTCTATATCATCGAAGGAGAGTTTCAATACAACCTTTTACTGGGCCGACCTTGGATCCATGCCATGGCCTGTATCCCCTCCACCCTGCACCGTTGTGTGAAGTTTGAGCATGACGGGCAAGTCCACACCATTCCCACTGACCCTTCACCCTTCAAGACTTGCAACACCACCTATCGTCCTAACGACGTCCTCATTCCCATCAAGCCGTCCACTCTGGCACTGCCTCCATCTGCAGAAGCTTCGACCAGTTCGCAATCGGCGGTTGCCCTCACCCCTCCTCTTCAAGCGCCGACCAAGGACCCCATGGAAGACATCTTCCAACGGATATCACTTGGGGAATACCGCTTGTTGACCCTCGACATGTTCCAAACTCCACAAGAGTATGGACGCCTTCACCTCAGTCCTAATTACGACCCTCGAATCGGGACGGTCTTACCTTATGGTCCTCCTCACTTCCAAACCAACTTTGTCTATGGGGGGCTTAATCAAAGCCCCTACCTACGGCACTTCTCTTTCTTCACCCCAACCTTTCACATCTGATTTCTCGTTTCTTGGCAACCCCGCCTTTGCACACACTTACCTTCACAGGTGTGCATGGAAGGGTTTTGGTTTTGGACGTTATGAGCAGGGCTCCCATCAGCCCATCGAGCCGCTCAATGATCACGATGCCAAGAAACGGTATGGCTTGGGATATCATGACCCCACTCAGGCTCCTTCCGACCTTTGTCCCAAACCAACCATTGACCAATCTCTTTCAGACTCGCCCATTTCTCCTTCGTCACCTACGGAGTCGGTGGTTTCCATCCCTCCTAGTTTTTTTTTTTTTTTTTCCATAAACACCATTCGCCTGGAACCCCTGACCTATCAGCTCAATGGGGTGCCCAGGTCTCTCCCTCTCATCTTTCCTAGCATGGTAGAGGATGAGTCGGCAACCATTCACACTGTCCACTGCGTTGACGATGATGCCATCCTTTCCTACATGGGTGCCGATGACTCTTTCATCCAGCGTTTCCTCCCTTCCGAGACCCAGGTTATGTTAAATGAATCCACCATTGACATCAACCTCCCTTCTTCTTCTGATGTTCCTCACGTCTTAAAGATTGGCCAATCTTTAGACACTCAGGAGCAGCTTGACTATGCCCAGTTCCTTTCCAACCATAGCAAGGCCTTTGCCTGGACTTACAGCGACATGCCTGGCATCGACCCTACCATTGCTACCCATAACATTGTCACCAAACCAGAGGCTAAGCCTGTTAGACAGAAGCTTCGAAAGATGCATCCTTGCATTGCACTTCTTGTCAAAGAGGAGCTTCAGCACCTTCTTTCTGTCTCCTTCATCCAACCCATCGATTATCCACAGTGGGTCTCTAACATCGTCCCAGTTACTAAAGCAACTGGGGGGATTCGGATCTGCACGGACTATCCTTAACCTAGCCTATCCCAAAGACGACTTTCCTCTTCCTAACATCGACCAGCTTGTTGATCTCACGGCCGGCCATGAGATGCTATCTCTCATGGACGGGTTTTCAGGATACAATCAAATCCTGATCGCACCAGAAGACCAGCACAAGACTACCTTTATCACCCCATGGGAGACTTTCTGCTATCGAGTCATGCCTTTCGGCCTAAAAAATGCTGGTGCCACTTATCAACGCGCCATGACTTACATTTTCCATGATCTCCTCCACAAAATCATGGAGGACTATGTGGATGACCTTCTCGGCAAGTCCAAGCTCCGCCGCGACCACTTGACCATTCTCACAATCATCTTCTCTCGTCTCCTTCAATACAATGTCCGCCTCAACCCCAAGAAGTGTGTCTTTGGGGTCCTCTCAGGCAAACTTCTCGGCTTCATCGTTTCTTTCCGTGGTATCGAGATAGATCCCGCCAAGATCCGCGCTATTCTCGAAATGCCGCCCCCGACCAATCTCAAGCAGCTTCGCAGTCTACAAGGGAAGCTCCAGTCCATTCGCCGTTTCATCTCACAACTTTCAGACCGCTGCCAACCTTTTCATCACCTCCTTAAGAAGGACGTCTCTTTTAAGTGGGATGAGAACTGTCAAGAGGCTTTTGAGGCCCTCAAAGGCTATCTGGTCTCTCCACCCGTCCTCATTCCACCTAAGGACGACCAACCCTTCTACCTTTATATCTCTGCTACCAACCATTCGTTAGGTGCCATGATCGCGCACCGAGATGAGCATCATCGCGAGCAAGCGGTTTACTACATCAGCCGAACACTGGTCGACTATGAAACTCGGTATACTCATACCGAGAAACTCTGTTTAGCATTAGTCTTTTTCGCTACCAAGCTCCGCCACTATCTTCTCAACCACAAAACCTTTGTCGTCACTCACACCGACCCTCTCAAGTACATGCACTCCAAGCCATACCAGAATCAACGTATGGCTCGGTGGCTCATGCTGCTTGCTGAGTTTGACTTCAAATTCATCCAACAGAAATCTATCAAGGGGCAAACCATTGCTGACCAACTGGCAGATGCCCCTCTTCCCGACAACCGACCTTCACACTGTGAGTTCCCTGACGAGTCTATCGCCACACTTTCCACCGATGACACCGTCTACCAGATGACTATGTTCTTTGACGGCTCCAAATGTCAACTCGGTGGGGGTGCGGGGGTCATCCTCATCCCACTCGACGGGGAGCCCTTGCCTCTATCTTTCAAGCTTGACTTCGATTATACCAATAATATGGCCGAATACGAGGCCTTAATTTTGGGACTTCAGACTGCTCTTTCTCTCCACATCAAGTCTATCAACATCTTTGGTGACTCGCAGCTCGTCGTTAATCAAGTTAACGGTTCATATCTCTGTAAAAACGAAGTTTTACAGAGGTATAAGAATCGTGCTGACACTCTTTTGGCATCTTTCGACCATTACCTCTTACAGACTATTCCACGCTCTACGAACAAGTTTGCCGACACCATGGCTTCTCTTGCTTCGCATATCCCGTCTTCATCATCATCATCCCGCCTTTTTGTCACAGTGCATCGCATACCCTTGCCTTCATACATCTCTCCTCACATCGACCATATCAATACTGTCAATTCTAGCCCACAAGATGACTGGTATAAGCAACTTGTGGACTACTTGTCTCTTTCTGTCACTCCTCCCAACCTCTCTAGCAATGCGCGACGAGCTTTCATCAAGCGCACAGCTCGCTATACCATGCTAGGGGGCCTTCTCTATAAACGAGGCTTCGACGGCCTCCTTCTTCGCTGTCTAACCTCCACTGAAGCTCCTCGAGCCATAAAGCAAGTCCACGACGGGATTTGTGGTGGACACTTCAGTGGAAACTCGGTTGCCAAGCGCCTCCTTCGCCTGGGTTATTATTGGCCCACCCTTCATCAAGACTGTAGCGATTATGTTCGGCGTTGCATCAAGTGTCAGCAGCACTCTAACCTGCTTCATCTCCCCAGTCACGCCTTGCAAGTCGCTCAGGATTTTTGGCCTTTCTCTCAGTGGGGCTTGGATCTCATCGGTGAGATCAACCCTCACTCGTCTCTTCGTCATCAAATTATCATCACTGCCACTGAGTATTTCACCAAGTGGGTGGAAGCCATTCCTCTCGTCTCCACAAAAGCTGACAAAATTGTCGACTTCATCAGTAGCCACATCATCTGTCATTTCGGTGTCCCTCACAAAATCATCACCGACAACGGCAAGTCCTTCAAAAACAAGACTGTCCAAAAACTATGCGACTCATTTGGCATCAAACTCAGCTTTTCTTCGCCTTACTACCCACAAGCAAATGGGCAGGCCGAGGCTTCCAACAAAATTCTCACCAAAATTCTCATGAAGGTGGTCGACGATACAGGAAGGGATTGGCACGTTCATATCCCCTTCGCTTTGTGGGCCTACCGCACTAGCATCCGAACCTCTACGGGTGCTACCCCCTTTTCTCTCGTGTACGGAATAGAGGCTGTCTTACCTCTCGAGGTACAGATCCCGTCTCTCCGCATCTCCCTGCATGACATTCTCTCCAACGACGACTTTCGTCAAGATCGCTTAGCTCAACTTGAGTTACTCGATGAGCGTCGTCTTGCTGCCCTTAATCATCTCCATGTCTACCAAAGTCGCATAAAGCGGGCCTATGACAAAAATCGGCGAGAACGAGATTTTAACATCGGAGACCTCATCCTCAAAGAGAATCAGCACGTGACCAATATGGAGCGAAGTAAACGAGGTAAATTCGCCCCCAATTGGCTTGGACCTTTTATCATCACGCACAAGTATGGGTCAGGGACTTATCGTCTGTCTTCCCTCGACGGACGGCCAGAACCTGAGCCTCTTAATGCGTTGCATCTTCGACCTTTCTTCTGTTAGTCGAGTAATCATCTACTTGACACGTAACTTGAGCTCGTCCCTTGAGCAATCCTCGTCCTCTTAATCCTCATCCCTTTCAACCCTATTCCCCTTTAACAAGTCCTCTACAACCCTTTTAGGATGCAGTGATGCTTTGTCCTAATAAAAAAGGGACATCCTTGAGCTTCTACAGTCTTGTCCGTGACTCTCATTCCTATCAATAAATCCAAATCAAGATGTCAAAACATATCCATGGTCACTAAGTCAAGTCAAATCAAAAAGACAGACTGCTCCCTCGAAGGACAGCTGTACTATCATTTCTGTATTACTAGACTGATCCCTTGAAGGACAGCTAGGCCAACTTTTCAAACATTATTAAGCAAAAATATAGACCACTCCCTCGAAGGATGGCTATGACTACTCTGGCAATAAACAGCACTTTTTTTAGAAGCTTCCCGCATCGATCAGCTTCGCAACATGACCATTACATCAAGTGACATCTCTATGCAGGCTTCCCGCATCGATCAGCCTGACTCAAAAAAAAAAAAAAAAAAAAAGAAACGAGTCACGGACATTGGCTTGTAGTTGTCTCAGGGTCTCCTACAAAAGGGGCAAGGTTATTCCTGCTCTTAAACTGGGTTACCCTATCCTCCTTCTATCACCGGCTCAAGGGACTTCGAGCTCACTTTAATGTCAAAGTGATTCGATTACCGTTCTAACTCAACACTAGTCAACGACGCAATGCACGAACGGGGCTTTTGTTCTAATAACCCCTATCTATGCTTCCTTTCTGGTCCTTGTCAATGAAAGAGCAATTTGCCTTTCACCTTTTCTCTACACCTTTGGTCACGCTTTGGCCACGTCAATTGTCGACTCATCCTTAAACCCAGCCAACTTCAACATTTTTTTCAAACCAGCCTCGACATTTCCAACATGACATCAGGCATCATCCTTGTCCTTTTCGCATAGTTTCTATGGACACCAATACACATGGAAACTACCGACTAGACCCAATTTATGTTAAGCATAAACCAATACTTGCTGAAGCATAAATAGACCTTCTATTCATTTCTAGCATACATCCATCGCGACTATGGAAACTTGTTAGGGATGAAAGACTCTCGACCACTTCTATAGAAGACACCATCTGTAGTATCCTTTTATCCTCATCTTTTTATCCTCATCATTTCGACGCTTGACCACATCCAATCATCAACCATTTTGACCCTCGCAGTCCGAACTACATTGGTCTGAGGCCCTACGACCAGGGCTATGTAGGCAGCACTCAGATAACACATCTTCTGAGGTTAGCTCGACCACCCCCGTTTGTTCGTCTCTATGATGGACAAACCTTCTCTTCTTTGACTCCTATCACACCCAACTTCGTCAACTTTGACCAAGACCAATCATTTCCTTTGACCAAGACCAATCATTTCCTTTGACCAAGACCAATCATAGACCTTTGACCAAGACCAATCATCGACTTTGACCAAGACCTATCAATCCCTCCGACCCTCCCTCCCTTTTAGGGAGAACTACATCGGCCTGAGGCCCTGTCACCAGGGCTATGTAGGCAGCACTCAGTTGACATGGGGTCTTCTGGGGTTAGCTCGGCCGCATCCTTTCGTCTATCCATCCTCTTGACCAATGACCATTGGCGATCATGCTTATCTCCTTCGACCTCGACCACTTCCAAGCCAATGTTGCCTTGGTTGTTTTTGCGTGTATGCTATTCCACGACTGGTTAGCAGAATTGTTCGCAGACCTTTTTTGACCCTTCACAAGTATAGGATCGCGAGCCAGTTGATCCCTACTACTTGTGGCTTTTTCGTGTTTCTGGGAGCACTTCCTGAGCCCTGGATACCTGGGACACGACGACCATTTGGAGCTTCAGCTTAGATTGAGTGACCCGATCAGCAGACGACTAAATGCTGGGGCCCGGTTACTTCAATTTTGGAACTCCTTGACCCTTGACCATGCGACAATTTGACCTGACCCTCTCGTGAAGTGGACTACGTGCAATCTCGACTATGGCAGCGTTTTCACTCACTCTCTTCTATCCATTTCTCTGTCAAATCGACACTCGATCTTCGGTTCCCTTCTCTCGACTATCGCTTTGAGGGGGGGAACGCCTCATCCCTTTTCTAGGGCAACCAACTCCTGTTTTTGTCTTGCAGTTCGTCTAGAACAACCAACAAGACAAAAAGGGGCAAATGTAGACACCGCAAACGTGTCTGCACCTTGGTTCTCCCCCTTGGCCCTTTCTCCCACCTAGTCCTCCTTGGTCCCTAACCCACCTAGGTCTTATTAATTAGAAATTAACATCTATTTTTAATTAAATTAGGCCCCCTTTCCACCCTACCCTTGCCACCTTGGATCCTCCCTTGAATCCCTCCACCTTCCCCCTAGCATTTATTAGGCCAAATCTCACCATTATATCCCCCCCTCGTCCATTTTGGCATCCTCGTGACCGTTCTGCCCATGACCCCTCGCTCGGCGGCGTGCAAGAGTGGGCAGAGGCTATTTTTAGCCTCTGTGCCCATCCTGCGACCGCCGACGTCGGTGACCCTTCGGCCGACGTCGGCGAAACTGCCAGCGTCGGCAGCCTTCATTATCCCCTTCTGCATCCGTTGCACCCCCCGGGACTCTTGAGCTCGAAAACAGATTCTCTTGACGCTTTGGCTCTGATCTCTCCTCTGTCTTGACCTCGTGCAATAGCAGCAACAGGTGAAAAGGCCCTGGATCAGCATCTTCTCCTTGCAGCAACTCTTCTGTGGCTCCAGCAACATCTTCTTCTCTCTTCATTCAGCAAGCTAAAGGTAAGCTAGTCTGGGTTTTTTATTTCATTTTATTCATTCATCTATATTCTATTGTCTTTTGCTCCCTCTGTCCTTCCCCCTTGAGAGGCTGCAAAGCCTTCTCAGGCCCCATCCTCTGTGAATCCTCCTCTTCCCTGTCCTCTGTGTCTCTTTCAACTTCCTCACCCCTCTGCCAAAAAGACCTTGCAACAGGTACCCAACCCGAACCAGACCACTCCCCAATCCATCCAAACTTGTCCCCGTTCAGTCTTAGACCCATCCACAGTCCAGCAAGCAACCCAGACCCGACTACAGGCCACAACCCCGACCGACGCCGGTCACTTCCCCAACTGACGTCGGCAGGATAGCCGACGCCGGCAGATCAGATAACCGACGCCGGCAACATTTCCGACCTCGGCGACTGTCTTCAGCCCAACAGCTCTTTCAGGTAATCATTTTGTTTTCTTCTTTCCTTTCTACTTTCTTTGTCATTTCTATATTCTGGCATTCTGTCTTTTATCAGTCACTTATTTCATCAAAACAGTGGGTTGACCTCCCTTAAGGAAGTTTTTACACTTCTGGGAACAAGCCTTTTGCTTGGCAACCCACTGCCTATCTGTCTAACGTTTTTCTTGTCCTAGTTTCCTTTTTTCTTGCAGGTGTCATTCCTCCACAGCCAAAGAGGAGTGCTCACAAACGTCTGGATTTACGGTGCGCAATCTTTAGTCCAGGTACTTCCAAGCCTTGTCCATTACTTTCTTTTAGTTTCTTTCTTTTTAGTCTGAAAAGCAAAATTTGAGGTAGAAACACCCTGTATATATGCAAGTACTATATAATATATATATAAACAGAAAATAACACATCAAGGATAGGATAAACCATCCATCTCTCTTTTTTAAGAGATGATGAGAATGAATCAAAGGAGAAATCCTAATGAAATGATAGAAGACACTTCTCTTCTTTCAGAAGTGTTGTTCAACAGACAAAAGGAATCTTTTTGGTGAAGACAAGTAACTATAACAGGGTATAGTAACATAGTAGGATGAAATGAGGCACAAAGTCTCCACCTCAACTACCAAAAGGTGAAATATGAAGAACAATGAGGGCACAAAGTCATCCCAAGGTTCTTTACATGGAAACAAAAAATATAACACACTAAAGACAATTGTGGGGGCACAAAGTCTCTCCACAGTTGGCTTCATGACACCTTCCTGACTACTTTCACTAATTCTGCTTATTTAATTAAAGGGACAAAAATTGCATTAAGGAAATTGACATAAGAACAATTTCCTCAACAACCAAGTTATTATAGCACAGAGTCTGAAGAGTCCCTTGCTTTCTTATTTCAATAACAAAATATGATCAACAAACTGAGTTCAAAGTCTCAGTAGTGCCTTTCAATTTGGGCAAAATTTAGTTTCTTATAACAAAAAGATCCCCTTTAAACAATAATAGAGAGTCCAATATATAGCCCTCCAAGAAAGAGTTGGGAGCAGTAACACATCATGTCGCATTAAATTTTGTCAAGAAGATATGCTGGAATTGGGCGTATTTGCCCATTTGCTTTTCTTAATGCAGAGAAATAGGTCACACCATTGAATGTTTGTATCATCCAAGGTCCAACTAGTAGTCTGATTCTAGAAACATATCTTAGGCATGAATGTTTTTGGTCTTTCTTCATCGTTCCTCCTTTCCTGGCTATTGAATCAGATCCCTGGTTAAATTCGATCCTATGTTCTTTGGTAGCTTTTTGTTGGTCTTAACAATTGATACGTGACACGTTCTATTGAAAAATAGGTGAGGACACTTGGCAGAATCTATAGGATTCTGAGTAATGTTTCTTAAAAGAAGCTTTGAAACTTGTAAGAAACTCAAGATGCATATACAAACACTTATCATGCTCCACAGAGTTATAACGGGGCATGTGGTAACTTTCGCTTGTCTATAGAAGCTTTGGAAACATTTTTGAAAGTCCTACAAAAGAGAACGCATGATAGCTTCTACTGAGCTCATAGAAACATTACAAAAACATTCAAGACTCTTTTGGATTCATGCAGATGTAGACACTTGTTGTGTTCCACTTATCTTAGCCACCTACCCAGGACCCACCATAGTCCTTACTTGATAAAGAGACCAAATTGCAGATGTCGACACGCGACAGCTTCTGTCGAGTTTTGGATTTTCTTTTGAGACACTCTAGACTCATTTTAGATTCACGTGGATGATGCCATGTGGCAACTTTCACTGCTTGAAACTATGTCTCGATAGATGACACGTGGCATCTTTTTGAGATTTTATTTTCTCAGTAGGTTTTCTATTTTGGGGAACCTTTTCTTTGGACAAAAAGTTTGAAGAAATTGTTCCTTTACAACTTTTCCATGGAAAATTTTCCAAATTAATCCCCTTGCTTGTTTGGCCTTTGAATCGGTCTGCTTGCTCCCCACCTACCCTCTACATGGGTTGTTTGAGCTCTAAAGTGACCTTTCAGATTTTTACAACGGTCCACTTTATTTTCCAAGTGCCCTCCAAAAGGGTTGTTTGTCCTTTGGCTTTGCCTTAGTCAATTTTATACCAATCTCAATAGGTGACACCTGGAAGCATCCATTGTGAAATAGATGAGGACATGTGGTAGTATTTGCTTAACTTTGTAGAGGCTTTGGATGCCTTTTGAGTGTCTTATGAAAGATGACACATGATGGCTCCCGCTAAGATTTTAGAAACACTGTAGATATACCTGAGACTCATTTAGATTCATGTGGATACAGACACTTGTTGCATTTTACTTTTCTTACAAAGGACACATGGCAACTTTCGCAGCTTTTAGAAATAAAAGTAAAATGGGGCTCAATAGACAACACTTGGTAGCATCCGCTGGGCTCTGTCAGGCTTTTCGTTTTGAGCTTTCTTTGACTTAGTTACTTTTGCCATGAAATTTCCTCTACAAGGGCACTTGTATCTCTATATTTTTGGGCACTCCTTTGAACCTGCCACTTGAACCAGCTGATTAAACCAACTTTGGTTCAATGATTCAATGGTTCATTCCTTTGTTTCTATTGACCGCTTGAAATAAGCTTTTGGAAATAAATCGTGTTGAACCTGCCACCTTTGAACCTATTGAACCTTGGAACCTAAGTGGTTCAATGGTTCAATGGTTCAAGTCTTCTTCTCTTTGACAAGTGTCTTGAAGTCGTTGAACCAGAAGTGATTGAACTTTGAACCTTGACAAAAGCTCGAATAATTCCCAATTTTGAAAGCTTAGAATAATTTTTTTAAATGGGAAGAGATATTTTGGTCTTGCAAGACCAAAATAACTTAAATGTTGTCCAAAAAATGAGTGACATTTTTTGGGTACAACAGCTGGCTCTAGTTGGGGAAATTCTATCAATTGTAAAAAAGAATTGAAGGGAGTAGAATCCAGAATCTCTAGTGTCTTCATGTGTACCATTGGGCTACAGAGTCATGTTACCCAGAAATGAAAGGTGTCAAAAACAAAATCCAACAAAATAAAATAGAACTAAAAACTATACAAATATATATATGTACAGATGAAAATGATCTGATACTTCAAAAATTGAAGTGTTTCAGATGTTGCCCAATGTGATGCAGAGAAAAGAGTGTGCCATCTTGATACTTCAGCAGGAAGCTATTTTCACCATTGTGTTGATGAATTAATAAATGGGCCTCTCCAAAGGAAGTCAAACTTTCCATGCATCCCTTTTGGTTCTCTCCTTTTATCCCACAATAGGACTTCATCTCCAACTTGAAAATCATAGTTTTTTGCCTTCTAGTCAAAGAGTTTCTTTACAGGCTTTGATGGGTAGCAATTCAGTCTACCACCATAATTCTCTATTCATCTAGCTCAGTTAGGCACATGATTCTCTTATCAAGGGGGCTTTCATATGTCTGATCTTCAATTGCCTTAGTCAATTTCAAGGCTGGCAATTCTAAGGTGATTGGTATCTCAGCATTGATGCCATAAAGAAGTTGGAAAGGAGACATACCAATTGCCCTCTTTGGTGTGATTTTATCTGCCTAGAGAGCATCAACCAATGCTTTATGCCATGTCCTTTGATTTTCATATGCCAGCTTCTTGATGATAGTCACCAGGTTCTTATTACTTGATTCAGCTTGTCCATTCCCTTGTGGAAAGTAATCAGAAGAGTGGGAGAGTGTAATCCCATAATAGAAATATAATTGTGTAACCTCTTGAGAAGTGAAACAAACTACATTCTTAGTAACAATCTTGGTTGGGACTCCAAATCTAAAAATGATATTATCCTTGAGGAAATTGCACACAACTTTTGAAGTAACATGCTTGGTTGGGATTGCTTCTACCCACTTGGTGAAATAGTCAGTTGCTATAAGGACATAATCATGTACAACACTTGAAGATGGGTTTATAGCACCAATAAAATCAATTCCCCATTGTTATAATGGTTCCTCTATGACCATTGGCTTGAGAGGCAGGGCAACTAACTTAGATCTTCTAATAAATTGCTGGCAGAGTTCACATTTTCTCACCCACTTATATGCATCTTGGAAAAGAGTTAGTCAGTAATACCTGGCTCACAGAATCTTGTGGGCAGTCATAGGAGCAGAAAAATGTCCTCCACAAGCTAGATTGTGGAAATATTTCAAAAGTTGGCTTTGTTGCTCTTTGTCTACACAACGAAGAAATACTCCATCTAAGCTTCTCTTGTACAGGCCATTATCACAAAGGACAAAATTGGTAGATTTCAACTTGATAGTCCTCCTTTATTTATAAGATAAATGAGCAGGACATTCACCATAAGTAAGGGAATGAGCAATACCTGAATACCACTCATTAGTAGTGGAGACAAAGAGAACTGTAGGTGTGTCTTCCACTTCTGCTTCTTCATGCTCTGTTTCTTCTGGTTGGTTATTAGCAATTAATTGGTATAGGCCTTTTCCCCTTACCAGATTTGTTGGCTTGATGTATAGATCAAACTCTTGGATCTTTGCAATCCAATTGCCACTTTTTATTCCAAACTCCTCCTGAGTTAATATGGATTTGATTGTAGTGTTAGGAACCAAGGTAGTAGTGTGTGAATTCAAGATATAAAAGTGGAAATGCTTGATTGCTTTCACCACTGCATAAGCATGCTTCTCTATGTTCGATTACTTCAGCTCATGGGTTTTGAGAGGGCAAATCATGAAAGAAATGGGAGATTCCATACCTGCTTTATCTTGTTGAACCAAAATTGCTAAAAGCATGTGTTCAGAAGCATAACTATATATGATGAACTCTTTGTTATAGTCTGGACAAACTAGAGTTGGGGCATGGGCAATGGTAGTCTTAATATCCTCAAAAGCTAACTTGCCTTATTTAGTCTAGCTGAAGGTGGGATTTCCCTTCATCATGTTCACAATGTGTCAAGTCTTCTCAGCAAACTTGGGGATGAACCTTCATAAGAAATTCACCTTTCCAAAGAAAGAGTGAACAACAGTCTTACTTGTAGGCAAAATAAGCTCTTGAATAGATTTGACTCTGTCTGAGTCATTCTTTATGCCTTCTTTGGACACAATGTGTCTGAGAAGTTTCCCCTTTGTTACTCCAAAAATAGACTTCTTGGGGTTCAAGGAAATGCCATTCTGGTGGCAGTGCTCCAACACTTGCTGTAGGTGATGTATATGATTAGAATGATGCTTTGAAAAGATGGTCAAGTCATCAAGGTATACCATAATGAAATTACCTATCTAATCCTTGAAAGCAAGGTCCATTGCTCTCTAAAAAGTGGTGCCAACATTTATTAAGCTAAAAGGCATCCTTTTATATGCAAACATGCCCTAAAGAGTGGTGAATGCAGTCTTATGTTGGTCTGCTTCACCAACTTCAACTTGATTGTATCCTAAGAAGCCATCTAGCATTTATAACATTTTTGAGCCTATCACTAGTTGAAGTACTTGATCCATGATTGGCAAAGGATATTTATCCTTCAAGGATGACTGATTTAGATTCTTTAAATCTACACAAATGAGATTTTTTCCATTCTTCTTCCTTACAGGCACTATGTTTGCAATCCATGTAGAATGATGGATTGGGAAGAGGATTCTAGCATTTAACATTTTTTGTATCTCAGACAGAATAGTACCTAATATTTTTGGATTGTACTAACTAGATTTTTGCTGATAAGGCATCGAGTCATCCTTGAGAGGAATGTCATGGTAGATTTCATCAGGCTTGAGAGACTTTAGGTCATTATAGGAGTATGCTAAGACATCCATATATTGGTAGAGTAGAGTAATGAACTTGAATTTTTCTTCTCAAGTGTAGCACTTACCAATATTCACCATTTTAGGATTTTCTTCAGTAGTCAGATTTATTTGATTAAATCCTCGAGAGAAGTTTGAATCTATTTGCTACTGTTTGATGAATCTATCATACTTGTCAAATAGTTTCTCAAGGGAAACCAGGCCTTTGGGAATTTTATTCCCTTTGAGTTGTAAGAATTCTTCCTTTGCATCTAGACTTAAATCAGGGGCTGGTTGGTTCACACTTTTGGAGTTCACTACCTTCAAAATGTAGTTGTTCAAAGTTGTCTTTTCATTCTAGGAAGGAAATTATTTGGTGATCATTGAATACTTGCTAATGATCAACATTGTCAGGAACACTTGGTCTAAAGACTAGCTCAATGGTGTACTTGTTTTCTATGAAGTCTGAGTGAGGAATTAAGAGAGTTGCTAAAATAGCAAGTGCATTAGCTTGATCATTAGATTCTCTAAGTATGGCAAAGATGTTAAAAGCATAAAAGATTTTAATTTGGTCCCATACTAAGTTGTATTAGTGGTGAAATCTTTCATTCTTGGTTTGGTACAGGTTTCTCACCTAACGAACCACTAGTTCAGCATCTCCTTTGGCATGAAGGAATTTGATGCCTTTGCCTCAGGAAGCCGTCAATCCAAGCAATAGAGATTCATATTCAGCTGTGTTATTGGTGTTGCTAAATTGTAACTTATAGGAGTAAGGGAAAATATATCTTTGAGGAGATATGAATAGAATCCCAGCTCCTGACCTAGTAGAGGAGCAACTACCATTAAATTCTAGAGTCCATACCTCATCAGACATTGATCTTTCTTTAGATTTTCCTTTATTAGAAAGGGGAGATCCTTCTCCATCTATATTGTAATCTACCAATTATTCTTCTATTCCAACTGAACTAATTTCAAGATTGACACTTTTAAGAACTTTATCAGATGCTTCATGAACTTCGTCTGTAGATAGAAAATAGTTACCCATGCCTGAAGACTCAAACAGGATTTGAGCTCCAGGGGTTGATGTTTGAGTGACAATATATTTTGATTCCTTTTTAGGAAGTAGCCTCTGTATGATGCCTTTGATAGGTATTCCTGATTCAGATAGGTCCATGCTCAATTCTCCACCAACATCTTTGCATAAATTTTGCCCTAGCAGAATACCATAGGACGCTAGGACATCGGCCACTAGAACTGTCATCTTGATTCTTTTGTCTGGAAAGGCTGCAAATGCAAATTGGGCATCTTTGATTTGCCCCAATAGAGGTACTTGTTTGTTTTCTATGGAGAAACATCTACCAAATGTTTTGGTAGGTGTGAGATCAAGAGATTTAGCTACTTTGGTAGGAATGACATTATCAGATGTGCCTGAGTCTATAATGCAATTACTCAGCTTATGACCATTTATCAATAGGGAAACATAGAAAGGTTCTATTTTCCCAGAGGCAGCTAGAGGAGAAATGACAAGATTGTTTGGAATGGGCATGTTCTTTGGGGAATCAGGAATTACCTTTTTAGCCTCTTGTCTTGCAGGGATGGCTTTATTCTTTGAACACTCAACTAACCTATCCAATTGCTCAGGATTGGATTGTAAATATTCAAACTCAGTCATTTGAATTTTGGTTTTATTGACATGATCAATTATGTCAAATGACTGAATTGAACTAAAAATAGAGGAAGGTAATTCAATTTTTTAGTTTGTAAAGGGGGAAGGACTGATATGTAAAATTGAAGTTAAAGGTGAAGGTGAATTGATGTACTTACCTTCTTGGTGATCACCAAATCCTTTGGCTAAAAAGGCAGAGAGGTTCCATGTTTAGCAATTGAAATTGTTGGTTGATGTTGCTCCTCTATTTTTTTTTTTATCAGCTTGTTGGGCTAATTATTTCTTAGACATGGTCAACACTAGGTATGAACCATCAAAAGCTTCTCCTTTACTTCTGGGTTCATCTTGGTAGTTCAAGAAACCAATGTTAGAGTCACCAGCTGATTCTTCTTGATTTTCTATGAGGGGATCAGCATCATTTTCTTGACTCAATTCAGGTTGAAAAGAGAAATTTGATTCTACTTCAAGATATCCCATTGTTGAATTGGCTGGGGGTGCTTCAATAGCAAGTTTCCCTTGTGGGGGAGGAAGACGATTTAGTTGCCCTTGATTCCTGGCAGCATTGCCCTGATATGATTGATTTGAAAATGTCATCCTTGGCATATCTTTGTATGGAGTAGAGGACATTCCTTGCGCCATTTGATTTTTGAGAGCAAGCAACCTGTTTGCCAACTTCTGCACCATTGGATCAGTGGTGCCTATAGATGGATATTTAAAAGATGATGAGGGTCTGTTTCTATTTAGATCTCTTCTTATCTTTCCTACCAAGATGAGATCATCTTCTACCTCAGTGGCCAAATCTTGAGATGTGGCAAGGTCTACTTGACCAGCACATCTCAAAAGGAAACTCACTTCAGATAACTAATAATTAATGAAGAAACATTTGAGATTCTCAGCTGTAGGTCGAGTAATTACAGGAATTCTATTTCTTAGTTTGTCAAACTTGGATATGAAGTCCCTCATTGGTTCATGAGGCTCTTTTTTCATCTGTGTAAGTTGAGCCAGAAGGGCATGTGCATCTTCTACAATTTTAAATTTGGCTTCAAACTTAGCTTTGAGGGTGTTCTAGTCAGTTACTGATCGAGCCTGTAAATGGTAAAACCAATTTGCAGTAGCATCTTGTAATGTTTCTATAAATACCCTGACTACCACATCCTCAAATTCAACTCCAATTACACCATAGGCTATGCTAAAGGCTGCAATGTGTTCATTAGGATGAACTCTCCCATCACCATATAATTTGGGAAAATTCTTCCTTGAATTGCGTGGGAGCTCATGTAGAGGTGGAGTAAGATTTAGAGGGCCAAAAGAATTACCCCAGGGACCTTGAACTACCATTATATGACTACGAAAAGGAGGAATAACAAATCTCATAGGGGTAATTATTAGCAAAGCTTTATTAATAGTAGAAGTAGATGCTTCACTTGGTAATGGAGACTTGACTTTAGTAGGAGGAAAGCTCTTAGTTCATTTAGGACGAGATGGTGAAGGAGACAAATCAAAATTACTTTGTTGTACCAACTCAAATATAGGGTCAAGAATGACTTTAGCCCTCTAGCTTCGTGTATACCTTGAATCTACCAGGGTGTAAAACAAAAATGGAAAGAATTGACCTTGCTTTAACTTAAGGCTTGAGGCTTTAAACTGCACTTTCTTTCCCAGTTGGTGTGAGGGTGGAGGGAGATGGTAAGGATATAATAATAATGGGTAAGACATAGAAATGGAGTGGAGTCACCAGAGTCTATAATGGATAAGGGTAGGGACTACTTCAATCTGAAACATGAGGCTTCAGAATGCACATAACTTCCCCAGTGTAGTCACCAAAAACTTTTGGGTGAATATTTTGTCAATAAGCGTACTGATAAACAAAATAGGTCTCATCAACCACAATAAGAATATTGGTCAGCCAAATGTGTAGGTTTACCACATCAAAAGGGGACTAATCTCTCCTCTCATCAAGGGGAGGTTCCCTGTATATATGCAAGTACTATATATATATATATAGAAAATAACACATCAAGGATAGGATAAACCATCCATCTCTCTATTTTCTAGAGATGATGAGAATGAATCAAAGGAGAAATCCTGATGAAATGATAGAAGACACTCCTCTTCTTTTAGAAGTGTTGTTTAGCAGACAAAAGGAATCTTTTTGGTGAAGTCAAGTAACTGTAATAGGGTATAGTAACATAGCAGGATGAAATGAGGCACAAAGTCTCCACCTCAATTGCCAAAGGGTGAAATACGAAGAACAACGAGGGCACAAAGTCATCCCAAGGTTTTTTACATAGAAACAGAAAATATAACACACTAAAGACAATTGTGGGGGCACAAAGTCTCTCCACAGTTGGCTTCAGGACACCTTCCTAACTACTTTCACTAATTCTACTTATTTAATTAAAGGGACAAAAATTACATTAAGGAAATTGACATAAGAACAATTTCTCCAACAACCAAGTTATTACAGCACAAAGTCTGAAGAGTCCTTTGCTTTCTTATTCCAATAACAAAATATGATCAACAATCTGAGCTCAAAGTCTCAGTAGTGCCTTTCAATTTGGGCAAAATTTAGTTTCTTATAACAAAAAGATCCCCTTCAAACAATAATAGAGAGTCCAATATATATCCCTCTAAGAAAGAGTTGGGAGCAGTAACACATCATGTTGCATTAAATTTTGTCAAGAAGATATGCTAGAATCAAGCGTATTTGCCCATTTGCTTTTCTCAATACAGAGAAATGGGTCACACCATTAAATGTTTGTATCATCTAAGGTCCAACTGGTGGTCTACTTCTAGAAATGTATCTTAGGTGTGAATGTTTCTAGTCTTTGTTCATCATTCCTTCTTTCTTGGCAATTGAATCAGATCCTTGGTTCAATTCGATCCTCTATTCTTTAGTAGCTTTCTGCTGGTCTTAATAATTGATATGTGGCACATTCCACTGAAAAACAAGCGAGGACACTTGGAAGCATCCATAAGACTCTGAGAGATGTTTATTAAAAGAATATTTTAAACCTTTAAGAAACTCAAGATGTAGATACAGACACTTGTCACGCTCTGTGGAGTTACAACGGGACATGTGACAGCGTTTGATTGTCTATAAAAGCTTTAGAAACATTTTTGAAAGTTCTATGGAAGAGAACGCGTGGTGACTTCTGTTGAGCTCATAAAAACATTAAAAAAACATTTGGGACTCTTTTAGATTTATGCGGACGCAAACACTTGTCACGTTTCGCTTATCTTAGCCACCTACTCGAGACCCACCACAGTCCTTACTTGATAAAGAGACCAAATTGCGGATGTAAACATGTGGCAGCTTCCACCAAGTTTTGGCTTTTCTGTTGAGACACTCTAGACTCATTTTAGATTCATACGGATGATGACACATAGTGGCTTCCGCTACTTGAAACTGTGTCTCAGTAGATGACACGTGGCATCTTTTCGAGCTTTTATTTTCTTGGCGAGTTTTCTATTTTGGGGAACCTTTTCTTTGGACAAAAAGTTCAAAGGAATTTTTCCTTTATAACTTTGCCATGGGAACTTTTTCTAAGGAATCCCCTTGTTTGTTTGGCCTTTGAATCAATATGCTTGCTCCCTGTCTACCCTCCACATGGGTTGTTTGAGCTCTAAAGTGACCTTTCAAATTTTTGTAATGGTCCACTTTGGTTTCCAAGTGCCCTTTGAAAGGGTTGTTTGTCCTTTGGCTTTTCCTTAGTAAATTTTCTATCAATCTCAATAGGTGACACATGGCAGCATCTATTTTGAAATAGGTGAGGACACATGGCAATATTTGTTTAACTTTGTAAAGGCTTTGGAAGCCTTTTGAGTGTCCTGCAGAAGATGACACGTGATGGCTCCCGCTAAGCTTTTAGAATCACTATAGATATACTTGAGAATTATTTAGATTCATCCATATATAGACACTTGTAGCATTCTACTTATCTTACAAAGGACATGTGGCAACTTTCACAACTTTTAGAAACAAAAGTAAAATGGGGCTCGGTAGACAACACTTGGCAGCATCTGCTGGGCTCCGTTGGGCTTTTTGTTTCAGGCTTTCTTTGACTTAGCTACTTTTTCCATGAAATTTCCTCTGCAAGAGCACTTGTATCTTCAAATTTTGGGGCACTCCTTTGAACCTACCACTTGAACCGATCGATTGAACCAACTTTGGTTCAATGGTTCATTCTTTCATTTCTATTGACCACTTGAAACAAGCTTTTGGAAATAAACCGTGTTGAACCTGCCGCCTTTGAACCTGTTGAACTTTGAACCTTAGTGGTTCAATGGTTCAATGGTTCAATGGTTCAAGTCTTCTTCTCTTTGACAAGTGTCTTGAAGCCATTGAACTGGAAGTGATTGAACTTTGAACCTTGACAAAAGCTTGAATAATTCCCAATTTTGAAAGCTTAGAACAATTTTTTGAAATGAGAAGAGATATTTTGGTCTTGCAAGACCAAAATAGCTTAAATGTTGTTTAAAAAATGAGTGACATTTTTTGGGTACAACATCTTGTTTACATGAACATTTGATGGCTCAAGTAGACACTCCTCCATCACTGTGAGCCAAGGAAGACATAGAAATTGTTATTGCAATGTCATCTACATAGGCACTGATAGAGGTATATATTAACTTGTAATTTTAAATTATAAAAATAAACTTGTTTTAATAATTTTACTACATACTTGGGACAAATATAACTTATGTCAATGTATTATGTATAAAGGGTTTTCCTATGACATCTGATAGTCATAATCAAATGATTAGTAGGGTAACTTCTCATGTTTCTTCCCTATTTCAGATGCCTATTCTAATAGTTGAGCATGCCACTGACTTGTTTGAGCATCAAAAATAGATTAAGTAGGGCCACGAGCTTATATTAAGTGCATGTTTAAATTTTTTTATTATACTTTTAAATTAATTTCTTAACAATTGGTTAAATGTATTTTAATTTTAATTTTGTAATAATACTTGTATTTGAATAGGTTTAGCTGCAAGCGAGCTATGAGAATAGGACCCATAGTTGGACCTTAGAGTAATCTAAGGAATTAGAGGGATCTCCATCTACCAACAGGGCATCGTAGGGAGCGTCTTCTTCGAGGAAGGCAAAGAGAGGCAGGTTATTTGATGAATAGGATGTCTTACATGAGATGTGCTTTTTTGTATGCCTATATAGCAATTTACGCATTTTTTGTAGTGTATATGCATATATGACATTCAGCCAACATTAGATACTATGTTTGTATATGGAATTTTCTGTATGCCTACCTTGGCAATGTATTTATTATTGACATTATACACATGTGTCTATATTATATGTCTATCATGGTAATCTGTCTAATTTATATTCAATTTTATTTTAAAATGTTATTGTATAGTATTGATTTGATCTTCCAAACTATTTTATATCAAAACTTATATTTAATGTTGTACACAAATAAGGATTAAAACAAAATTCTTTTCAATGCTATAAATCTCAGATCTCTGATATATTTTTGAATTGAAGTTTTTATTTGATTGTGTGTAGTGGAAATGACTAATCACACTATTATCTATTTTGCATGTCATCACCCATTTACAACTTTTCAATTGATCATTAACACAATTTTATTTCACTTAATACCCATACCCAATCATGTTCAAACTTGTATAATTCAAAGACATATAACCATTCATAAATCCCTACAAATTTCTCACTCAAATACATATACTTGTAAGTTACATGATCTTTCACCTTCACCTGGCTATAATGCTTTTTTGACTACATTTTCTTGAAACTAGGCCTACTACTTGTATGTCTTTTATGATTCTTATTTATTTATATTTTCCCTCACCTCTCGAGTAATCTCTATCAATACCTCGTCTACACTCAACTCCTTTTGGTGACCATGTACATGGTCTATTTATTCATCTTCAAAGCTTTATCTTTACTAAAATTGTAAGATGAACTTATGCTTGACCTTGACTATAATGTATTTAGTATGATAAAAGGTAACCTTACTAACTTGAAACATAATATTCAATCATGAGACAATGATCGATCTTTGGCCAAAACTCTTTATCATCCCCTAATACCACCTAATGCACAATTTGTTATTCTATGTTTAAGAAGGCTATGAAAGTCTTATTATTATGATCTAAGATCATGAATAATTCCAACCTCACTTATCCACTCTTTTTCTCAACTCGATTCAAAATCCACTCTCAAATAATCTTCTTTTAAACTAGTCCATTACTCATTAGGTCTGCTCTTAACTAGTTACTAATCTCTCAAATCTACTCTGTTGAGAAAATAACGGAAGCACACAATTGATTACCAAGCAGCTTACATGCGGAAATTATACTAGAATACACAAGTAACTAGAAGTTAGAAATAACACATAATATGAGAGACAATACACAACTTGTATTAAAACTCTTTCAGAAGGAAATACAACAAAGAAGATTGCCACAGTTCTTCTTCCTTACACACCTCTAGGGCTCCCACACCTCTAGGGCATAAACAGTAAATCTTCCCTCAAAGCTCTCTCTCTTAGGTCCCAACACACAACTCAAACACAGAGTTGGTGTTCACCTCCAACCAGCTAGTATCCACTACTGCCAGTTCTCCAGTGCTCCACGCACACCACAAGTGCTCCATGCACTCCACAAGTACACAAACGTACTTCAAGTAGATCTCCCCTAAACTGCAATAACCTGCAACCCAACCTGATCTTACTTATGGAAGGAACTACTTTGCCTTCCTCTTTTCTCTATCTGAGTACACACTATACTCCAAGTAGATCCTGCCTGATCCTGCTCCCTGTTGTGTTGTTATCCTATCTGATCTTGCACACCTACAAATCAATCTGGTTCTATGCACCTGTGAACCTTAGACCTTGCACACACATACACCTGCAGATCAATGATCTTACTTACCATGTAGATCTCCTAAAGTAGCCATGCTCACCTGATGACCAAGATCATACATACATGAAGAACCCTGCTAATTCTCCAATCTAGCACCCACACTTGGTACTGCTGTGGAACTAGGAGGAACACCCTTGCTCACCTCACACACAGAAGAAGCAAACTTTGCTCAACTCAAAATAGAACAACTTACAATACAATCCATGAGTCTATTATATAGATCTCATCCAAACAATAATTAGACACCTAATTACAATAATTAGATCCACATCTCTTAGTCTAAAATTGGCTCTCAACATGCAAACACTCAGTTTGTTAACTAACTGCCCGTAACACTCGCAACTCAAACCACACAGGTGACCGACATCAGTCCCTGTCTTCCTGGAGGTGCCGACACTGGCCGATCCCTGATCGACATCGGTTACTTCCTATCTGTACCCTACTGACGTCGATTGGCTTGACTGATGCCAGTGACTATAACACTCAGCAACCTTCCTGAAACCTCCTCCTCTATTTGCATCAGTGAAGCTTTTAGCTCCACAACCTAACAATCTCCCACTTGGAGATAAACAACTGCACTATACCTGTACTTGTACTCTGTCTAATTTGTTTCCTGGCTTGTATCCCTCTTCAAGATGAATCTTGAAGACAACCCACCACACAACCTATGGTGCACCACCTGTCATCCAAGTACCCTGCCACATCTAAAACTACAAACCCATGTAGTGAAGCCCTGGCCCTGCATGTATACCTGCTATTGGTCCCTCTCAAATACCTGAGAACCCACTTCCCCGAATCGGCTCCTAACTCTCTGACAACACCCACTACTTGAGCAAACTCAGGTCTATGCTAGACCTCATTTGATTTTAGACACTGAATTGTCCAGCCCTTAGTGTGCTCTGATTCTACATCTTGAACCTCGCCAACACCTGATTCATATCAGTTCCCACTGGAGACAAAATTAACCTGTGATCTCCCATGTCTCTCATGCCAAAGAATTTCATTGCTCTAAATTCCTCATGACATGCCACTAAACTAACCTTACCCTTAGCTCAGCAAAACCCTATATGTACAAACCTTCTAGCAAGCATACCATCCACATACAACAACAGGATAATGTTGCAATCATCATCCACCTGGTAAGACAAACCACAGTAGTTACCCTGACATTGACTAAAGCCATGCTTTGACATCCACCTGTCAAAACTTGTACCACTATCCTACAACTCCTCAAGACCATATGACCTGGTCTACCATCTCACGTGTCCATTCTCTCTATTCTTTAACTAAGGTATCCATTCATCTCTGTGCTTTCATACCAGCTGGTAACCCTACCAAATCTCTTGTTTGGTTCTGCATCATATTCTTGCCATGCTCCCACTATTTCCTGGATCCTTCCTGCTCTACAGTAAGCAATGAGTATAAAGAAGAGGAACAACAAATTTGAGGCTTACTTACCACTTCAGTCCTCTATATGGGCATTTGAGACTCCTTGATAGCTTGCTGTCCACCCAAAATCCATTACAGTGACCGACCTCGGTCACTACACAGTCTTCATCCGATCGACGTCAGTTCCCATGCGCCTGTCTTGACTACCAACTCTACCGACATTGGTGTCTCTGTTGATGACATCGGTCCTCTGACTGACGTCAGTCTTACCTATTGCCAACATCAATTTTCCCGACTGACGTCGGTCTTACCCTGCCCGACACTGCCAGCTTCAGTCTGTACATGATCGACATCGGCACTTGTCTATTTGATGCCAGTTCCTCCTGACTGATGCCGGTACCTGTGTTCGCCTGTGAGTGATGACTTTTTACCCATGAGCTCCTTTGAATCAAAACCCATGTCCAAACTGCCCTGCTCAGAAGTATTCAGCCCCATCCACTGGTCTCTATCTGTCATCTCCTCCAAGAAAACTAAAGCTTTCCAGTTCTTAAGCCTATCAAACACATCTGAATTCTTCTTAAGAACATGCATCTCCTTCCTGCTCATGTGACCAAGCCTACAAAGCCACGTCTCTGCAATAGAAGAAGAATTAGTAATATAAACAAGTAGATAAAGAGTACCTATTTTCTTACCACCAGCTAATTCAAGTGCATCCACTGTGAGAGTTCTTGTGCATCTCTCATCACCCAAATTTTCTAAAGAAATTAGCCACATCTTCAAACCTGGGACCTGCATGACCTTCTTCAACACCCATGCATTGGCCGTCTACAATTTCAGCTTCACTTCCCCTTTGCCAATTCTTTGGCAAGGCTCACCAGCTCCTCTACCTAGGGCTACATGGAAAGAGGCAACAGAATCTATTGACCAAGATTCAACTTTATCCAGGAAACCTCCCAGAGCATCCTGTGCCACATCACCTGCAACATCTGCTTCTTCAGTTCCTTCATGCTGATATTCCACAAACCAACAATATTTTTTTCCCTGCTCTTTCTTTCCATAGGACCGTAAGTGACCATTCATGCTTTTCAATTCCTCCATTCTTAGCTTACTTTCTTCTGCCATTGCTCTACTCCCACTCAATCAGAGACCCCTGAGAGTGACCTGTAACCAAACACAAAACCTACTCCCTGCAACCTTAGCTCTGATACCACTTGTTGGAAAAATAACGGAAGCACATAATTGATTACCAAGCAACTTACATGCGGAAATTATATCAGAATACACAAGTAACTAGAATTCAGAAATAACACATGATATGAGAGACAATACACAACTTGTATTAAAATTCTTTCAGAAGGAAATACAACAAAGAAGATTGCCACAGTTCTTCTTCCTTACACACCTCTAGGGCTCCCACACCTCTAGGACATAAATAGTAAATCTTCCCTCAAAGCTCTCTCTCTTAGGTCCCAACACACAACTCAAACACAGAGTTGGTGTTCACCTCCAACCAGCTAGTATCCACTACTGCCAGTTCTCCAGTGCTCCACGTACACCACAAGTGCTCCATGCACTCCACAAGTACACAAACGTACTTCAAGTAGATCTCCCCTAAACTGCAATAACCTGCAACCCAACCTGATCTTACTTATGGAAGGAACTACTTTGCCTTCCTCTTTTCTCTATCTGAGTACACACTGTACTCCAAGTAGATCCTGCCTGATCCTGCTCCTTGTTGTGTTGCTGTCCTATCTAATCTTGCACACCTGTAAATCAATCTGGTTCTATGCACCTGTGAACCTTAGACCTTGCACACACATACACCTATAGATCAATGATCTTACTTACCATGTAGATCTCTTAAAGTAGCCATGCTCACCTGATGACCAAGATCATACATACATGAAGAACTCTGCTGATTCTCCAATCCAACACCCACACTTGGTACTGTTGTGGAAGTAGGAGGAACACCCTTGCTCACCTCACACATAGAAGAAACAAACTTTGCTCAACTCAAACTAGAACAACTTACAATACAATCCATGAGTCTATTATATATATCTCATCCAAACAATAATTAGACACCTAATTACAATAATTAGATCCACAGCTCTTAGTCTAAAATTGGCTCTCAACATGTAAACACTCGGTTCGTTAACTAACTGCCCGTAACACTCGCAGCTCAAACCACACAGGTGACCGATGTTGGTCCCTGTCTACCTGGAGGTGTTGACGTTGGCCAATCCCTGATCGACATTGGTTGCTTCTTATCTATACCCTGTCGATGTCGATTGGCCTGACCGACGCTGGTGACTGTAACACTTAGCAACCTTCCTGAAACCTCCTCCTCTATTTGCATCAGTGAAGCTTTTAGCTCCACAACCTAACATACTCTCCATTTTTTTGAACAATCTTATTTAAGACACTTTGGATAGGTCTTAGGAAAAATTAAGGATTTATGATGTAAAACTTATAAGAAATAAACCAACTATAGGTCTCTAAGAGATTGATCTTTTATTCTCAAATTCTATCTTTTTAAGTTTCTAGGTCTTTAGACCTAGTTGTTACTCCAATATGTCAATTTCTCAAAATATAGTTTGTAACTATTAAAATTTATATTTATAGTATTAGTTTAGTAATTGTAACATTTTTTAACCCTTACCCAATTTTATAGAACTCAAATCAACCAAAACTCATCTTACCAAATATGCACAACTTTCTCAAAAATGGTCTTCTACAGGTGTACATAAACATTATCCTCTATCCCAAAAATTTCAAACCTATTTTCAACCCAATGATACTTGGAATAAGTTAAAAGGTCCATTCCTCAGCTTCTCACGAAGTTTTAGACCTTATTGTTCAATTGTTTGAGTTTTAAAAGTGTTTTACTCATGAAACCCTTACTTCAAGAGCTTACTAGAACTATTGAGCTGATACTTCTTGATGAAAAAATGACACTTAAAACACATTTAATGGGGTGATTAACATATATTACCAAGTTATTGGCCTCTAATCAGGCCTGATAGACAAACCCACCACCCATTATGACCTCAAGAACACCCTTTCCAATACAAGAAAAATGCAAATTTTTTGCCTAAGTTCAATCACGCGTAAAACAAAACCTGTAAGTCATTTACATGAAATTTAAGATATTTACCCTAACTCTTTAATCCATATAATCTCACCCCAAATCACTAAGGTGGAACCTTTGATAATAATTTTTTGGACAAGTTGCAGCGATGGGTCCAAAAAATGTAACTTTTTAGCATTAAACAAGCAACTTCTTGAGCTCCAACTACCATTTCTACCTATGGGACCTCCACATAAGAATATATCACTTAAATTACATCCATATAGGAAAATTAAATGTTATTAAACTTCCACGATGTTCAAACCCACCAAATAGTACATTTTCACTACCATTCAGGAGCACGGAAACACTGACAACAAATATTATCAAAGTTCAAGTTGTGGTTACAGAATTGTTGTTTCAATGTTTTTTGAAAAAAAAATGACACTAAAAACAAATATAGGAGGGGATTATAATGTCTATTAATAGTTTCCTATCCACCCATTAGTCTTGATTGATAAAACCACCACCCATTCAGCCTCAAGAATGCCCTTCCCAATACAAGAAAAATGTAATTTTTTAGCCTAAGTTCAAACATGCATAAAAAGAAACCTATAAGTCATTTACATGAATCATAAAATCTTTATCATACCTATTTAATCCCTATAATCTCACCCTATAGAAATCATGTGCAACCTTTGAGAGTAATCCGTTGGACAAGTTGTAGTGATGGGTCCAAAAATGCAAATTTTTGGCAATGATTAAGCAACTTCTTGAGCTCCAACTACCATTTTTACCTCTGGGAGATCCACCTAAGAATATATCACTTTAATCACATCCATATAGGAAAATTACTTGTTATCACACTACCTCAACATTCAATTCCACCTGAAAGTGCATTTCACTACCATTTAGGAGGGTGGAAACATTGACAACAAATGTCAAAGTTTAAATTATGGTTGCAAAATTATTGTTACAATGATTCGTGAATAAAAACTAATACTAAAAACACATCTATGGGTGGATAAAATCTATTACTAGTTACTTGGCCTCATATTACGCCTCATCAACAAAACCACCACCCATTCCAGCCTCAAGAATGCCCTTCCTAATACAAGAAAAATGTAATTTTTTAGCCTAAGTTCAAACATGCATAAAATGAAACCTGTAAGTCATTTTTGTGAACTATCAGATCCCTCTCCTACCTATTTAATCCCTAAAATCATTGCCCATATCACTTAAGTGAAACTTTTGAGAGTAATCTATTGGATAAGTTGTAGTGATGGATCCAAAAATACAATATTTTGGCATTGAGCAAGCAACTTCTTGAGCTCCAACTACCATTTCTGCCTCTAGGACCTCCATCTTAGGATCTATCACTTCGATCACGTCCAACCTAATATTATCTTATCTTAAAGAATATATCATTATCTATCTATAGTTTTAATTATGTGAAGGTGGAAGCTTATTTGGCACCAATAACCTAATTATTAGTAAGTAATTAAAAATAAAATTCATAAATACTACTTAAAAAAGAAAACAAACATTTGGTAAAATTGATTACATCTATATTTGAAAAGTCAACATACCTACGTATTTCAATCTAATGAAACACTAGGATCTACTCTAACCTTGATAGTATCAAGAATAACTTCATGGTCTAACTCTCAAACTTTTCATAGTTTCTTGTTTAATGACCTCCCATGATATTTTTGTAATTGAATATTCATTGCAAGAATCAAATTTGAACAATGTAGTATCATCTTGTGTGTTTCAAACTCTTCAAAAAACTATTTATCTTTATATTTTATAAGATATCATTGAAACCAAGTTCCAATAACTACCACTAACCCAATGGGATAGTCAATGTTTTCTCCATCTATAACTGGGGAAGTCAATTTTTTCTCTCTCTACACACTAACATAAGTATTAATCAGTGCCCTCTTCATTATCCTCATTTGAAATAACTAAAAAAACATGCCTTGTATCACAAAAAACAATTTTAGCAATAATATTAAGATATATAATGAGAATAAATTATACATAATGAAAAATATTCTACCTGGCTGCACTAGATCAGATACATGGTTAAAGTCATTTAATGATGTCATATTTGTAAGTTACAATGATGTTGAAACCTGATATGTGTTGATTATACTTATAGGTTTGGAACTCTTATCATATACCCACTCTTGTGACTCACACTCATTCCAAACAGAGTCCACACATGCAGAATAAAAACATGCCAAGTGTCTCATATGAATAGTCCAAGAACTTGCATTTGAGCTACAAAATGAATGGAGATCACTTGAACCTATTAGAGTCATAAAATCCTCATATTTTGCCTACAATATGATATGAATCATGTATATTTTCAACAATTTTATTGTTTTCATAATCCATGTTAGATGTTCTTTGTCCTAATGTGTACATTATAGGTCTCATCTCAATCAATTTTATCAATGAAAAAAATAATTGACATCTTTGACTATCATAATCCAAATTATGAAATAAACTATCCCAAATTTTTTGAGCTAATCTTCTTGAATGGAAGTTAGAAATGTTGTTATGCATTGGTTCTAAAATATTTTCATTGATTTTAATTAAGTGCTTGTCTTTTCTATGCAAAATTTTTGGAGGTGTTGTTAATGGTGGAATTTATTGAGAGGGTGTTTCAAAATCATTATTAATTTCATTGTTTAGAGGTGGGATGACATTTTCTTCATTATTTATTTCTTCATTATATGTTTTCATGAAATTTTTTTGATTGTTAATTTCACCATTATTTGTTTCCATCAAATTTTATTCATTCATGGGGGGTGAAACATCATACATAGACTCATCATCAATAAAATCAAAAACTTGGAATGTTGAATGTAAAATTCCAACATTATCTAATTAATTATTTTAAATTTCATTATTATTCATTTCATTATGGTTAATTTCATCATTATTCAATTCATTATGGTTAATTTCATCATTATTTAATTCAGTATTATCAATTGGCTCGATATCTATGACATTTGGTTCATCAGGATTAGGATTTGTACCTTATCTACCATGAAGTTTTTGCATTCATGTCTTATTTTTCTCTCTCAAATATTCTAATTCCTCTGGTGTTTTTTTATTCAACATCTTCCTTGAATGTGATCCATCACCTATCAAGGGCAATTGATAGATTTTAAAAGGTGGGGTAAAAATTACATAGGTACCACATGTCATATAAAAGTATGCAGAGAATGTTTATGGGGACAAAATTCTCAATTTGAGTTAAAATAGACATTTGAAAGTAGAAAATAATAACATGACTCAATGTGTATGTTGAATCATAATTAAGAATAACATGATCGCATTATTTAATAATGTGATCACATTATACTTAATATAGATTAGGGATTAGGGATTAGGGATTAAGGCATTTGTGCATAGGTTTTAGGGATTAAAGATTAGGGCATTAGGGATTATAATTTATATTTTAGGGTTTAGGGATTAGTGATTAGGGCATGTAAAGTTTATGTTTAAGGGTGTATACAAGGTTTAATCTCTTTATGCTATGTGAACCTAATTTTTACTACAAAAGATGTTAATTGGGACTAAATCGATTGGTAAATAGGTAAAACTTATGGTTTGTAATTCAGGGGATAGTGTTTAGGGTTTAATATATAGGGCTTAGGGTTAGGTTACACAAGGTCAATTTAAAAGATAATTCTTAGTCTAATTGATGTTAATTTAGGCTAAAATTATTATTTCAAAGTTTTAAAAGTTTATATATATGGTTTAGAGTTTAGGGATTAAGAAATTTAAGGATTAGGGCTTAGGGTATAGGTTTTAGGGTATATAAGGTACAATCATGAAGATGATTGGGGAAACTTTGAGCTCTTTAAACCTATATATGTGAGTAAATAATATGACTTTGGGCTTAATTATCCCCTACATCATTATAAATTTAGCCAATTGAGTCAATTGTGGTTTAATGAGTGATGCAATGTTGACCAAGTTCATCCATACGAACCTAATTATTACTATATATAAAGGATTTTAATTTGGTCTAAATTTATTAGTTTAGGGTTTAGGGTATATAATTTAAATGGTTTGGGGTTTAGGGTTTAAGGTAAACGGTATAGGTTTTAGGGTTTAAGTTATATAATATCTGGTTTAGGCTTTAAGATATTGGATATAGGGTCCAATCAGTGAGGTAATTGAAGAACATTTGAGTTACTTGTTCACATATTTATGAAAATTACCTTTATGTTTTCATTTATGATAAAAGTAGGGTTAGTTAAGCCATACATGTTGCATACATGTAATAAAATGGATTGAGCCATAAATTTGGTTTAGGGGCTAAATTTTGCCCAAATCATGCCCTTAATTGCACAAATTGACTAATTGGATCAATTTATGATAGAATCAAACTTAATTTTTCTCAAAAATATATCTTGCTCTTGAAGGGGTTTAAATTGGCCTCAAATGCCTCTTGGATTAAATAAATCAACTCTTTGGTTAATTATATATGACATGACATTGTGTTTAATTTCACTCCAAATCATATTGAATATACAATTTAAAATACATTCATGTGGCTCATTTTGACCCTAATTACTTCCACAATTGAACTAATTGACATTTGCATTCATTAGCTAATGACTTCAAGTTATTGAGCTCAAAACCACATTCCATATATGTAGAACTTGCATATAAATAAATAATGTTTCTTTGCTTCAATCGAGCTAATTAAATTGGATCTGATAAACTCCCAAATCACATTCTATATTCATGTAATTAGGTTGAAACGGCTCAAATTAACCCAAATTTACTTTAAATGCACAGTTAGATTGGTCTCCTAAGGCTATGTTTTGGCCATATGTTTTAAAAATGCATTTCATGACATCTCATGATAAAATCAATTATATCATAAGGCATGTATGTTTACAACATGTATTGGGCATTAGAACATAGGGCTTACAATTTATTTTTTAGGGATTATAGATTATGGCATAGGGTTTAGGTTTAAGTGTGTATATCGCTATATGTCATGTGAACCTAATTCTTACTACAAAGGATGTTAATTGGGACTAAATCAATTGGTAAATAGGGAAAGTTTATGGTTTACAATTTAGGGTATAGTGTTTAGGGTTTATGGTTTAGGTCTTAAGTTTTAATGTATATATGGTTTAGGGTACACAAGGTCAATTAAAAAGATAATTGAGGATAACTTAAATCACTTGGACCCATTTGTTACTATATAATGTGTTTTTAGGTTTTCATTATACCCCATGTCATCATGTAGATTGAGTGAATTAGTCAAATGGGGTAATCAATCATGTGATTTAGTCCAAATTGAGCCCTGTGAACTTAATTCTTAGTTTAAATGATGTTAATTTAGGCTAAAATGATTGGTTCAGGGTTTAAAGAGTTTATATTTATGGTTTAGAGTTTAGGGATTAAGAACTTTATGGATTAGAGCTTAGGATTAAGGTTTTAGGGTATATAAGGTATAATTATGATGATGATTGGGGCAAATTTAATCTCCTTAAAACTATATCTATGAGTAAATAATGTGATTTTAGGTTTTATTAGCCCCCACATCATCACACATTGAGCCAATTAAGTTAATTATGGTAATAAGTGATGTGATTGTGACCAAGTTCATCCCTATGAACCTAATTCTTACTATATATAAAGGATGTTATTTGGGGATAAATTTATTGGTTTATGGTTTATGGTCTATAATTTAAAGGATTTGGGGTTTAGGGCTTATGGATTAGGGTTTTAGGTAAATGGTATAGGGTTTAGGGCTTAAGTTAAATGGTACAGGGTTTAGGGTTTAAAATTTCAAATATAAGGTCTAATCACTAAGGTAATTTAAAAAAAAATTGAGCTGCTTGTTCACCTATTTGTGATAATTACCTTAATGTTTGCATTTCTAATAAAAGTAGGGTCAGCTAAGCCATACATGTTATATAATAGATTGAGCCATAAATTTGGTCTAGGGGCTCAATTTTTCCCAAATTACATCCCTAATTGCATAATTTGACTAATTATATCAATTCATGATAGAATCAAACTTAATTTTTATCTAAATCATATCTTGCTTTTGAAGGGGTTCAAATTGGTCTCAAATGCCTCTTGGATTAAATGAATCAACTCTTTGGATAATTATATATGACATGGAATTATGGTTAATTTCACTCCAAATCACATTAAATATATAATTTAAAATACATTCATGTGGCTCATTTTGACCCTAATTACCTCCATAATTAAACTAATCGACATTTGCATTCATTAGCTGATGACTTTAAGTTTATTGAGCTTAAAACTGCATTCTATACATGTAGAACTTACATATAAATAAATAATGTTTCTTTTCTTCAATTGAGCTAATGAAATTGGAGCTAATCAACTCCCAAATCACATTTTATATTCATGAAATTAGGTTGAAAGGGCTCGAAATAGACCCACTTTACTTTAGATGCACATCTAGATTGGTACTCCAAAGGCTAAGTTTTGGCCTTATGTTTAAAAAATGCATTTTATGACATTTTGTGATAAAATAAGTTATATCATAAAATGTATAATGAGTTACACCTTAAAATCAAGTAATTATAAGTAGTCAAGTCAACATATTAAAATACCCATAAATTTTTTAAAGTCTAATGTGATATCATGACACCTTAATTTACTATCCAAGGTTAGGGACCTTTCCCGTATCACATGAAATAACACCACTATTAGAGAGCTCAAGAACATATAAGATCATATATAAAATTTGAGGTAAAAAGTAAATTTGGGTTTTTGGGTGTTATGAATATATGATACGATCCTGTTATTAATGTGATAGCATTATTAACTAATGTGATCATGTTATTAAAATGATAGCACTATTTTAATTTGAATTCAAAAATCATACCTTTTGGCTCGAGAATGGCTTAGATCCCCGAGTCAAAGGCTTGGACCTATCAATCTACACCTGAGTCCAAGACTTATGATAAAAAACAACAAAAATAAACTTAAATCACCAAATACACTATGAATTTCAATGGAAAAATTCAAAATCTTAATAACATCATGACGAGAAGACTCTCATCTTTCCAAAAATATGATTTTTATAATTTTTTGACTAATTTAAGGTTTTAAACTATGTTTATTTCTAATTATACCTTTTTTATGCCACCAATGTCATAAATATACAGGCTTATACATGTTCATGTAATTTGTTTTTTATTGATCCAAGTGCGAAAAAAGTTATATGGTCACAAACTAGGCCTAATTCTACACACATTTAAAAGAAATGATTTTCATTTCTTTAGGTAGTTAGGTGCACCATCGGAACACTATCCATGTTTTTATCAATTTTTTGGATCTATTTACTTACAAAATTCATAAAAAAATATAGGTCACAAAATGTAATATCTTATCTAAATTTTCCCCAAAGGGCTTCAAATAATATTAAACACTTCTCAAAAAATGGTGCATCGCATGGTCGTCTATCTACTATGTTTTCTTAAAAAAAATAAGAGTTCCTCTTCAAATTTTAGATGTTTGACCTACTTATACTTAACCATTTTTTTAAAAATATGGGTCACAAACTAGAATATCTTATCTAAATTTTCTTCAAAGAGTTTCAAAGAATAATAAATGCTTCTCAAAAAATGGTGCACTGCATAGTCATCTATTTACTCTATTTTCTTAAAAAAATAAGAGTTCCTCTTCAAATTTTAGATGTTTGATCTGGTTATACTTAACCATTTTTTAAAAAAATAGTGTTTTGAAAACTAGACTTGAAATTATACATCTTATGTTCCTATACCATCTTCAAATTTGGAGTGTAGATATCTCAAATTATCTACAAAAGTTCAGATTTATGAAATTTTCGGAAAATCATGTCTATGGGTAGGCCACTTTTTATCCCCTAAATTTGTGCACTTACCCCCTAAAAACGTGGGCTTGAGATCAATATTTTGCATTTTGACATTGACACATGAACATCTACAAAATACCACTTATAATTATTAAATACCACATATGACCAAATAACTACATATGGTATCTAATGTTGTGACACAAAAAAAACATATCATTGATGTCTTGGATCAACCTAGTTAATAAGTAAAAGTATTTGAAACCATCTATATCGATTTTGACAAAAAATAAAACCTAAATAATGAAAACCAAAGCCAATACCAACACACTTTATAGGGAACAAAACTGCGAGTTTCCAAGGGGGTTTCAAAAGGAAAATGGTGACTTATGGGTCCAAAACCATGGGTGGTTTGAAAATTTACATAAACATGAAACCAAAGCTAAGAAGGGATGCTGAGAGACTCAAGATTTGTAGTTGAAGCCAAAAGAGGAAAATGGATATGTGAACAAAGGAGCAGGAGAAAGGGAAATTAGTATGAATGGGGGTGAGGATGATGACTCATGATAGGTTGTGAGGAGCTAGATCCAAATCGAGCAATGGATGTAGCTAAATCTAAGATACTCAAGGTGAGTGTGGGAATCAAGGTTGGGGTCTGAATAGCTATTCAAAAGTGGGTGCACCAATGAGGATAGAGATTAAGAGTTTATAGGGATGGTGATATCGATGAAGAGATCTTGTTGTGATGTGTAGAAGAAGGCTATCATGTGAATTTTGTAGAAGACTATAACCAAGGGTAGATTAAACCAATATTGAATCTTAATCTCAAGAATATTATCAACTCTAGATCAATTTTCACTCAAAATTTATATGAATGGATCTAAATCTGAGCATGAAAGAATATAATGGCAAATGCAGGTATTGAGAGCTAAGTTGGGTGACCTAGGTAGAGCTAGATGCATGATCTGAGATGGAGAGAGATGTGTGACCTGAGAAGAGGCTTCAATGTGTTGGATCCACCAAGATAAGTGATAGATCAGAATAACCTAAACATAACCAAATCCATCAAGGCAAATATGAGTGTTGATGTAGAATATTTAATCAGAGGAGGGATCAAATGTGTTGAAGCAAATTTCAAGTTAAGCCTAACCAGTGAATTTCATGGTATACCGATATAGAACCAGAATACCAAACTAATGCAGAATGCCTGAATGTAGATCAGAGTAGTAGTGGAGTATGGCTTGATCATAAGGCTAAGATGAACTATATATTTGGATCAAAAATAAGACAAAACCTATAAGCCCTATGGCCAATACCTAAATACTATACACAATAAATATTATTATACACCATATAGTCATGTTCTTGTAGGTTATAAAATAGAGAGATGTATAGATTTATTTTCAAATTGTTCCAAAAAAATACCAATGGCTTAAAGAGATCTTTGTTATACAAATAGAGAAATTGCAAATAATGTACTCATAAGGCTATTTTGAGCACAAGAGAGACTGCATAACAACATATGACTACAGATAGTGTGGATTGCTAACAACTATAGATCTAGAAAACATATTGAAGACCTCATAAATAATGACTAATGGGCACACCCTTATACAATATAAGCACATAGTAAACAAAATCACTGCAAATTATAATACTACTAATGATTGAAAATTATCTTTCTAATCTCAAAATCTACTGCAACAGAAAAAAATTGGCTTTGGAAAGAGATTTGATACCAGGCTAAAATAGACAATAACACTCATATAATTGAATTACTATATATGTTTATATATTATTCATTTTATGGAAGGAATCACTCTGAATCACTTACCATTTTGAGGGGGCTACCTCCTTATCAGAGTAATACTCTACTTGATATGTTTACTTGGATGCATTACAATGGTCTATGCCCTCTTATTTATACTATTCTAATCTATCTAACTCTTCATTCTAATGCATGTGGTACTAGACTATTATTCTTTGCTATTACTTACTATTCACTATTCTACCATGTATGTTACTATTCCACCCCTCCCTAGGTACACTATAGTGTGTGCTTTGTTTCTTAATCCATGAACAATTAAACCACCACCAACAAGTTGAAAATATATTATAATTTATTGGTGTGTTCATTAAGAGATAAAAAATAACTTTTGGGATAGGTGGTGGATGGTGTTTGATGAGCCTCCATACAATAATAATGAGGTTCCATTATATTTTTGATAAAACTTTATTGTGAGTTTGTGCTACAAGAAATCCCAAATTACTTCGACATAAAGGCCTCCAAAGGTAGGTGAGGTGGGTACTCATTTGATAAACCTAGTTCTAGGTGACACCAAATTCACCAAAATTGATTTTGGAGAAATATAAGGACAATAAAACATACTTATCTCCCTAAAATCTTGCATCATAGTACACAAATGGACACCCTTGAGGTAGTTACTAGTCTCACATAGTTTATGATTGACTATGGGATGCATACACTGAGTAGTTCTACATAGGATACAAGTGGTGGCACATATAGTAGTGTCTCTCCTACTATTGGTGTTAGTGTCCCTCATAGTATTGGTTCTAGTGTCCCTCTTACTAGTAGTGGCATAGCTAGCAGTCATCCTATAGTTCTTATACCTCGTTGCACATCATGTGTGGGGAAGTGTATTGGAACTCTTGTTCAAGTAAAACATATATGGGTTACATCTATGGAGAATATACCTACATTTATGTAACAAACTAGTACCCAGTGGTCTATGGCATTTATAATTGCTTCAACATCTCTGAGCACTAGTACAGATTAATATGTTCCATCTATAATTTTTTTAGCACCTTAGGACACTAACACATTTTATTATATTGCATCCATAATTTCTTCAGGGTGTCAAAACACTAAGATGCTAGAGTATATGTCATCTATAGTTGTTTTATCACCTCAAGACTACTAGCATGCCATATATTCCATCTATAGTTATTTCACCACCTCCTGTCAGCATACATCTAACTATGTAGGACTTATCTACTTCACCTTCTATATTTGACATAGGTTTAATTTTAATTATAGTCCGTTTATGTATGTAAAATAATATTGATTTTATATTTTAGTATATATTTACTTAATTAACCAAAATTGAACTAAATTTTCATTGGTTGATTATATATATGATCATTGATATCTTAGGTAACTCAAATGGCTTGGATTCTATTATTGAGGATGGAATTAGCACTATAGTAACCTACACTCAAGTTTGGAAAGTTATAAATTACATACATTTGTTATAATCTTAAATCATAACTTCATACATATCATACTTGAATTTTAGTTTTTTAGTGATATATTTATCAAATTATTGTAGTTATTTAATTTTATTATTTTTTAGAGCTACATATTTTTCACTCTCTTATATGGTGTATTTACACACTACATAATTTAAATAAATTTTATCTATAAGTCTATAATGATCAAATAAAATCAAATGTAAAAGTTTATTCAATGTATTGAGACATTATAATTGATTTGAGATAATGTCATAAGTTTAACATCATATATATTTGAAACAATGTCATAAGCATAATATTCTATAGAGTTAAAACACTTTCATGTAGGTGTAGCATAGTTGTGTTTAATTTTCAAGAAGTCTTTCCTTAAAATATTACAACTCCATAAGATGAATTTCATAATCTCAACTTGAAATTTTGCATATGTTTCTTTTTCCACCGACATTTCCACTTCACATTATTGTCTTAAGCCAAAAAAAATATGAGCTCTAAGTCATGGTGATTTTATATGAATAACAACACAATATCTATGATTCTAATAATTTAATGATGGTCAAAATGTTTCTAATTACTTATTCCAAGGTATTAATTACTTGTCAAAATGCTCTGCTCTTTGATTTTCTCCACTTCTACCTCAAAATCAACATTCAACTTCCTCTTACCTATGGCCTTTTCCTCTTTTTTGGATTTATCCTCAGAACATTCTTGATTTATCCTCCTCCATATTTGCTTCCTCTTTATGTATAGAAGCAATAATATTAATTTTACTTTATCTTAAATTAGATTTAGTTTTATTTGAATCTTAATTGACCTCTTTCAATTGTTAGTTTTATAGATGATGAGAGATGATATGGGTATCCCACATGGATCAGAGAAGCATTTGAATAATGTTTTGATTTCATTTCTAGATCCACTATCTCCCCAGTGTCACCTAATTTATAGACATAGGCTGGTGAGAACACATACTTCAAAATTATCTTTTTAGTTTCAAGTAATTATAATCTACGTCATATTTATAATTGTATGCACATCTAGATATAAAGGTAAGTGCATGGATTTGGGGGATAACTTTTTGGGCATTTACCCTAACATGTACACATTATAACCATAATGTGTATGCATTATAGCCATAATGCATACACGTTATTTAAATTTAGCCTTTGAATTTCTAAGCCATAATGCATGTGTTATGTAGTCCACATAATGAATACACATTATTATCACTAACATAACACATATTCATTGTGTTTACTGGAGATAAAATGTATGTGTTATGTATACTTTCAATAATGCATACACCTTATTGAGACTACAAACAAAAAATAAAAATTCCCAACTTGTGGGCATACTAATTTTAGTTTCAATTTCCTATTTGTTCTTCCCTTCACTTGGATAAACTACGAACATGTTGTGCTTGGAAGAGGATAAAAACACACCTTGATCACCCTATACTTCACTGAATCAAAAATGCCACCATGGAGGGGAGGTAAGTAATAAAAAACCAAACCTATTAACACTAAAATTGAGCAATAATTTTATTTGCATTATTTAATTACTAAATCCTATATTTTAACAACCTATTCCATTGCAAGAGACTAGCATGATAACTATCCTCTAAACCCTCCTTTAAACCCTCCTATTCTTCCTACAATTTCACATGATTTCTTAGGCAAATAAAAGGATCTATCTACACACACTGTGGGAAAAAATAGAAATTAAACAAATAATTAGGAGAATGATGGACCCCACATCAACCAAAAACCACCACACATATTTCTGTAATACCCTAGAGTCAATATTAGATCACGTTGATTTAATAATGAGTCAAATTGATAGATGTAAATTATATAAGAATAAATGTAGGGCTTACTATGTTGATAAATTATCAACACATGAGGTGAATAACAATGAAATATTAAAATGCCTAATGTGTGGCTTATTTATCAACACAACAACTAATGCACCTTTTCCAATATCCACTAAACATTTACCAATCCACCAATGCTAACATAATTTGATTAAAAACAATTTATAGAAATGATGATGGATGGTGTTTGATTACCAACCATATAACAACCACAAGGTCCCATTATATTTGTTTAGGAAACTCTACTATGATTTTTTCCTTAATGAGATTCCCAACTATTTTGACTATGGTGAATTTTAGGGCCAAGGGAAAGGATCTAGGAAGGATTGACCAAATTCATGTCATTCACCTAATCAATCTACAAGGATCCCTACCCATGAAGTAAATTTATCCTAATATCCCCTTTGTGATGAAGAGGTCATAGACATTGACACTTTTCATGTGCTTAGTGCACCTACTAATACACTTTTTTAGAATATAAGTAGGCTTTATGAGATTGATGTTAGAGATAATCCACCCAATGTACATACCTGACTTCATCATTATATATTTTACGGTGTTATATGCATTTAATCATCATATGATAATGGTGGTGTTTTTTAGGTATTAGATGATATAATCATGAGCGATGAGTTTTTGTAACATACATTTGGTGTGCACATGTTGGTCACTACACACATGCAAGTATCTTTTATATAAATTTCATGCTAAATTTAAGTTATATTTGTATTTAAAAGCTAACAATTAATTTACATAGAAATTGAATAATATATATGTAATTTTAATGTTGTAAGAGGATATGATGCCCTCATCTTCATGGTCCACAACTACATTTGTGGATCTTATCCATCTAATGTTTACATATGCATTGCTAGCTTGTGGGCCATCAACTACTATATTTGTCAATGTTACTAGGCCACCATTTACATATGGGGATATAAAATTTTGAGTTAATATTATACTTTATGTACATGTTTTTATTTATATAGATCTATGTTATTGACTAACAATAATACATTTTCAACTCCAAATTTAAATGACAGTGATGTAAATGCAAATTTAAATGACAGTGATGTAAATGCAAATTAATGTGTGAGACATGTTGCAAGATATAGAGAGAAAATCCCTAACCTAGTAATTATCAACCTTATAAACAGTCTCTTTCAATGTTTAATGATTTCTTTCTCAAGTACATTGATATTAAATAGTATGCTCTTAGTTTATTTTATTACTAGGTCCCTTAGATCATTTACCCCCTAATTTTGTGCTCTTATTTTTCATATTTTTATTCTCTTTATGTGTCTACTTCCATGAACATAGGGTGTCAACTTGAAATAGATAAGTTTTGAAACACACAAGTGACAATGCATGTATATAGGATAAGGAATAAATAAACAAAGTGACTAGAATTTTAGAGGTTAAAATAATACCATCAATGACCACTCTTTTTTAATGTTTTGAAATTTATTTAAACTAACTATGGGTTTAGTAAAGGAGAAAAATTTGACATATATATTCAATATTTTTCTAGAAAACTAAGTGAGATTGTTTGTTCAGTTGATTATCATAATATACATTTCTCCATATTTATGAGATAAGACAGACACATGCATTTCTAATTAAATGTCATATGCACAATCACTCGTTGAGGTACATGCTAACTTGTAATTTTGAATTGTAAAAATAGATTTATTTAAATAATTTTACTACATACTTGGGCAAATATAAATTATGTGAATGGATTGTGTATGAATGGTTTTACCATGACATTTTATAGTCCCATTCACATGATTAGTAGGGCACCTTTTCATGTTTCTTCCCCATTTCACATGCATGCTCATGCACCTTAAACTATCACTAACCTTATACAGCATTTAGGCACAGATTGAACATGAACACAAGATTGCAGTAGGTGCATGTTTAAATTATTTTTGTATCCTAATTTAAAATTAATTTTTTAACTTGGTTGAGTATATAGTATGTAAATTATATAATAATATTTATATTATAATAGGTTCATCTATAGGTGAGATATGAGCATAGAAAGACCCATAGTCAGACCTTGGATGAATCTAAGGCATTTGAGGGATCTCCATCTATGAATAAGGCATCCCAAGGAGATTCTTCTTCAAGGAAGCTAAGATAAGGAGACTATTTGATTAGTAGTATGTCTTAGATGTTGTCCTTGTTTGTATGCCTATATGGTAATTTACACATTTTTGGCATTGTATGCATATAAGACATGCACCCAACATTCTATTATGTTGTTAGATGATGTAATATTTTGTACACCTATATGGTAATATATGTGTTATTGGCATTGTAGACCTATATGAAATTCATCTGACATTCTATTATGTTATTATTTTGTAAGTGGTCATCTTTCCACATATAACTTGTCTCACATTATTATTAAAAAAACTAATATTTATGGTTGTGTGGACATATTTAGATACGATCATCTTTAACATTTCCTTCATGTAATTTATTAATATTAACTTATAATCTTTTAATATGTGTTGCAATTAAAACTATATGAGAGAAAGTATGATGTTTGAGATAGATTCATATATTACTATGAAGTGCCTCTCATGATTAGGCTACATGATTTATCACTATTATAATGTGGATACCCTTGCTACATTGATTTAATATCATTTCGGACTTGATATTCATGTTTTGTATTCATTGAATTTATAGACATACCTCATTTCTATTATAAGTACAATTGAAACAAACAATCGAATACTCATATCTTACATACCTTCTTTAAACTACCTTATACATTTTACTTGTTTATGTTTGATGATGTGGTTATGTTCAACCTGATCCATTGGAATGTTTTCTCTTTAGAGGCACTTTGCATTCTTATTTGGAGACTCTTCTTTGGCCCTTTGAAGTAGTGCAAGATTATAATTATCATGTCTCCTAAGGCATTGGAATATTTTGGTGGTTATAGATATTTTGTTGCACTTCATAGAATATCTTGTATCCCTCTCCACTTCACTCAGATTGACCATTTATTCTCTTCTCATCATATATCCACTCCACTATTCAAGAGCATGGAAACACTGACAATATATGTTGTAAAAGTTAAAGCTATAGTTGGATAACTCTACATCTGATATTTCATGGCTTGAAACTAGCATTAAAAATACATTTGGGTGATAGATAATTTCCAAGACCAGGTTCTTAGCCTCTAATCATGCCCCATCAAGACACTCACCACCCATTTTGACCATAAGAATACCCTTCCCTAAACAATAAAAATGTAGTTTTTAGCCTAACTTTAGGTATGCATAAAATAGAAATAGTAATTCATTTGGATGAATCGAAATAACCCTAAAATGCATGTCTAAGTCCTATAATTTCACCCTAAAGCATGTTAATGTAACCTTGGATATAAATATATGGAAAAATTTGTAGTGATGGGTCTAAAAATGCAACTCTTTTGCAGTGAAGAGACAAATTCTTGTCCTCCAATTGACATTTATACCACTGGGACTTTTAGATGCAAATCCATAACTTTGAACATGTCTAGATAATCAATTAACATATGATTCCATGAACTTGACATCCAAATCCACCTAGAAGCATGGAAAAACTAACATAATATGTTGTCAAATTTAAAACTACAGTTGGAAAACTCCACCTATGTTATTTCATGGATCTAAACTAGCATCAAAAACATGTCTAAAGTTGTGGATAATGTTTAGGACCAAGTTATTGGCCTTTGATCATTCTCGATCAAGAGACCCACCACCCATTCTAGCCTTAATAACACACTTCTCAAATAAGAAAAATGTAGTTTTTAGCCTAACCTTAGACGTGCATAATATGTAAACCATAAGTCATTTTTATAAACCAAAAGAACCCTCACGTGCATGTTTAATCCCTATAATTTCACCACAAGGTACATTGATATAATTTTTGACTAATTTGACCCCCTAGTCAAATAAGTCAACCCCACATATATTCAAATTTCCTATAAGATCTTTTTAGGTAATAACATAGTCATAAAGGTCATTTAATGTGTTTTACACCTTGGTCATTTGTGTCATTGTCCTAACATCCCTTTATGTCATATTTTTAGCATTTCTAATGAATTGTATGGTTTATTTCTAAGTATAATCATGTCAAAGTGTAAGTGAACATCCCATATATAAGGTGAATGTCATAGATGGTAGTTTTGAACTAACAATTATAGGTTTAACGTGGATTCAAGAAGATAACAATAGTTTCAGGCAGTTAAAGGTAGTTCTATTGCCTAAAAGGTATACTTAAAATGTGTGAAGGCTCAAGAGTGTCCCTTTAGATCCCCAAAATCCCTCTATATGCTTTATAAGTTATGATAGGTTCAAATTTGGAAAAAACTAGTTTATTTCCTTCATCGCTCTCCTAAGTAAGGTCATACAAGTCAACCAATTTACTCTCAGTATAAACATGATAAGAGGAGTTGAGTTGAATGAATTTGGGAGAATTTACTATCCTTCATGAAATTCATTTTAATGGAAATATATTTTGTTTTGATGTACCATGCTCTATGGATAATAACTAATATTGTTGATGACTCTAAACTACTTGCATATCTCCATGGCCTCTAGTTTTCTTATCTTTTTGTAGTTGTTTGATGTTTCTAAGTGTTGTATATGATATTACAGAGTATTTCCTACCTCTCCATGTTTTTTTACCTATTTTTTAGATGTGATCATAAGGAGATAGGTAGGATCATCCTTGAGTTTGAAGTGAGCACCATCAATGGTCTGCAGGATAGGGTTTTATCAAATGCATTATTGTGTCCTCCTGAGTGTGATTCCAAGTCAATATTAATATATTTTTTTCACTTATTGAATAGAATGAATTATTTGTAATTACAATTTAATGATCTATAAATTGATAGAGATGAGTTATAATGCACTAATTGAAGACTGGTCACAGTTCCAATATGCATAGTTACCTACAACCACCTCTAGGCATGTACAGATAATTGTAAGGCTAATCAAGACCCAAGAAATAAGTTATACACATTTCCATGACTTGAATGGAGGTTATCAATTCATCTATGGCTCATAGTGTATACCTTTCAATCATTACAAAACTTGTAGTCAACCAAAGCTGGAAAAGTTACTCAATGGGAATAGTTACCTTAGTTTCTTTGAAAGAGGTTTTGCTCTCACTAAGTGATATCTGTTGATGAATATTTATGGAATTTTAGTTAGCCTAAAGTTATTTATATTTCATCCTAGACATAGTAGTAACATATCAACGTGATAGGAGGTAGATTTTATCAAGATAAGATAATGCAAAGGAGCTCCCAATTTAAGCAAGTTTTCATTGAATACATTCAGTAGACTATAATCCATTTTTAGTCTACATGAACTTATAACTTGCAATGAACTTTCATCTATTAAGGACAATGGTGTGAGAAAATGATATCAAATCATGATATGGGTTCACACATATATGGAATGGCCTAACAGACCTAGTGGAAATAAAGGTGTAAGGGCAGTCAGGCATATGATCACTTACAGGAACATCATGACTATGTATTAAGTCAAATAAGCTTAGAACAATAGTGACAATGAAGAATAGAGAATGATGCATGATTCTAAGGTATAGGATGGAATCCATTAAATTTTGAGATATATTTAATGGATTAATAAGAGCTAAAGGTGTGAAATACAAACCTCAAGCCTGAATAGTCACATATAGGAACTTTTGACAACACATATAGTCTAATTCATACATAGATTGGCCTAAATCCATAAGAGAAGGCAAACTTGGTTAAGGATCAGACACATGAAATTAATGAAGATGTATAATCACTTGCATAAGGGTTATGTCACTTTCCATGTGTCTTTCAAACATATCAACATCTATATGACTCATTTGAATTCTTCCAAGTTACCAATACAGGTGACACAATACACCGTCACAAACTAGTCTAGGCATATGAAAAAATGCAAGCTGGCTTGGTATGAAATTGTGTAAGATAGATATGACTATGATAAAAAAATAATCATAATGATATATCACATTTCATATGACTCTCAGAGATATTTGAAACAAAGCAAGGACTAGGTCTCCAACCTTAGTCTATAGTCAACCAAATCCTACATAGTACATGGACCTAATGAACCAGTTTTGAGAAACTTGTTTGAGAGATTTTTAAGAATGATCAAGTTATGAAACATTTTTTAGAGCATAAATATGAATCAATATATCCATACATAGTTCCACTTTTGTTAGTAATTAAAAAACTTTAAACCAGATTTAATAAGACCATAAATTATGATCTAGCATGCATCATGGAAACATTCCTCAAATCACAGTTATTATGAAAGCATAAATTTAGAGAACAAGATAAAAATCACACATAACACAGATCTACTATGGTTCATAAAAAATGGGCTAAATACACCAAAAAAATCCTTAAATAAAATAGTAATCTAAAAATAAGATTACAATGAACTCTTATAGAGATAGAATATCTCTTGTAGAAAATGTTACACAAAAGCAATGTTGCACTTTCACCTACACCTGTACTTTTTTTTATTTCATAAGATGCTATAGCACACCTTATAATAAACACCTACACTTTTCAAAAAACATTTGAACTTTGACTCTGATCCTCAAAGCCATGCCCTGCAAATAAACCATCAACCTCTAAAGGTCACACCACACCTGTATATATAGCAAATGAGGGAAAACACAAAAAAGAAGGAGAAACTTGCCATTCTTACCAAATATAAGCATAATCCACTAAAAGACACCTTATTTCCACTTCATCAAGCTCATCCAAAAGCCCACCCAAAGAGGAACATGCCAAATTTGTCTCTCTACCTTTAAAAGCACATTTTCCAACAACATGTGATCATAACCAACTACTTGAAATAAGGAAGGCATCCCATTTTCCAATGAACAACTAACTCCATAAGATCAAGGAAGTCAACTTGTAAAATAGGCATCTAACAACCAACTCCATAAAATATGAAAACATAGAAATTATAAAATATTAGGAATATTCCACTCACATGTGGAGTAATGTTCCACAAAAGGTGAAGTAGGGAAAACTACACTCCCCACATTTTTGGATCTCTATAGGCACCCAAAATATACTCCCATGGTCATGTGATATCCCTAAAGGGATCCACACTCAACAACTTTGACCAAGTGAATAGAAGAGATGCCCTATATTTTATCTTAGATATAGGGGACTCCCTGAACAAGATAACCTTTAGTTTGGTATGATAAGAGTGAAATGAATGAAAGAGATAGTGTTGAATAATTTTGGGATGTTATATAATCTTTAGATAAAGTTGAATAGAGATAAAAAATTCCTTATGGTCTTTAAAAACCCTCAAAAGGGTCAAACATACAAAAAGTATAGTTAGGCCTATTAGGTGTAGAACTAGGCCTAAACCCTACAAGATGCCTAACAACATACATGAGACTACATGAAACTTCCAAACCATATGATTAACTTTATAGGAGAATGGAATACTTTTTGTAAACATTGGATAGCAAACAACATCACATAGGTGGTCAACGTAGCCTATTTTCATTTTAAACCTTCTTATAATGCATTGTAAGAGCATGAGGGCCAGGTTATTTCACTCACATATGTATGAACCATGTGTATGAGTCCTAAATCACTTTGGGAGGGTTTATGGTGGTATTATACTCTTAAATTTGTGAAATTGGTTCTGAGGTTGGACATCAATATTTTATGAACAATTGTAAATATTCTGAACCTCCTAAAACCCTCCTAAAACCATTGCTTAGACCTGATGGAGAAAGAATGAAATAATATGCATCCAAAATGGTTAGATTGCCATGAAAGTTCCTTAGAGATATTTTTAACTCTCATAGGTCCATTCACAACCATTTTTGTTGTATTTTCATCTATATGAACAAGTCTAAGATTATGTTTCTTGCAGGATTTGAAGTGTGTTGCAGGTATAGAGGAAAATGGACAAGTGAGAATCATTGTAGGAGCTATGTGGGGACTTGTTTCAGATTCTAAAACTTAATTCTCACCATGGTTATGAATGAAAACCTTTTTTCTACACTTTTCATTAAAGGTAGTCTAAATGAGATAATGAAATGGAGAAGTGACTGCCTAGTGAGATAACGATCAAGGTGAATTAGAAACTTTTGAGGTTTACCTAATAAAATGGAAGGTAAGGAGGTTATAATCAAGTTTAATACATCCTTTTAAATACATATCCATGAGCAACTATAGGTCACTTAGGTGAAAAGTGTGAGCATAGACCTAGAGGGATTGTGAGGACAGACCTAAAGGGCTAGTGATGAATGCCTGCAAGCTTGAATGATAAGTGGCAAGGGTGAATTAATCAGTTAGGGAAGCATAGATGACCTGCATTGACCTCTTCTCTACCTTCTCATGTTAGATCACATGTGTCAAAACTCTTTATAGTAGTTTTGGACAATCAAGTGAACCCCTCACTATCATGAAAGTAATTTCAAAGTAAGACAATGAAGGGTCTACACCAACTTGAGGAAGGTGCTATGTTTCAGATTGACACATGTTCATTACAACATCCTAATTATTTTTCCACTTCATTATATGTAAATTGTAACTAGTGTATAGAGTTTGACACTTGTTCTTGTGACCCTTAATCTTCACTTCTTCTCTCTCTTCTCCTATGTCTATATATTTAAGCCTTTTTAGTTTTGTAATGGATCCATAATTGGTATGGTGAAGCCCTACTAGTTTTAACACCTTATTTGACTTTGAATAAATTTTTAAAAAGTTTATTCATTCTCTACAATCTCTTTACTAAGTGTGTTAATTGGTGTGTGTGGTTGATAAGTTATGAGTATGCTCTCCTTGATTCCATTTATGCTCTTCCATGTTTGCGTGAGTGATCTCTTCTAATAGGTTTCATAAAGTGTATTATTTTTTAAGTGTGTCTTGAAGTGTGAGATGGAATATTAGTGTCTTGTATCAAATCTTATTTTCACCCACCACTATATAGACATAGTAATCTACCTCGATGAGAAGTAATTATGTTAGAAGGACATAAAATTAAAGTCAATTTAAGTAGTCTTCTTTCTTAAGTGTAGATGAAAGTGTGTTGTGTAGATTTATCTTGGTGTATCACCTCATTATCATAGGTTTATTTTATGTCTCCTTCTTCCATTTACACCTCAAATAGTGATTAGTCTAGTTTAGTGTGAACCTAAGAGAAAATTCAAGGGAGCTATCCCTTTCAAACCTAGAGATCTATCTCTTATAGTATCTTGCCTATGAAGGGAAATAGTTCCATGATGTCCTAAAATTTAGAATGTATACTTGACTTTTCTAGGGTGAAATTTTAGGCTAAAATAAGTTTAGCATGCTGGATAGGACATGCACTCCATGAAGGTTGTTCACGGTAAATGTTAGATTTGAAAACAAGGAGTTATAACAGTCCACTTCTTGTAATGTTTAGCGACTCCAAAGTTTTAATCTTGGTTGTATATTAGTGAACTCTGTTAAGCACAGAATATATTGAGAGGGGGGGTGAATCAATATATTATATATCTCATAACTATTTCATTTAACCAAATTCCACTTAATCAATCATTCAAGATATGCAATGAAACTCAAACAATAAACATCACACAAGATAGAGAGAGACACCATATATAACGTGGAAACCCAATGTGGAAAAAACCATGGAGAATCAATCTCAAATATATTCATGAGAACAACCCCACAGGAGCACCATACCCCTTTTCCAAGTACAAACCTCAGCTACAATTCATGAGCACTAACCCAGAGGAGCTTCAAACCCCTTTGCTGAGCACCAACCCAACACTTTTGCATGAACACCAACCCACAAGAGCACCAAACCCTTTGCTGAGCACCAACCTAGCAACAATTTGTGAGCACCAACCCACAAGAGCACCAACCCCTTTGTGTATACCACACACCTATCTCTCAATGTTTCTATCTTAATAAATGATAGATCAATACAACATCTTCTTCCTCTCTCTCACTTTTGCTCTTCTAAGCTAGATATAACAAATACAAATCATCTCTCACAATTGCTCTTCTAAGCTAGATATTACAATATCAAATCAACCTCTCACATCCACACATTACAAATGGCTACTCAAGCCTTTATTTATAGCTTTCCAAATGACCTTTGGCCTTCCCCCTTTGTGACCTTTCAATCCTCATAGAAAATGGTGTCAATCTTGGATGACCCTTCATATCCAAGCATTTGAAAATTCATGTGGTGACCCTTCATGACCAAAAATGTCTTTCCCACTTTTGTCCTTATCTTTGGTGACTTTTCATATTCCTCAAAGTGTCCCTTCATGAGAAATTCCCCCTTTACTCTTTTGTCTTCACTTGGTGACTCTTGGTATTCCCCAAGATGACTCTTCATGGGAAAATGCATCCCATCCTTCTTTTGTCTTTATCCCATGACTCTTCGACTTCTCCATGGGCCCTTATTTTGTCTCATATGCAACCACAAATATATTCGTTAATATTAAATATATATTAACTCATATTAGCTAAGATAAACAACATTAAATGCAATGGGGCCTTTATCACCAATAATACTAAACCTTTGACATCAATGACAATATTTACAACAATCTCCCCCTTTGTCATTGATGGCAACCTCAATCTTAAAACTACCACATCCTGTCACCTACACATACCATCATCTGAAATCATATAGTAACTCCCCCTTAGTATAGCAAATTGTACATGTTCCCTATACCTATTTTCTACACCTATACCTATACCTATTATTCTCCCCCTTTGACATCAATGGCAAAGGGCCTACCTAGAGCTAACACTTATCTCCCCCTCACTTGATGCTAAACATCAATGATAGGAAGTAATAGAAATTACTCCCAACTCCTCTCACTGATCTTTGAGAAGATATTTGATTTTACTTGTCCTTTGAGAATCTGTAATCAACTCATTTTAATATTTTCTTCTAATCTCAAAACCTTTTGCATGAAACTTTAAGGTGTATCCTTGATCACATATTTGCCTTACACTCAATAAATTATGCTTATAAAACATTATTAGTCTTGGTTCTACCATTATCCAAAATTAAAGTACCTTTTCCGGCTATCCTGGCAGTGGTTTTATCTTTGAATCTCACTGTACCACCATTGATCTTCTTTACTCTTATCTCCTATCATATGCCTTGAACATCCGCTATCAATGAACCATGGCTGATCTTTATCTCTTACATGCAAAGCTGTTTGCACCAACATAAAATCTTCAGGTTGTTCCTTCTGCCATGAACACGACTGAACCTTCTTCCTGATGAATGGAGCTTTGAAACTTTGATCCTTCTTGATTGAATCTGCATGAGTATCCTTTTCTTTCTCTCTGAAACTGTTAGCTCATTTTCAACATTCTAATTTCTTATGACCATAATCATTTGAAACACTGCATATGCAAGAATCATTCTAATAGCCTCAAACCATAATACTGATGCAAAATTTTCTTTAAAAATACATTCCCTCAAAAGATATACAAATTAATCTGTCAACTCACCTTCTTGTCATGCAAAATATCCAAGACCCAATAGCATCCACCATGCTTCAATTTTATTAAAAGTGTCTCCTTGAAGCCTAGAAGAGACACCCCCCACACAAAAGGGTTCTAGAAATAAATCTCATGACATTCCCACATCTCCTCTGTTTCTTCTTTGATCTTCTTGTGTTTTTCTTTTAGAATCTATTTAAGCATGTCTAACCTTTTTGACCTACTAACCTTATCATTTATGATGTTTTTATTTTTCTTAACTTTTGCAACTATCTTATCTTGACAAAGCTCATGCTCAAATGTAACAATAGATTCTGCACAATCCTTCTTATCTGATTCTTTATCTACTATAACAAGTAATTCATTTTCATTATTGAACTCAACCTGATCAACCTTTACTATTTTAGGTCTCCAGACCTTAATTTGACCCTTCTCATATCTTTTAGGGGCTCTGTAACCTTTGACATACTTTAAATATCTCTTTACTTTATTTTGGCATAATCTAGCAATATGGCCAACCTCATGACAACAAAAGCAAACAATATTTATCATACCTTTTTATTAAATGTGACTGAGATCTCCCTTTGACTCATTGCTTCTTCTCATACAATCTTTTGCCCTATGACCAACATGATGACAAACAAAACAACGGCCATGAAAAGAATTTGAAAACTTGAAAGCATTGGGCTGCCTAATTGGCTTCTTTGATTTGCCTGCAAAACCTCCATCCTTCTTTCCTTAGACCAATATTTCATGATCTTTCTCAACCTTGACTATAAGCTTCTCATGATTATCCTTTAAAGAACCTAACTCATCCTTCAAATGATTACACTCTTCCTCTTTTGATGTTAAAATTAAAGTTGCAACCTCTAACTGATTCTTAAGATTCTGAATACATATCTTATTTTCTTTTACTTCTATAGCCAACTTAGAATCCAATATACACACCTTTTCCTTAAGAGCCTCAAGCATAGATTTTAACTCTTGATTCTCCTTCTTTAGTTGCTTGGCCATCTTGTGCTTTTCTTTGATCTACCTTCAAGCTGTTAAACTCTTTCTAAAGGAACTTGCTCTGATACCAATTGTTAAGCACAAAATACACTGAGAGGGGGGGTGAATCAGTATATTATACATCTCATAAATCTTTCCTTTAACCAAATTCCACTTAATCAGTCATTCAAGATATGTAATAAAACTCAAACAATAAACATCACACAAGACAGAGAGAGACACCAGATATAACGTGAAAACCCAATGTGGGAAAAACCACAGAGAATCAATCTCAAATATATTTGTGAGAACAACCCCACAAGAGCATTATACCCCTTTGCCAAGTACAAACCTTAGCTACAATTCGTGAGCACCAACCCTGCACCTATTCGTGAGCACCAACCCACAAGAGCACCAACCCCTTTGCCGAGCACCAACCCACAAGAGCACCAACCCCTTTGCCAAGCACCAACTCAGCAACAATTTGTGAGCACCAACCCACAGGAGCACCAACCCCTTTGTGTATACCACACACCTATCTCTCAATGTTGTTATCTCAACAAATGATAGATCAATACAACATCTTCTTCCTCTCTCTCACTTTTGTTCTTCTAAGCTAGATATAACAAATACAAATCATATCTCACAATTTCTCTTCTAAGCTAGATATTACAATATCAAATCAACCTCTCACATCCACACATTACAAATGGCTACTCAAGCCTTTATTTATAGCTTTCCAAATGACCTTTGGCCTTCCCCCTTTGTGACCTTTCAATCCTCATGGAAAATGGCACCAATCTTGGATGACCCTTCATATCCAAGCATTTGAAAAGTCATGTGGTGACCCTTCATGACCAAAAACGTCTTTTCCACTTTTGTCCTTATCTTTGATGACTTTTCATATTCCTCAAAGTGTCCCTTCATGAGAAATTCGCCCTTTACTCTTTTGTCTTCACTTGGTGACTCTTGGTATTCCCTAAGATGACTCTTCATGGGAAAATGTGTCCCATCCTTTTTTCATCTTTATCTCGTGACTCTTCGACTTCTCCATAGGCCCTTATTTTGTCTCATATGCAACCAAAAATATATTCATTAATATTAAATAAATATTAACTCATATTAGCTAAGATAAACAACATTAAATGCAATGGGGCCTTTATCACCAATAATACTAAACCTTTGACCTCAATGACAATATTTCCAACAAACTCTTTCATGCCTAAGGTAAGCACAAGATCTCTCACCAAAGGCATACATTTTGAATTTCAAGAGCTTCCTCCTTATTCCTAAAAAGTAAGTAGAACTAAAAACACCCATCTTTATCCAAAAAGATCCTATCTTACTCACAAGACCATCAAAAAGTTCTTGATTCCCCCATTCTTGCTAAGTTCTAAGGCCACCATGGAAAAGAACCATCCTTTTGTTTCCTTCAATGTCTATATCCCTATAATACTTTATCACTATGATGATATCCCTATATCTACCCTCAAAAGTGTTCCATCATACACTGACAAGTCTTCCATCACACCTATTTAGCATATTAGAAATATTGTTGACTTTTGCAATATCCATCACATCATAAAGGAGAACATTTAAATCAAGTTGATGGTTATCTCCTTCAAGGGTAAATATCTTTAATGGTATGTAACATTGGCACCTAAATCAATCACAACTTGGGATGAATTGAGACATGAATTAAGAAGAAGATTTGAGGACAAGAGTGGCAACTCATCACTAATGGAATAATTGACCACCATTAAGAGATGACCTCAAGAAGTCATTTAAGACTTCAACACCATATTTCATTAAGCATGGGATAAAATCCCAATCTTGGTAAGAAAAATAGCTCACCATGCTTTCTTTTACTACCTTGAAACATTTGATAGTGATATTGGAATCATGATACAATAAATGGGAGTTAACACTCTACCTAATGCCTATAAGATGGCCATTAATGTAGAGAATTTTTTGATTCAGTCTAGGAAAATTTCCCCAAGACCTCCCATGCCTCTTTTTCCTAATTTTCAAATTCCTACACCTACTTTTTCTCCTATTCCTCCACCTCAACATAAGTCTGCTACCCCCAACCAAGCAAGCAAACCAAATGAGACAAAAAGGATGAGACATATGTATAAAGAGATCCTAGTTCTAAAGCGAATAATTCAACAAAAACAAGTGAAACCTTTCAAAAGCTAATACTAAACCAATCAGTCCTACCCCAACTATTAAGGTAATAGACCTCCTCCCCAAGGTCATTCCCAATGTCAAGGATAATAGGTCCAATCTAAGTTATCTGGTGGATATAACCCCAATAATATTTCTATCTCAAGGACACTAGTTCTTACTTAAAATAACCTTTCCCAAGAGCACAACAATCAAACTTAATTGGATCAACCTTATGATCCATCTCCCTATGTCAACAATCCTTTAAATAAAGCTTTCATGGAAAATTTAGAGACTATGCTAGTTATGAATCAAGATGAAGTATCAAATGGAGGAGTGACTGATGGGAAGAGTGCACAAATAGGGTCTATATTGGGAAATTGGTATCAAGATGACTCATGTGTAGTCAATAATTAATGGTATTCAAACATAAATGTGAGTTCTATAGCTACAAACATAAGGAACAAAAGGAAGGTAGTTGAAGAAGTTTAATGGGTTATTAATGATTATCCAATGAATTTTCAAATAAGTACAAGACTATGTATATCTAATGTCATTCCAAATGCACAAGTAAGCCAAAGAGATCAAAATGTTATAATTGCCTTAATACCTCAAAATTCTCAAGGTGTAGGTAGCATGATTTCTCTTAGTGGACAAGTAAAATTTAGCGGTCCTTTCACTAACATTGTGGAGTAAATGAAGAGGTCTCAAGTCAATGCATCAATGTGGGATATATTGGCAATACCTAGATAATCAAACCTACTTCAAGAGGAGTTGTCCAAGCTCAGTTTGGCATCCAAACAACCTTGACAAACACCATGAATCCAAGTGAATGATAGTCAAGAAAAGTTTAAAAGGTAGACAAACCTCCTCTATTATATCTATACATTATTATTAGAGATTCCCTGGTGCATAATTGTCTCATTGATAGTGAACCTAGTACTTATGTCATGCCCAAGCAAGTAACTAACAAACTAAACTTGAAGTATGAGCCTAATGCTAAATTAGTGATACAATTAAATGGGTCAGCTACCAAGACCATTGGTATAATTGGAGGTTTTCAAATCATTCTCTATGATTTTCCTACCTTCACCATTTCTCAAGATGTTGTAGTGATAGATGTGCCTCCTCATTTTGCACTTTGTTTGTCAAGAGATTTCACTACTAAAATTGGATGTTATCTAACTTTAGATTGGTCCTACATGAGTTTTAGGACTAGATATGGTGCAAAAGTGAAAATTAAGTCTCAACCTCTTTCTATTTTTCATGTTGAACACTATGTGACTTACACTTATAACATGAATTGCAATATGATTAAATAATATGACCAACCTAGTAAACAAGAGCCTCTAACTCTCCTTGATGACATATCTGATTTGCATCTTGATGAGTGGGGAGTTGAGCAAGGTGGTTTTAAATATCTAGTCTTGGAACCTATGTTCTTAATGAGTATTGTGATGGATTGTTTGAAGCAGATCATGATAAAATTCTAGAGCAAGTTGCATTGGGCAACTTTATTATAGATATAGATGGTGATGTGAGTATCCTAGCTATGTCAAAACATGACAGTCTTAATGAGTAGCCCATTCTACCTACAAAAGAGGAGAAAACTTTTGAACTTAAACCTCAAGAAGAAGTGGATGATAGGTGGTAGTAATTAAATTCCATTGTGCATGAATTTAAGGATTTAAACAAGCTTTTAGTTGTTCAAAAGGAGTATAGCCCTGATGAGGTCAATCATGTTCCATATGAACACAAGGAGGAGCTTGAGATCTATATCAATCATGAAGCAAATTTAGTAGACCAAGATGTGTTTGATTAGCATAAGCAAAAGTTTGAGGTCTCAACTGGACAAGAAACAACCTTAGTATAACATGAAGTGTTATATGACCACAAGGAAAATGGTCTTAATGATTTACAACAAGAAGCATGTCATGTTTCAAAGACACTTGAAGCTAAGAAGGCTATGGTGATCTCCAATGAGCAAACTAAAGGCTATCAACTGAACATGATAGAATTTAAGGCATATGCAAAGACAAATAAGTCCCTTAGTGATCTAGATGGAGTGTTCTTAAGTAGTCCAATTTAAAAACTTGCAGTCATCAGGAGACCTAATCATGATAAGTCACTTGAAAATATTCACAAAAAAGTGTTCATTGATAAGTATACATCATATGAGGATCTATTTTCTTAGAGAAACATTGATGCAAGAGGCATTGTATTTTACCCTAATTGAAGCAATGAATAAGGTTCTTCACCTCAAGTGTCTTGAGGTATTGTACACAATGTGATAGGTGTGTTTATTTTTAGTTGGTTTGTGTTTTCCCTAAGTGTTCATGTGAACACAAGTGTGAGTTTGTTTCTTATCATATTACTTTTTTCCTTGTTTATGTGGTGTGTTTGGTTTCCTTTAAAAGGCTTTTCAGTGTCAAGAAAATTATATAGGTGACTCTATATCCCAATAGATAGAAGAAGGCAACTGGTGCTTAGCATAATAAGCATGCTACCCCTAGGAAATTACCAAAATGTTAAATAATTTTCCCCCCTGATCATATAATTCAATCACCCTATATATTTAAACTTCATATGGGGTTTTACTAGGTCATATCATGATCATTAAGGTCATTTAATGTGTTTTACACCTTGGTAATTTATGTCATTTTCCTAACATCCCTTTATGTCATCTTTTTGGACTTTATAATGACTTATATAGTTTCTTTCTAAGGACAAGTTGTCAAAGTGTAAGTAAAAATCCCATATGTCAAGTGTATATCATATTTGGAAGTTTTGAACTGACAATTATAGGTTCAATTGTGGATTCAAGAAGATGACAATAATTATAGGTAGTTAAAGGTAGTTGTACGGCCTGAAAGGTACACTTGGCATGTGGGAAGGCTCAAGATTGTCCCTTGAGATCCCCATAGTCCATCTCTATATGCAATTATAAATGAATCATGTCTATAAATCAATCCTAGATCAAATGGGATATAACACACCTACACTTCTGATTAGGGTCATACAATTGTTAAACGAGAGCAGAATGAATGTGAGGATCCGTTAGACCTAATTAGGGGATCACTTATCACAACACACCATGTGAGATAGGGTTACAAATCCTATATTCTAACATAATCACACAACACTAAAAGAGTCATATGATTTAATATTTCACTAATCTAATAACAAGAAAAGTAAATCTAATCTAGTACGCACCAAAGCTTGTGGCACAAAGTGAAGGTTAGAAACAAAATAGAATAAACAACTAAACTAAATATGTATAGAATATATATACTCACATCAATATCTACAAAATCCTAATACATGGAAGATAAGATTACTAATTCACTATCTATATACTCTTACAAAGGAAGAATAAAGCTAGGAATACTTACCTTTGAAGATGAACATGTCAAGCCTCAATCTCACCCTTGGCTAAGGTGTTTTGTAAGATATTATCATGGTATGTAAGGATAACTAGAATAAAATCATATTTAGGCTACGCAACCTATCCAATCATCCAAAAGACTTATCCACAAGATGATATCAAATCTAAAAAGAAAGTATTGAACCATAAAGCTTTATTTCCCAAGTAGAATGGTTGATAGGTAGATGCTCTTTCACACTTCTTTGCTTAATTCTTTGATCTTAAAAATGGTCATAAGTGACCATATATATATAGTAGTAACGTACCCTAAAAACATGTGAGAACATTAGTTGTCCTTGGTCAACTTGGTTGACCTAGCACATTTTTAGGTCTAACTCACTAGGCTTGTGTTAGGTCGGCCGAGAGGCCAACAAATCAAAAGAGAGAAAAAGTCCCTAAACTGTGCTAGGTTGACCTGATCAACCTAGCATAACTAATAAGTAAAAAGGGTTGTAAGGCAAGAAATGAAGGGTAAAACATAGAAAATGATAGGAATAGATATAACTAGGAAGAATAAGCTTAGGTCTAATGGTTTTAAGAGGTTAGAGTGTGGATGGCAAGTGGCAAAAGGAATGACAATCTTACAAAACACCAATGGTCTACCCACCCCTTTCCTAGTGTACCCCTTAAGGCATGCACTCAAAGAGACATATAATCGATAGGTTCCTGCAAGATATGAAGTGTCAGTAATCAATAAAAGTTAAAAATATTATGTGTATACATATACCCCAATCGAAGCTCATCAGTGTCATGTAGGTACAACATGGGATGGTGTTTCAAAAATAGAACATGATAACACATAATGATGATGCTAAGTATGTTTCAATAAGTAGTGAATTAGATAAATGAAAGGACATAATTGAAAAACACATACCTTTAATTTAACTTAGTGCCATAGATAAGGAAGTAAACTATAAGAAATGAAGGTGTCTAATGGAGAGTACACTAGGCAAACCTGTAGAAGTTAGTGAAAAAATAGCCAAAAATAGAATATTTTGGAAGATATACATATGATAATGTAAAATAATCTCTACATCATCATGATTCAAACACATTTTATGGTTTGCAAAAGGGATGAGCAGAAACAAAGATAAAGACAAAATAAAGAATCTGTTTGAAAATAAATGAAAGAATTGAGTTGCTAAAAAGTGTTTTAAATAGGAAAAAAGAGAATTCATTTGGAATTTTGAATTGTGAAAGAGAGGAAAAAGATATCTGAGACCAAACAAGGCTAGGATGGTGAGGGAACAACATACTAGATGAGGACACCCAGAGGTGGAAACAAGTGCATTATAGGTATGCAACTACGGATCTCAAACCTATTTTTGAAATTTGTATTGAATTAAATGAATTTTTGATAAAAACTGATTTTAAGCATTTATATATGTCAAAATTGAGCAAACTTAAAAATATTTAAATTAAGGTTGTGTATGTTGTCTTTATGATGGTTGTGTTTGTGGATGCTTTGGATATGTTTCTTTCTAGCACATGTATTTAGATTTATTGTATATGCTATAATAAAAATATGTGGAGTATCATATTGGCTTGTTAGTGTTGGTTTTGTGCTTTGTCTTTATGATGGTTATGCTTATGGATGATTTGGATATATTTATTTCTACAACATGTATTTAGCTTTATTGTATATGCTATAGGAAATATATGTGGTGTGGTTTTTTTTTCTAGCATTATGGAGTACACATGCATGGTTAAAAAGAAACATGCGAAAAAGGACTTGGAAAAATATAATCAATCAAAAATGTACTATACACTAGTTTAATTTTGGAAATATGAAATAACAAAAAATGACTAAGTATAAAGATCTAAGGAAATTGCAAATAAGATGGTAAAAGAGGATTTATTTTTAAACCAATGTAAAATATTTTTGCACCAAATTAAAACAAGTAAAATCATACTAAATATCACGTTGGGAAGTATGAAGAATAATGTAATAAATGGAAGGTATATAAAAGGGCACAAATGATAATAAAAACAAATTAAAATTAAGTCAATCAATTATACTATATCACAATGAGAAGTACAAAAGAAAAAAAACAAAATTTGCATAAATTTGGTCTTAAATTTATCATACTAATTCACGCTAGGAAGTATGAAAAATTTAAGAAATATTTGTAATCATACATATAATTAAAAAATAAGAAGATAAAAAGGCAAAAGAAAAATGAAGTTAGCATAAAACATACTAAATATCAAGATGGGAAGCATGTCAATGATTTGTAACCTGATAATCAATCGAATCTTATCTCATATTTGACACATGTAATTTTGGATGGTGACATGATTATTGGAAAATTTTGTGAGGAGGGTTGGGTCCTATCCATTGTCTTACACTACAAATCATAAAATAAAAAACCAAAGGGTACCAAAACAACATTGGTAAGTAGAAGGATAAGTAATGGTAAATCAAGGGTGTGGGTAATAAGATGTAAAAGATGGTAATTTGTGAGGGATGTCGGGTGTTATCCATGGTCTTATAAAGCAAATCACAAATGAAATCCCATGGGGAATGATCAGTAAGAAAAAAAATATTTCTCAAGAGGAAATATGAAGGATAAGGAATGAAAAATGGAGTGTAAGAATCAAGACTTAGGCATCTTATGAGAAGACCTTAGTAGGCAAGAGGCTTACTAAGGATATGAAAATACACTAAGTGACTAGTGATCATCTATGTACAAAATAAACTTGCTTGATATAGACACAAAGCTTTGTAGGAAAATAGATGTGCTCTTAAGATCAACTCATGATGGTATATTGGTACAACGAAAATTAAAATGGACCTACCTTCCCATGATGTGTTCCCCAGTCCTTAGGACCCCTTACAAAGTCATTAGTCTACTAAGAAGATTGGGTACTTGCATGATAAAGTAGGTAAAACTAAAAGATTTTTTATTCTCCTCTTATAATTTACTGGCCTACCACTAAAAAAAATACCTCGACTCTACCATGAGGCCAACTATGGAGTTTGAGCTTTGCCTAGAACATAGATATGTGCTTTGAATCATGTCTTTTAGTGTGATTAGACTTTTAAGAATATTCAATATTTTTTCCCTTTGATATCATTGCCTTTTGTTTAAATGATTTGGCTATTAACTTTCTTTTAAAGGCTTTTTAGTATTCCTCCTCCATATGGATTTGGAATCACCAATCATGAAAGAGATAATGATACACACAAATGAGTTGTAGACTAAGGCTAAAGGAAGCTAAGTGACACAAGAAAAAGACTGACTAAAAACTTAGGCTTGAAAATGAACTGAGCATGTGATCTCAAGTCTCAACTGTGTATATGCTTAGTATGTGGAAAAAGTAAGAAGGGAAAAAGGAGATCTAAAGAAGGACTGGTGAAAATAAATAATAATGAGAAAGATTGTGTGTGAAATGATAACATGGTGATAGCAGATGGTAACTATTAGTGATTTTTGGCACACATACCAAAATTTTGCTAGTTTAAAGAAAATGGACATAACTTAGGAAGAAAATGGAAAAGTATTCAGACTTTGGGTTTCTAAGAGCATAGTGCAAATTGGGTTTCCAGTGATACTTGACTTCTAAATTTTTTTGTAAGTAAAAGTAATTTGGGTTTATGAACCCGAATTACTCATGGACAGTGCAAATCAGATTCTCCAAGGTGAATGACTTCAAGTTTTCTCCTAAAGAAGGCTTTGATTTCTCTGATGAAGACAACTTCAATTTTTCATAGGAGCACTACTTAAAAAAACCTTATAAGTAATCAACAGTCAAAACCCTAAAGCAAGTAAGAAGGTTTAGAAAGCTCGATTTGGTTTGGATAGTGTATTTTGGGTTCTCCAAGGAGCACCACTTAATTACTTTATAAGTTGTGAGTAGTTAGAAACCTAAAATAAGTAATGAGACATCAAAATCTTAATTTGGTATTAGAAGTGCCTCTTGGGTTCTCAAAAATACAAGTCCTCTCCAAGCGTAAATCCAAACTATCAATCAGTCAAGCAAAAGTGGCACAATTACATACATCTCACTTTTAAACATGAAAAGTGGTAAACCAAGGATTGGATGGATCCAAGTGGAGCAACAAACATACAAGGACCAATTGGGATAGTCCAAGTTGTAATAAAGAAGTCACAAAAATTTAATGTAAACATCAAAACACTTAGACTTGGCAATGACATCTAGCTACCCAAAACATGGCTTCTCAAATATGCCAAAGGGAGACTTGAATGCGGGAATGGATTGAGGAGATTAGGATGATCTTGGGTGGTACATTTCATGGTCAAGGTAGTGGTGATAGTATTAGTCCCAATTTAATGACTTTGCCTCTCTACTTTCTGCCACACCTCTCTCACTCTCTCCCCATTCTCTATAAATATCATGTGACTTGACATTGTAAGGGTTCCCATTTTTTAGACATTTTTTTATCTTCCTAGAAGATGGGATGCTCTTAAAGATATCAAAACATATTCTTAGCTAGTTAGGCTCGACCCTAAAAAGCATTTGTAAGAACCACCTCTTATGCAATAAAGGATTTTTATTAACCTGTCTCTTACCTTAGATTCATGTCTGTTGAGTTGTGCACTGTGGCAGTGTGTGAAGGAGAGTCTTCCTCATCCATGGTCCTCCTTTGTGACCTTGTTTAGGGATTTTTTCAATGTTGTTTTTAGGTTTGGTTGAGTGTTCTTTCTACCATTGATGTGAGATTTCATTGAGTCTTAGAACTCCTCTTTGTTTGCATTCATCACTTCCCTAAACCTCATCCATGAAATATTTATGCAACTAGCTTGATCTTGAGGTTGTGTAATCTAGTATTGTCCTCTATAGAATTAGTGTGGGTTAAAGATTATGGGAGTTTCCCAATTTAAATTGGTACATCACCTGGTTAGCCTTCTTAAGATCCTTTTTCCCCCTTCTAACCCTTTTCCTCATGAATGTTTTATTTTATCAGTAGTTTAGGTGATCCATTGAGAGGAACTAGCCTCTTTAAAAATCCTAGAGGCTTAACCTCACCATAGGATACCCACATCCTAAGGTTATTCCCATGCTTATGGCTGGAAGTGGGAGAGCCTTAAAAACTCTCCCACAAGGGTGCAGTTCCATGCTATAATAGTTTTTGGCACACCTGGTGGGACTAAGGTCCAAAGCAGTGGAAGAATTTTTGGTGTTGTCTTTCTACTTATCAACCTTTGGAGGCATTCAACAAACATCAATAGTGACTTCAAGCATCTATCAGTTGGTTTAAGTAGTCTAAGTGCCTGATCATCATTATTTGCTTTTGAAAGCAAGTATTAGCACCATTAGTGACTCCAAATCAAATCTCCTAGTTATGAGCAAACACGGTTTGTCTCTTTGAAGTTTTAATCATCTGTTACTTGACTTATGAGGCTAACATGAATAGCTATGGTGAATATTCCTATTATTCACCTCTTTATCAGGAGCCCCAGTATGATCCTCATGATTCATATGATCTCAATCAGTCCTACCAATATTTTTATCAAGGCTATGATGAACCTTGGCAAGTTCCTCATGGTCTATATATGCAAGAATATTGTCCTAATCCCCTTATGAACAAGCTCATAAAAATATTGCACCTCATCAAACCTACTATGAGCCATCTATACAAATACTTAGGCAAGCTTTAGTGAACCTTGACAATGATGCACTAGAATTGTGCTCATAAAAGTGTTATGGCCAAAATTTTCCCCCTCAACAAATCCATTATGTGAGGGATTCATTGTAAAAAATCAAAGCAAAATGGGCACCTATTGAGAGAGAAAATTGGAGGAACCTCACTGGTGACATGATGGATATATGTGGTTATATTTAGAGCATTATAGACAAGCTAGAAGGACATGAGGAATAATAGGGCTATCCCTGCCAACCTTTTATGCCTATATATGCACCTCTATAACCTTCTTATGTGTCTCCCATTCCTCCTCAAGTGATCATTTCAAGTGATCCTTTCCTTCTTGGAAATCCATTTAAGGGGGCTATCAAAAAAATGAAGTGCCTATTATGGAACAGCCTACCGTTTGGATCCAAAACTTCATCCCTCTTTAAGAGCCTTCTTTTGTTCCTGATCACCTTAAGGAGGAGCTATTTCAAGATAATTTATCAAAGTAAATTAGAGAGTTGGAATTTAAGGCAAAGAGAAAAGGACAAAATAAATCTAAGGTAAGGTTATGAACCTCTACCATTACATCTTGGAGCCAAGTCATGTAGCTAGATAAATCTAAGGTCATTTAAACCCCATCCCTCCCTCCTCAAGAGCCTATATCTTTTCCATCTTAGAAATCCATTTAGATCAGTGGGATGAAGAAGGAGGTGGTGATTCATGAAGTCAGTCAAGAAGCCTTACAGCCTCCACTCCTTTCCCCTCAAAAGCCTAGACACTTTCCTTTATGGAGAGTCATTCATGAAGTGGAGAATAAGGAAGAAAAGGTGGTTGTTCCCTACACATTTCAATCCTATAAATTGGTTCAGCCAATTTAAAATAAGAGGGAAGAGGAGGTGAAGGTGATCCAATTAAAGCAACTTTAGGAACCAAATAAGGAACCTATGAGAGATGCATCCAAAGAGGATGAGGAAAAGAATATCATGAGTAGATATGAGGAATCAATAACCATAGGGTCCCCCCTTGGTAAGTAAAAGATAAATTCAACCTTCTTAAATGAAGGAGAACATATTGAAGATTCTTTTGCAATTGTGCATGAAGTGGACTGCACTATTGAGAATGCAAAGATGCCACTTTATGTGGAGAATGAGGGGGTCAAGGCTATCATTTCCTTGAATGAGCTACCACATGATAAAGAGGATGAGGAAATGAATTAAGTCACTAATCAAACTGATGAACTTATTAAGTAGCCAAAGGTTCCCAATCAGCTGAGAAGCTCATTTGAGGACTTATTTGAGATCTTGGGAGCTGGTTATGTTCTTCTCCAAGGCAACTATGGTTTGGTTGCAGCCAAGGAAAGCATCTTTGTCAAGTGGATCAAAGGGGATGGAGTGGGTAGTTTTCTTACTTTGCCACCTCAAGAGTGCATTACTGATATAGACTTGTTTCATATCTTTAGAATAGGCTATCAACTCCTTGATGAGCCTAAAAAACATGAGATAATAAATAAATCTATTCTTATTGAGGAGGTCATAGAAATCAAAGAGGTTCACCTAGTTGAACCACCATTGAAGGTTGTAGTTAAGGAGCCTTTCAAAGAGATTGAGACCCTTTGGATTCACAAAGCTAACCTTTTTAGAGCTACCTAGTTCTCATTAAACATGGTGACAGAGAAGTTAATAGTTATAATAAAGAAGAAGCAAGCGTCAAGGTCAAGGGTCAAGAAGTTGCATGCCTTGTTCAATCCTTTATCTCATAAGACAAGGAAAGTATCAAACTTTCCTTTTAATCTAGGAGGAAAGGATACATATAATTTTAGGATATATATATTAGATTAGTTTTTTGTTTGTTGTTTTTTGTTTTATTTTAGGCTAGTTTTTTTTTCATTTGGTGCCTTGGGAACTTTGTTTTGTGTTATTTTGTGCTATCCTCATTGCTTCAAGAGGGAGTTCCAACAAGGGTCAGCCTTATATCCAATTTCAGATAAACATAGTTATAGAAGTAGTGACTTCATGCCCAATAGACTAGCAAAGTAAAGTGGCTAGGTTCTTCAAGCATAATAGTTATGCACCCCTATGAGTCACCATAAATGTTGGCCATTTTTGGCCCACATACCAAATTTTGTTAATTTGAAGAAAATGGACATAACTCAAGAAGAAAATGGCAAAGTATTCATACTTCAGGTTTTTGATGGTATAGTACAAATCAGGTTTCTAGGGGTGCTTAACTTGTAAATGTTTTATAGTACAAACCCAAATTACTCATGGATAGTGCAGATTAGATTCTCCAAGGTGAATGAATTTAATTTTTTTATTAAATAAGGTTTTAGGTTCTCTGATGAAGACAACTTTAAGTTTTTAGAGGAGCACTACTTAAAAAAACCTTATAAGTAATCATTAGTCAAAACCCCAAAGCAAGTAAGAAGGCTTAGAAACCCTGATTTGGTCTGGGTAGTGTATTTCATGTTCTCCAAGGAGCACTACTTAATTACTTCATAAGTTGTGAGTAGTCAGAAACCCAAAATAAGTAATGAGACATCAAAAGCTTGATTTGGTCTTAAAAATGCCTCTCGAGTTCTCAAAAAGACAAGTCCTCTCCAAACATAAATCCAAAGGTCTAATCAGTCAAGGACAAGTAGCACAAGTACATACAACTCACTTTAATAACATACAAAGTGGTTAAACAAGGATTAAATGCATCTAGGTATAACAACACACATGTAAGGATTGATTGTGATAGTCTAAGTTGTAATAAAGAACTTGCCAAGTTTTAATGCAAAGATCAAAACACTCAGACTTGGTAGTGACATATAGTTACCCATGACATGGCTTCTCAAATATGCCAAAGGGAGACTTGAATGTGGGAATGGCTGAAGGAGATTGGGATGATCCTGGGTGGTACCTTTTATGGTCAAGGTAGTGGTGATATTAGTAGTATTAGTTCAATGAATTCCTCTCCTCTCTCTCTCTCTCTCTCTCTCTCTCTCTCTCTCTCTCTCTCTCTCTCTCTCTCTCTCTCTCTCTCTCTCTCTCTCTCTCTCTCTCTCTCTCTCTCCCTCTCCCTATTCTCTATAAATATCATGTGACTTGCCATTGTAAAGGTTCCTAATTTTTAGACATTTTTTATCTTCCTAGGAGACAGGTGCTCTTAGAGATATCACAAGATATGCTTAGCTGGTTAGGCTCGACCCTACCAAACAATTTTTAAGAACCACCTCTTATGTAATAAATGATTTTTATTTACCTGTCTCTTGCCTTGGATTCATGTTTGTTGCGTTGTGCACTATGTCAATGTGTGAAGGAGAGTCTTCCTTATCCATAGTCCTCCTTTCTAACCTTATTTAGGGAGTTTTTCAATGTTGTTTGTAGGTTTGTTTGAGTTTTATTTCTACTATTGATGTGAGCTTTTATTGAGTCTTAGAACTCCTCTCTATTTGCATTCATCACTTCCCTAAACCTCCTCCATGAAATATTTATGCAACCAGCTTGATCTTGAGATTGTGTAATCTAGTATTATCCTCTATAATATTAGTGTGGATTCAAGCTTATGGGAGTTTCCCAGTTTAAATTAGTGCATCGCTTGGTTAGCCTTCTTAAGATCCCTTTCCCCCCTTCTAACCTTTTTCCTTATGAAATTTTTATTTCAACAATAGTTTAGGTGATCCACTGAGATGAACTAGCCTCTTTAAAAATCCTAGAGGCTCAACCTCGCCATAGGAAACCCACATCCTGAGGTTGTTCCCATGCTTATGAATAGAAGTGGGAGAGCTTGAAAAACTCTCCCACAAGGGTACAATTTATTGATATAACAGTAACCAAAGGGAAGAGGGTAAATATAACCAAGTCACCATGACAACTATCTATGAAAAATAAAGATAAGAAAGCAAACAATCATGAAGATACAAGGGAAGATTTTTGAGAAAAACTCTAAAGGAAAAGAAAGCAATGATAAGGGGAAAATAGAAATGATAAGTAAAAGACAAGTATATGTGAAATGTAAAATGATAACATAAGCTAACTATAGTACAACAAGAAGGAAAAACATGATATAAGATAAGAAAGAATTTGACACAGTGTTAAATGATATAATCAAATAGAAATAATATTGTAACACATGTCCAATCCAAATATAAATGAGAAATCACCATGCATGTGTTCATAAATACTAATAAATCTATCTATACACATTATCTAATACATTAGATAAATCTCTATGAAGTTGTAATCAACTTGTTGATAAGATCTTATTAATCTTTAGTGAATACTAGGAAAATATTTATTTTTTGATTTCCTCAATTAAAAAAGTATAAATTATCAAAGGATCATGCTGAGGAGGAAAGTTAAGCAAATATTGTTTAGGAGAATGCATGGAAATAGGATCTACAAGAGAATAAGCAATCAAAGGTGGAGAAAGATCCATGAGTGAAGGAATCATAGGTGGAGAAGGATCCATAAGTGAGGGAAGGTCAATAGGTGAAGGAATCATAGGTGGAGGCACAAAAGGTAGTGAAGGGACCACAGAAGGTGATGGAACCACCAGAGGTGGAGTCATGGCAGAAGAAGGAGGAGCCTTCTTGTGAGAATGACCTATGGGAGGAATGGTAAAAGGTCCAAGTATGACTATAAGGTAATCCTGAAGATGTTGTTGAATAATGTGTCAATGATTGGTGTGATGCATGCCACATAGGTGCCATAGATAGTATACCTCACCATACTTGGGTAAATATTTAGGAAGTACCTTTGGGAGAGGTATGGCTTTGTCTGGTGATGGGGAAGAAGGATACAAGGTATCAAGGTATTGTCATAACTTGTGATAATGGGTGAAAGAGTGATTATCTATCCCATAGAATAAATAGATATGCTTGTGAGTGGTTTTAGGATAAATCATGTAAAGAGGTAAAATATGAGTGAAAGAAGTTAAAGAGGACTCATTAGCCCATTTGGTGGGCAAAGGAGCCATATTAGATAGCAAAATTAAACCATCATCAAAGGAGGGTGAAGATGAGGAAAGAATGTAACTAGACTCAATAGGAGGAGCACTAGGATGAGAAATAGGAAAAGGCTCAACAATAATATGAGAGGGAACAGGTTTAACTGTAGTGGAAAAGGGAACAAGATTAACTATAGCTAGCCCTACTGAAGAAGGGGAAAGATTTGAAGAAGATCTAAAGAGGATTACCCTAGGTATGGAAAAGTGATAAGGTATAGTCATAGCACAATCCAAGAGCATGGTTTTAAGTGGATCCTCAAAAATTAAAGGTATCGACATCATTATACCCTATAATAAAGAGGAAAAATGCAAGAATCAGGAACTATAAATGAAAGAGAATGACAAGATGCATGAAAAGACTTGAGTAAAGAAGAGTGGTAACAAAAAATATTAGCATCATGGGCTTCGACAAGGCCACCTAAAAGAGGATCATCTAAAGAATAGCCATCATCATAATCTAGAGTATGAAGATCAATAACATAGGTTGGGATGACCTTATCATCAGAGGAATCTTGGTGAATAGAGTGTCTAGTCTTAGTTAAGACTAGAGGAATGTCATCATAAGGAGGATTATGCGAGTGAGGTTAAAAGGAAGAATAAATTTGTAAGATGAGATGAGGTGAGAGATCAAAATTTTTGATCCTTAGATTAATCTCATCAGGTTCATCATCATCAGAGTCTAAAAGGTTGGGAGGAATGTTACCAATGATCTCAGGATGTCCATTGTAACCTCTAATTGAATTTATAAGAAAGTTGAGATGTTGTAATTGATAGAATGGAACACTAGGAAATGGATCGATAATAAGAATCTTGAAGACACCATGATCTTAGAATTACTCAAAATTATAAGGGTTAGTGTTTCCTTAAATCTTGTAAATGGCTCCATTGTGAGGAGATTTTATGCATTGGCAAGTAGAAGATGTGATAACTTGTATGCAATGAGTCCATGACCTGCCAAGTAAGATGTTATATAAAAGGGGAAAGTTGAATATCATCACCTTTACATGAATGATAATAGGTGGGATGGTAATGGGAAGCCATACACACCCTAATGGAAGTGTTTTCCTTTTATTGTATCTTTGGCATGTGTTACATGTAGAATTGAGATTACATTTGGAATATCAAAGGGTCTTAATGAAATTTAAAAAAAGTGACGTAGGTGCCAAAACCCTCATTGATCAAGGCTCACTTAACTTGGATATCACTAATTTAGATGCTAATAAATAATGGAAGATTATCTCCATGAAATAGAATCTCATCCAGAGTCATAGATGTGATAAGAAATTATAAAGAAAGATAAGTGTATATAGTTTCATCAACATTAATGGATATCTCTTCGCATTGTTGTAAGATACTATCCTTATATCTAGATAAAGTAGCCTCCCATCCTGCTAGAAGAGGGTGAGGGATATTCATCTTGAATAAGAGTTGCAGGATTTTTATGATGTGGAGATGTCCTCATGAGTTCAAGAAAGGGTATCTAAGATGGAAGATTAGTAAGTTTTGCAATGGGATCCCACTCATCATAACCCATAAGAATGTTATTATATATAGGTGTGTAATGATTAAAAATATCTTTAAAAGGTGGATCCAAAGATCATTGAAATTTATGTTGATAAGAATGAGAAGGTTGTAAATCATTTGGTACTGAAGAAGTATTTTGTTTAGATTTATCTTGAAGTTTGGAAAAAGTGTTAGTAGGATTGTTATTAATATTATAAGATGATGGGAGAAAAGTAGAAATAGTATGAGACGTGTCATCTAAAGTAGAATCATAAATTGGATCATCAAAATAAATAAGGTCTTCTTGCCCTGACTCATTTAAATTAGTTGGAGAAGAATCCTAAATAACATGATATGTGCTATGGGAAGGAGGGGTGTAGATAGGTTGTGAATCAATGAAAGCCACAACTCTTCAAATATTGGTCATGCTAACCACATTCTCTTTGATATTTAGTTCAACAAGAATTTATACATTATTGGTGGAAGAAGTGGGCTTGTCTTGACCTTTTTGGATTGGTTGATGATTAGGTAAGGGGTCTTTATAGATAGCAAAAAATGAGCATTTACTTGATTTAAGGATCAAGTTTTATCATGTGATTTATAGTCTTTGAAAGCAATCTCATAAGCTTGTTGATGCTTATAGATAATGGGATCATGATCAAAATTTGGACCAAGAAGAAAGTTCATGGCTAAGTTATGAAGCTATCTACAAGTCTCGTGAGAGTGACCCCAGCTGGCATGAAACCAACAAAACTTATTAGGATCATAACATGATTTCATAGGTCGAGTAGGTAAATCTCTCATAGAAGAGGCCTAGGTAAATGTTTAATAAATTTGATTGAGGATAAAGGCTTATGGACATTAATGTTTAGTGAGAAATGAGGATTAGTATATTGTTGAGAAGGAACTAGTTTTGAATAAGGAATATGAACGATAGCTTACACATTATGAATGATGTCATATGAATCAATAACACCATCATTGGTAATATTTTAGTTTTTATTCTTTACTAATAGGTGAGGGCCTATAGAAGGTTGGGGCAACTTGAATTGACACAAGAGGAATTCTTGTCTTTTGGCTTGATTGATAACTTCCTCCAAGGTACATGGTGAAAGGGTATGAACTCGATATTGTAATTTAGGAAATAAGGCATTTGTAAAGATATGAAAGAGATTATCATCTACCATGTTATGTTCACATTTATTTGACAAATTCTTCCATCTCTTAACAAAGGCTTGGGTAGTTTCATTTTTGTTTTGTTTGCAATTGATGAAATGGGCCAAAGTGTTCTTAGGAAGATCATTACTTTGAAATTCTTGAACTAAAGCATTTGCTAAGTCCTCCAAACTAGTGATAGATTGTGTTCTAAGTTGATTATACCAATCTAAAGCATCACCCATGAGGGTTTTGGCTAAGATTTTAGTAGCTTCAAAGGTATTTAACTTGACCCAATCCTTTCACATATTTCTAAATGTCTTAAGATGAAGAGTAGGATTGGTTGATCCATTGTAAGAAGTTATAGGTGTTATACCTCCAAGGTCAATGTTAGCAATTTGGGTGGTAAGAGGTTCATTTTGTAAATGTTTGATGATTTTTTTGACTAATGGAGGTTGAGGAATGAGATTACCTTGAGAATTTCAAATATGGAGAGGAGGAACACTTTGGTTATGTGTGCCCCAAGTCATTGGTTGAGGATTGGATTGAAGATTAAGAAGGTGGTTTTGCATTCACATCATTTGATTCATATTATGAGCTTGGAATGTGTTCATTTGATTGAGATTTTTCAATAATAGTTTATGAGTTTTATTAGAATTATTACAATAATTATTATTGGTGTTTGTGTTGGTGTTGGTGTTAGTGGCTTGGGTACCACTATTAGTGTTGATATGAGCTTGAGAAGAGATATGAAAATTTGAGGCACTAGTGGAAAAATTTACTTTTTAAGCAAAAGATGGACCAGTAAATGGTTGAGAGGAAGAAGCACTAGAAGCATTAATGCCTTGGGTATCAAATAATTAACTAGTGGATGGATTAAGGATAGTGGATATTATGAGAGACCCACTAGATGTAGAACCTACCATGTTAGTTGAGATACTAGGTATGGAGGTAGAAGAAGTTAAAGAAGAAAATGCCACTATGGTAGAAAATATTAGGATTGGTAAATTTCATGATGTTTATTGACTAAACTTTAGTGTTTTCAACAAATAGAAAGTTGATGATGAAAGGAAAAGAGACAAGATGAGAAATCAAAGAATCATAAAGTGACAAAAATAGTACTAGGTTGGCCTAGTCAACCTAGTGCAAAATAGAGACTAAAAAACTATATAGGGTCCACAATGTCTACCCAATTTAGTGAACAATGACTGGAAGAAAGAGGTAAAGATGGTGTAAAAAACACTAGGTTGACTAGGTTGACCTAGCATAGTGTATAGGGGATGAAAAAGATACAGGGTCGATAGGGTTGACCAAGTATAGCAGCTATGGAAGAAAAGAAAGATGATAACAAGATATGAATTAAAGCAAGATAATTACAAGTAATGTAAGAAAGTAGTAAGTACTGAAAGGGAAATAAATAGTCAATTGAATTGATGTTGGCCAATCCAACTGATGCACACAAATCAAAATATTCCACTTACACTAGCTAATGCAAGATTTTGAACATATAATTGATCAAAGAACAAGAAAATAACTTAAAAGTAAAGATAACTACTTAGTCAACCTATAATTTTGATTAAATTATACAAAATGATTTTAAGAGTGAAAGGGAGATTGGATATAAGCAAGGTACCAGATATAAATCTATTAACATTTTTAGGTAAGTTTAGGATGAAAGGGACTGTAGTGGTAATGATACAAGCTTGGTGTTGGAGCCTACCCCCTCACTTCATACACTTTAGTGATAAGGGTGTCACATGATTAGCTAGAATATACCATTAACCATACTTTATACTTGACCAGAGCATCAAATCCACTTCCCCCTTGGTTATGAGATCTAAGTAGGTAGACCTGGGTAGTCAAATGTTTAAATAATTATTGATGTTTATATGGTTTGGACATGTGTGCAAAATAATATAAATAGTGTTAAAATCCCCTAATTAGACTATATGAACTATTTTAAGTATGAAAGAAGATGAAAATGAAGATGTGATTAACATATATGGTTTATTTTAACTTTGAAACAAGGTATAGCTGAGAAACTATATGGACAAACATATAGAATAGGTTTTAACCTGTATTATGGAATTAAATTCAAAAAATGAACGAGGTTGATCAGGTCAACCTAGTTATTTTAGAAAACATAGAACATAGAACTAGTCCACAGGGTCAACCTAGTTGACTATGCAGAGGGAGTTTTGAAGACTATAAACTATGAAAGGAAAGTACATAAAAATAAAGATACAGAGGAATAAAAACTAACTTTAATGGTTTAGAGATGAAAAGGAGAAGATTGTTGAACTGAGAACCTTGGATAAAATTGGAAAAAGCCTACAAACTTGGTTGAGTTGGTCAAATAAGCTATATAGGAACCTACTAGAAAAGTGTTGAAAATGTCAGGTTGACGTAGTAGGTTGAAAAAGAAGTCTAGAAACCTAAAAAATTGCACTAGATCAAGCTAGTCGATCTACTTATCTGAACAAGACTCTAGAGTTTAAAAACCTATATTGGGTCGAGCTAGTTGAGCTAGTCGAGCTAGTTACCTATTATTGTAAACCTACACATAGAGATAAATAAACTAGGTCGACAGGGTTGATCCAACATAGTAAAGATATGATAAAAATAATGATGAATAAAAATTAAATAAGTGAAATAAATCTTGCAGGGGTCTGATTCACGTCAGGTTCACCAAAATGTATGCAATTAAAAATTCATCATGTCTATAAATCAATCATGGATTGGATGGGATAGAACATACCTATACTTGAGTGGGGGCATACAATTGTGAAATGGGAGCATGAATAATGTGAGGATCTACTAGACCTGATTAGGGGATCACTTGTCACAACACATCATGTGAGACAGGGTTCCAAATCCTATAGTATAACACAATCACACAACAACCCTAAAAGAGTCCTATGATTTAATATGTCACTAATCTAATAACAAAAAAAGTAAATCTAATTTAGTGCATACCAAATCTTGTGGCACAAAGTGCGGGTTAGAAACAAAACAAAATAAATAACTAAACTAAATAGTATAGAAGATATATACTCATGTCAATGTATACATAATTTCTAATACATAGAAGAGAAGAATACAAATACACTATCTATATACTCTTAAAAAGGAGGAATAAAGTTAGGAATACTTACCTTTTAAGATGAACCCACCGAGCCTCAATCTCCCCCTTGGCTAAGGTGTTTTGCAAGAGATTGTCATGGTATGTAAGGATAACTAAGATAAATCAACTCTAGGCTACATAACCTATCTAAGCATCCAAAATACTTATTCACAAGATGATATCAGAGCTACAAAGAAAGTATTGAACCCTAAAGCTTTATTCCCTAAGTAGAATGGCCAATAGGCAGATGGTAGATAACACTTCTTCACTTAATTCTTCACTCTTACAAATGGTGGTAAGCGACCTTGTATATATAGTAGTAACTTACTCTAAAAACATTTGGGAATGTTGGTTGTGCTAGGTCAACCCAATCGACCTAGCACATCTTTGGGTCTAACTCACTAGGTTTATGCTAGGTTAGCCAAGAGGCCAACAAACCAAAAGAGAGAAAAAGTCCCTAAACCAAGTTGACCTAGCATAACCAATAGGTTAAAAGCGTGTTAAGGCAAGAAATGAAGGGTAAAACATAGTAAATGATATAAATGGATAGAAATAAGAAAAATAAGCTTGGGTTTAATGGTTTTAGGAGGTTAGAGTGTGGATGGCAAGTGGTAAAAGGAATGGCAATTTTATAAAGCATTGATGGTCTACCCACCCCTTTCTCAGTGCACCCCTTAAGGCATGCACTCAATGAGACTCGAAAAGTTATTACAAGATATGAAATGTTAGTAATCAATAAAAGTTAAAAATATTTAATGTATATAATCTCCATACTTGAGAAGTTATGATAGGTTCAAATTTAGAAAAAAATGGTCTATCTCCTTCATCACTCTCATAAGAAAGGTCATACAAGTCAACTGATTTAATCTCAATAAAATCATGATACAAGGAGTTGATATGAACACATTCAAGAGAAGTTAATATCCTTCATTCACTTCTTTTTCATGGCAATAGTTTCTGGTTTGGTGTACCATACTCTATGAACAATCACTAAGATTGTTGATGACTCCAAACTACTTTCATATCCCCATGGCCTCTAGTTTTATTATATTATTTCACTTGTCTAATGTTTCCAAGTGTTGTACATGATCTTGTAGAGTATTTCATTCCTCTCCATTTTTTTATAACCCAATTTTCACATGTGATAATAAGAAGATAGGTAGGATCATCCTTGTGTTTGGAGTGAGCACCATCAATGGTCTATAGGATAGGGTTTTGTCAATTGCAATGTTGTGTCCTCCTAAGTGTGATTCCTATATACATATAATATTTTTAAACTTTTACCAATTACTGACACTTTGTATCTTAAAATAACCTATTGAGTCTCAATCTTTCTGAGTGCATGCCTAAAGAGGTACACTGGGAAAAGGGTGGATAGACCATCAGTGCTTTGTAAGATTTTTGTTCCTTTGCCACTTGAAATACACACACTTGTATCCTAAAACATTGATCCCTAATCTTATTTATTTCTTTCCTAACCATTCCTATCATTTCCCATGCTTTATCCCTCTTTTCCTTAATTTATTTCCCTTCTTTCTATTTAGCAAACTAGTCAGCCATAATGGCCAACCTAGTGTATTTTCAAGTTTCCTTTTTAGCAAACTAGGTCAACCTCATTGAACTAGTGTGTTTTGGGGACACTTTATCTCTTTTTTTTGTTTACCTTCTAGTCAACCTAGCACAGACCTAGTGAGTTATCCCAAAAAGGTGCTAGGTCAACCGAGTCGACCTAGTACAATTGACATGTTCAAAAGTTTTTTGGCAAGTTACTACCATATATACAAGGTCATTCCTTACCATTTCATAAGAGAGTTAAATTAAGTGAATAAGTGTGAATGAACATCTACTTATTGACCATTATACTTGAGTAATAAATCTTTAGGGTTCAATACTTTCTTTGGAGCTCCAATCTTCTCATGAAGGTAGTTTCTTTGGCGCTCTGATCTTGTTTTGTGGAGAAGTCTTTTGGATGATTAGGTAGGTTGCATAGCCTAGATCTGATTTATCTTAGTTATTATTTAAAACCACAAAAATATCTTGTGAATCACCTTGGCCAAGAGAGAGATTGGAGATCAGTAGGTTTGTCTTCAAAGGTAAGTATTCCTAGCTTTATTTCTCCTTTGTAAGAGTCAATAGATAATGCAATATGTATTATTTTCTTCCATGTATTAGGATTTTTTATACATTTAAATGAGTATATGTCTCATATACATGTTTAATTTATTTGTTTATTTGTTTTGTTCTAACCCCCACTTTGTGCCACAAGCTTTGGTGTGCACTAGATTAGTTTAATTTTCTTATTATTAGAATAGTTTAATTTATTGTTTATTAGCATAAGTGAAATATCAAATCATAAGACTCTTTTAGGGTTTTTGTACGATTGTGTTATATTGTAGGCTTTGGAACCCTTCCTAGCATGATATGTTATGACAAGTGATACAAGTGATCCCCTAATCAGGTCTAGTGGATCCCCATATTAGTCATGCTCCCACTTAAAAGGTATATACCCAATCAAAAGTGTAGGTGTGCTTTATCTTATTCAATCCAAGATTAATTCATGTACATCATGAAATTATAATTGCATACATTCTAGTGAACTTGATGTGATTCCCATTACTAGTTGGATTATCTTCATGTTTCATATTTGTTTCATTTTTTATTTTAGCATTAGCTTCACTTTGGATTCACCTTCATTATATTTTGGTGAACCGGATGTGAAACTAACCCTTGAAATATTTCTTTCACTTATTTCATTCTTTTTATCATCATTTTATCATATATTTTGACACACTAGTTCAATTTTATCGACCCAATTATTTTTCTCTATACACAGAAATAGGCAACTAGATCAATTAGCTCAACCCAGTACAAGGATTCAACACTTTTTAGACTTCATGTCTAACCTAATAGGTTGACTAGGTCAACTTAGTGCATTTTCAACACTTTTCAATAGGTTTCTATATTACTTGGTCGACCAGCTTGACTCAATTTTGTAGATTGGATCAGTTTTCTCCAAGGTTCTTAATCAATAATATCCTTTATTTCCATCTTTAAACCATCAAGGTCAATCTTTTATTCTTTGTCTCTTTATATTCTATACCTTCCTTTCAATTTTTTAATCCTCAAAACTACCCTTGCACAACCAACTGGATCAACCTGGTCAAACCTGTTTGGTGTTCTATGTGTTTTTTTAAACAATTAGGTCAACCTGGTTGACCTAGTAGGTTTTATAGACCCTATCTTTAGTAGTACTATCTCGACCTTATCGACCTAGTTCTGTATGTTGAGCATATAGTGTTTTCACTATACCTTATTTCAAAGTTGGAATTCATCTTGTATGTTAATCACATCTTTTCTTTCAATTGTTTACAAGCTCAAAATAGTTCACATAGTCTAATTAAGAGTTTTTTAATTAACTACTTAGCTACACTATTTTTATTCTTTTGCACACATGGACAAATCACATAACATCAACAAACATTTTAACATTTGACTACCCAGGCCAATCTGCTTGGATTTCATCACCAAAGGGGAAGTTGACTTGATGCTCTAGTCAAGTATAAAGTGTGGTTAATGGTATATTATAGCTAAGCACATGACACCTTTATTAATGCAGTGTGTGAATTAAGAGGGTAGGCCCCAATACCAAGCTTGTATCATTTCCACTACAGTCCCTTCATCCTAAACTCACCTAAAACCATCCATAGATTGTTGTCAAATACCTTGATTACAGCCAACTCCCTATCATTTAAAGTTATTCTCAATAATCCAATTAAAATTTTATGTTGACCAATTAGCTAACTTTACTTTCCAAGTTGTCTAATTTCTCTTTACTCAATTGTGTGTGCAAGAACTTGCATTATCCAATGTTGGTGCAAAGTGTTTCTTTGTGTGAATCAATTAGATTGACCAATGTCAATTCAATTGATTTTCTATTTAGTTTTAGCATTTACTTTCTTAGATCAATTGCAAACTATCTTGTTTCATTTCACAAACTTATTATCAGATCTTTCTTTTACTTCCTGTTCACTACACTAGATTGACCCTATCAACCTAACATATTTTTTAGCCCCTGTGCACTATACTAGGTTGACCTAGTTGACCTAACACTATCTACAGTATTTCCCCCCTTTATGTTAGTCTTTGTTCTCTATACTGGGTCAATCTTGTGGATCCTTTACAGTTTCACAATCCCTATTTTTGCACGAGGTTGACCAATTCAACCTAGTTTTGTTTTAATCACTTTTTGATTCTTTTCTTTCTCATCTTTCTTCTTCTTCTTTCATCATGGACTATCTATTTAGTGACAACACTAAATTTTAGTCAATAAACATGATGAAATTTACGAATCCTAATAGTTCCCATAGACAAAGTAGGGTTCCTTCTATAAATATTAGTAATGTTCATATTACAACCCATACAATAAACTATGGGAATCCTCATAATACCTCTTTGTAACATAACCCTCCTCTTCTACTAGAGGATTAACTTGAGTTAGAGTATACTCCCAAAATACTCTTCTTTATTTTGAAATTCCCTCAACATAGAGGGAAGGATCCTTCTATCATTTAAAACCTAATGATTAATGGTCAAGTTGAAGAGCCTCATTCACCTACTCCTACTTTTTCAACTAGATTTGGGGGCACCACTTTCTTTGCTTCTCAACCTCTTCCTTCAATCCTGACTCCTTCTTATGCCATGATATCTTCTTATTTAACTTCTTCTACCTCTATGCCTAGTATCTCAATGAACATGGTAGGTTCTACATCTAGTGGGCCTCTCATAAGACCCACTATTCTTAATCCATCCACTAGTTCATTATTTTCTACCCAAGGCACTCGTGTTTCTTTTTCTCAACCATTTACTAGTCCATATTTTGCTTCACAAGAAAATTTTTCCACTAGTGCCTCAAATTCTCATAGCTCTTCTCAAGCTCATATCAACACTAATAGTGGTACCCAAGCCACTAATACCAACACAAACACCAATACTACTTCTAATAACACTAATCAATCTCATCAATTATTATTGAAAAATATCAATCATGTGAACACATTAGAAGCTCATAATACGAATAAAATGATGAGAATGCAAAATCACCTTCTTAATCTTCAATCTCACCTATAACTAATGGCTTGGGGCATACATAACTAAAGTGTTATTCCTCCCCCTCTTTGAGATTCTCAAGGCAATCTCATTCCTCAACCTCCTTTAGTCAATAAAACCATCAAGCATTTAAAAAATGAACATCTTACTACTCAAATTACTAACATTGATATAGGAGGTATAACACCTACAATCTCTTATAATGGATCAACTGATCCTACCCTTTATCTTAAAACATTGAAAATATTTATAAATATTGGGTCAAATTAAACACCTTTTCCACTACCAAATTTTTAGCTAAAACCCTCATGGGTGATGCCTTGGATTGGTACAATCAACCTAGAACACACTCTATCACTAGTTTGGAGGACTTAGTAAATGCTTTATTTCAAGAATTTCAAACTAATAATATTCCTAAAAACACTTTGGCCCATTTCATCAATTGTAAACAAAACAAAAACAAAACTGTCTAGGCCTTTGTTAAGCAATGGAAGACTTTGTTAAATAAATGTGAACATAACATGGTAGATGATAATCTCTTTCATCTCTTTACCAATGCCTTATTTCCTAAACTACAATATCGAGTACATACGCTCTCTCTCCACATACCTTGGAGGAGGCCATTGACCAAGACAAATGACAAAATTACCTAATGCATCAATTTGAGCCACCCAACCTTTTGTAGGTCCTCATCTATTACTTAAAAACAAAAACTACAATATTACCAATGATGGTGTTATCGATTCATATGATACCATTCATAATGTTCAAGTTGTCATTCCTACCCCTTCTTTGGAACCAACTCCTCCTTCTCAACAATATATGAATCCTCATTTCTCTTCACCAAATAACATTAATTTTCATAAACCTCTTTCCTTAGATGAATTACTTAAATGCCTACCTAGGGTTCTTCCTTAAGAGATTGACCCTACTCATCCTATGAAAGCCTGGTATGATCCTAGAAAGGTTTTTTGGTTTCATGCTAGTTGAGGTCACTCTCATGAGACTTGTTGACAACTTCATAATTTAGCTATGGACTTTATTCTTAGACATAATTTTGATTATGATTCTATCATTCGCAAGCATCAACAATCTTATGAGGTTGCTTTCAAAGAATACAAAACTCATGATAAAGCTCAAGCCTTAAATCAAGAAAATGCTCATTTAGCCATCTATAAATACCCATACCCCTTGCCTAATCATCAACCTATTAAAGAAAACTAAGATAAGCCCACCCCTTCCACCAATAATGTAGAAAGTCTTGTTGAACCAATTACTAAAGAGAATGTGGTTAACATGACTAATATGTGAAGGGTGGTGGATTTCATCAATTATCAACCTATCTACACCCCACCTCCTTCTAATACATATCATGTTATCCAAAATTCTTCTCCAACTCATTTGAATGAGTTGGGGCAAGAAGATCTTATAACCTTTGATGATGGTCTAATTTATGATTCTCCCTTGGATAATACATCCCATTCCATTTATACCATTCTTCCATCATCTTCTAATACCAATGATGATAAATCTTCTAATGATAATTAACCTTCTTTAACACTTCTACTTTTCAAGATCAATCTGAACCTATTACTTCACCACCTTAATATGATTTACAACCTTACTCTAAACCTTCTCATTCTTATCAACACAAATTTAAATTCTCTTTGGCTCCTCCTTCCGAATATCTCCTTAACCATTATGCACTTATATCTAACAATCTTCTCATGGGTTATGATGAGTGGTATCCCATTGCAAAGCTCACTAATCTCCCATCTCAAATTATATTTCTTAAGATTATGAGAGACTCTCCCAATCATTGGAACCATCTTATGTAACCATTATTTGAGATGAATTTCCCTCATCCTCATTTAGCAGGATGGGAGGCATCCTTATCTGGTTCTAAGGATAATATCTTGCAACAATGTTAAGAAATGTTTATCAATGTTTATGAAACTATTGATACTTCTCTTTCTTTGAAATTTCCTATCGCATATATGATTCTCGATGAGATTATGCTTTGTGTAAATGATCCTCCCTTGTTTATTAGCATCCAAATAGGCAATATTCAAGTTAAATGAGCATTTATTGATGAGGGTTCTTGTACTTATGTTGCTTCTCTTGATTTCATTAAGACCCTTGGATATTTAGAATTCAATCTTAAGTCTACATGTAGTACCTATCAAGGATATAATAGAAGGTAAATGCCTCCTCTTGGGTGTGTCTGGCTTCCCATTACTATCCCACCTAACATCATTCATGTAAAGGTGATGATCTTTAACTTTCCCCTTTCTTATAACATCTTGGTTGGTAGGCCATGAACTCATCATATGTGACCTATCACTTCTTCCACTTGACAATGTGTTAAATTACCTCATAATGGAGCCATTTATATGATTCAAAGAGATATTAACCCTTGGAATTTTGAATAATTCCAAGATCATGGTGTTTTCAATATTCCTAATTTTGAAACTTTGCCTAGCATTCCATTTCGTGAGTCACGATGTTTAAATTTTTCTATCAACTCAACCAGAGGTTAAAATGGGCATCTCATCTCATTGGTAACATTCCTCCAAACCTTTTAGACTCTCATGATGATGATCTTGATGAGATTAACTTAAAAATCAAAACTTTTGATCTCATGCCTCATCTCATCTTGCAACTTCTTACTTCTTTATATCCTCGTACTCATAAACCTCCTTGCTATGACATTCCTATAGTATTATCCAAGAGTCAACATTATATTCACCATGCTTCTTATGATGATAAAGTTATTCTAGCTTGTGTCATTGATCTTCATATGCCAGATTACAATGATGGCTATTCTTTAGATTTTATTTTATTAGGCGGTCTTGTATAGGCTTGTGATGCTAAGATTGTGTGTTATAATTATTCTTTACTTGAGTCTTTTCATGCATCTGCCCATGTTTCAAAATTTATAGTTCTTGATTCTTGAATTTTTCCTCTTTATCATATAGTAGAGATGGTACCAACACCTCTAGTTTCTAAGGAGCCCCATAGGACTATGCTCATGGATTGTGTTATGAATGAACCTTACCATTTTAATAGCTTCCCTGACTCCTTTCATTGGTTTACCCCTAAGTTTAATGATGCCCTCTTTAGACCTTCTATTGATCCTACCCCTCCCATAATGGAACCTATGTCAAAACTAATTATTATTTCTACTTCCACTATTGTTGAGCCTAGTTTCACTCCTTCCTCATCATCACCCTCTTTTGGTGATGATTTTCTTCCTTTACATAATATGGATCCTCTACCAACTAAATGGGTCAATGATTCATCTCTTTCTTCTTTTAGGCCTATTACACCTTCTCCCATGAGTGTTTCTCCGTAAAATACTCACAAGCATATTTATTGCTTCCATGGGACATATAATCACTCTTCTACCCATTATCATAAGTTAAAAAAATATATTGATAACTTTCATCCTTCTTCCCCATCAATAGACATTACCTTACCTCCTCCAAATATCCTTCTTGAATATATACCTAAGTATGGTGAGAGTTATTGTCTATGGCACCAATGTGGTACACATCACACTTATCATTGTCATATCCTTTAGTAACATCTTAAGGACCATATTATAGCTATTCCTAGACCTTATACCATTCCTCCCATAGGCCATTCTCACAAGAAAAGCCCTCCTTCTTCTCCCATAGCTACACCTCCTATGGTCCCTTCACCACATTCTGTCCCTCCACCTATGGTTCCTTCTCCACTCGTGGACCCTTCTTCACCCATGAATCCTTCTCCACTGGTGATTATTGCATCTCCCATAGATCCCTTTCCCATGTATTCTTTTGACCATCCTTTTCCCAATTTCCCTCCTCAGTTGGATCCAATGATTATTCTTGCTTTTTTATTTGAGGAAATTAAAAAAGAATTATTTGCCTAATATTCAAAAAATATTGATGAGACATTAGCAGTAGTTCATATTCATTTTCATAGATATTTATCTAATGTCTTAGATAATGTGTGTAGACATATTTACCAATATTTATTATCACATTCATGGTGATTTATCATTATATTTTGATTGGATGTGTGCTCCAATATTATTTATATTTTTTATTATATCATTTGACACTATGCCAAATTATTTCTTATCTTATATCATGTTTCTCCTTTTTGTTGTACTATAGTTAGCTTATGTTTTTGTTTTACATTTCACACATACTTGTCTTTTCCTTATCATTGATATTTTTCCCTTATCATTGTTTTTTTTTCCTTTAGAGTTTTTTTCAAAACTCTTCCCTTGTATCTTCATGATTGTTTGCTTTTTTATATTTATTTTTCATAAATAGTTGTCATGGTGACTTAGTATATATACCCTCTTCCCTTTGATTACTATCTCTTATTACCATGTGATCAGTTTGTAAACAATATTTTTCATTACTATTTCCTTTCACCGGTCCTCCTTTGGATCTCCTCTTTCCCTTCTTCCCTTTTTTGCAAACTAAGCATATGCACAGTTGAGACTTGAGATCACATACTTGTTCATTATCAAGCCTAAGTGTCCTAGCTAGTCTTTTGTCTTGGTTTACTTAGCTTCTTTTAGCCTTAGCCTACAACTCATTCATGTGTATCACTATCTCTCTCATGATTGGTCATTCCAAATCCATATGGAGGAGAAATCTTAAAAAATCATTCAAAAGAAAGTTAAAAGCCAAATCATTTAAACAAAAGGAAATAGTATCAAAAGGCATAAATATCTTAAAGGTCAAATCACCCTTAAAAATATGATTCAAAACACATCTCCTTCTTCTAGTTGAATCTCAAACTCCATAGTTGGCATCATGATAGAGAGACGGTCCTTTGGGGTGTAGCAGGCTAGTAGATTAGAAGAGGAGAATTTTTTTTAAAAAAATTTGGTGCTCCCTACTTTCTCATACAAGTACCCAATCTTCGTAGTAGACTGATAGCTTTGTAAGGGGTCCTGAAGAATAGGGAACACGTCGTGGGGAGGTATGTCCATTTTAATTTTCTTTGTACCAATCTACCTTCATGAGTTGATCTTAGTAGCACACTTATTTACCTACAAAGCTTTGTGTCTATAAGGAATAGGTGTCCTTAGTACATAGATGACCACTAGTCACTTAGTGTCTTCTCATGTCCTTAGTATGCCTCTTCCCTCCTAAGGTATTCTCATAAGACACCTAAGTATTTCTTCTTACACTCCCTTTTTCATTCCTTTTCATGCATATTTCCTCTTGGGAAATATTTTCTTACATACTAATTACTCCCCATGGGATTTCATTTGTGAGTTTATTTTTAAGACCATGGATAGGACCCAACATCCCTCATAAATTACCACCTTTTCCATCCTATTACCCACATCCTTGATTTACCATTCCATATCCTTCTTCTTACCAATCTTGATTTGGTACCCCTTGGGTTTTTCTTTTGTGAGTTGCAGCATAAGACCATGGATAGTTACTGACCCTCCTCACAAAATTTTTCAATAAACAAGTCACCATCAAAATTACATATGTCAAATAAGAGATAAGATTCAATTGATTATGAGGTTCCACGCCGTTGACATACTTCCCATCTTGATATTTAGTATGTTTTATCTTTACTTCATTTTTATTTCACCTTTTATTTTATTATTTTTTGAGTGCATGTAAGATAACAACCTTTTCTTGAATTTCTCATACTTACCAACTTGAATTAGTATGATAAATTTAAGACCAAGTTTTTGCAAATTTTGTTTTTCTTTTGTACTTCCCAGCATGAAAAAGTATAATTGATTGACTGAATTTTGATTTATTTTTTATTACCATTTGTGCCCTTTTACATACCTTCCATTTTATTACATTGCTTTTCATACCTACCAAACTGATATTTAGTATGATTTTACTTGTTTTAATTTGGTGAAAAATATTTTACATTGGTTTAAAAACAAATCCCCTTTTACCATCTTGTTTTCCATTTTCTTAGATTTTTATACTTAGTCATTTTTATTTATTACATATTTCCCAACTTGAACTAGTGCATAGTGCATTTTTAATTGATTATATTCTTCTAAGCCCTTTTTCACTTGTTTCTTTTTAACCATGCATGTGTTTTTCATAATTCTAGAAAAGAAACCACATCACATATATTTCCTATAGCATATACAACAAAACTAAATACATTTGGTAGAAAAAAAAATATCTAAAGCATCCACATACACAACCAACATTTTGACAAGAATAAACATCATAAAGATACCATACACAACCAAAACCAATAAACCAAAATGATACATTATATATACCATGAGTTTGATACAACATATTTAATCATATGCAATGCTGCAACAATAGGGTTGAGCTCCATCTTATCTATCTTGTGGCTTAACCATGCTACCTATTGAGGCCTCAGTCTGTATCCTTTGAATGGTACATTATAATGAGGTATTCTAAGATCTCAATCCCTTTAACTATCCCTAAGACATGCTATCTACACCTATAAATGTACAAAATCAGTCTACGTCACTACATATGCCTATGTCAGATGGGTCTATATTATTGTATATGCCTACATCATATGTGTCACTATGTCTCGATGTGTAGCTCTCTCATTAACTAGGGCCTACTAAGCCTACCTCTCCCATACACCCATCTATGTTGATGGTTACACCCTCTCTCTCTACATCCATATTTGCCTCATGGCCTCTCTTGCTAGTCTGAACCAACTTGCCTGAGCTAGGGCAGATGGTATACTCAGTGCCTCCAATGTCATGGGGTTGTATGACTATAGAGTCTCATCTAGGATGTCATGGAGTGTTCTCCTAACTAAGGACCCCCATTTATCCTCCTAATCCTTAGGTATGCCTACAAAATCATACCAAATAGATATTAGATCAATGCCATATCTCACACTATCTATCTATCTACCTATTTCCAAACTTAAGAAATAAATCAATCATATTTTTTCTTACCTAGTGTCTTGGCTCATATGGTCTCGCCATCCACATGATCACCTAGCATAGTCTCCCCATCTATGTGGCCTCCTAAAACCTCCTTTATAGGTTACCTCCTTAGCTTAAACCTAGCTATCATGGCTTGTGTCCATCTCAGCCTCTATCTGAGTGGTTTCTCTATCCTCTCCTCTAGCTCCTCTACTGACTCACCAAGGATGACAATGGTCTTTGCTCTCTCCTCCTACCTCCACCAATGCTATATCCTCAATGGTTGTAGATCATCTCTTTATGGAGTTGGTGGTGGTATATTTGGTATCTCTACCTCTACCTCCTCCTGATCTACCCATCATCATGCTCAACCAATCCATGGTCACTCCTAGTATGGCCTCAATATTAGTCTCACTATCAATGGTTTGAGTCCTCTCTTCCCTTATGGCTCTCTCACATGCCAAATATTCTACTAGGGCATGAGTATCAGTGTCACTAGATGAAGTAGAACCATCTACCTTGGTACCCATGTCATAAGATGTGGCTCTCACCACCATGTGTAGTGTTTTATTACCTCTTTCCTCTCTAGTGTTGGTCCAACTAGTTTCCAGCTCTCCCAAGTAGTCATTAACTAATCATATGGTTATCATACTATGTCAGTAAATCTCACCATCGATAACACTAGAATGTGGGGCATGTCCTACACTACCCAATCTTCCCTTCATCTCCTCACCTAAGGTGACCTATCATTGACCACATGGGACAACCAAACCAATTAATACATAGAAAATCTCTCATATATCCATGTTGTCAGTAGTATGATTGGTCCCATGGTCTTATGTCCTTTGACTTGCATCTTGAACAAATCATGAACAAGTTAGAATTAGATGACATAGCCCATATCATATAACACTCAGTCCTCCAGCATCATCCTACTCAAGGCTACCATGTATAGTGGTACCTTACCATCTGACTTATGATAGAGTACTCACTATGTCACAAGGCCTATCATCACTTTTCAAAGTTTCAAAATTTTTGATACATACACATCATCCATACTCACTCTCCACCCCAAAAATATTGTCTCTGAGCTTATATCCCACATGGCTAAGGCTCTCCTCTCCTCTAAGTTATTTGGTATACCTACGGTAACTATTGCTCCTACTATAGGCAATCTAAGGATGGTATGGACATCCTCTAGTGTGATAGCCACCTCTATCACATCCCCATCCACATCCCATCTGAAGGCTTTAGTCAACCATTCCCAACAACCAAGGAACATGACCAACACATCCACATTAAGGGAGATCCTACACATATTTGATATACCTCCTAGACCTATGGATACCAATCTAACTCGATTTCCATCTATCAATCTCTCCAACAAATCTAGCAACCAAGACATGTCTACCAACCTCCAAAACCATGGATATCTCTATAATCAAGAAACAACAAAGGATGTATTAGTTCCTCCATGTCATGTATAATCATAATACATTCTGTATACATTCTATTTTTAATAAAAAACAATTATAATTTATCCATTTTTAATCCATTTTATCCTATTTTGGTCCCTCTTACCCTTATTTGGTCATTTTGTGTCATTCTCACCTTATTTTGTCTTTGAAAATTCTTTTCCATGTTTATTCTGGTTCACTAGTCAACCTAGTATGACTGCAATTTCCCTATTTTTGTTTTATTTTTCCTCTTATCTTCTTCTCCCTGGTGTTAAGTTTCTATTCTGACCCTTATAGAGCAATTGGACACTTTTCCACTAGGTTTTAGCTTGCAGATTACACTAGATCAACTTATACCTACTAGATTGACCATATGGATTTTACCCTATTTTCAACCTACTAGGTCAACTTGGTTGACCTAGTAGGTTCAGTGTGTGGACCCAGTACATTTTCCTCAAAATGTGCATTTTTCTCACTTTCTTCCTAAACCCTTTAAACCCATTTTTTGTCTTCCTATTTTATACCCTTAAAATCTAATTTTGTTCATTTTTAACATATATAAATGCTTAAAAACACATTTTATCAAAAATTCACTTAATTCAATATAAATTTCAAAAAATTGGTTTGAGATTCATAGTTACATACCTATAGTGCACCTATTGTCACTCTTAGATCTCTCTCTCACCTAGTATGTCATTCCATCACCATATTATATCATTTTGGTCTCTAGATCTCTATTTCCTCTCTTTCACAATTCAAAATGACAAATTGACTTATCTTTTTCCTCTTTAAAACTACTTTTCAACAATTCTAATTCTTTAATTACTTTCCTTTAGATTCTTTATTTTGCTCATATCTCCATTTTTGCTCATCCATTTTGCAAACCATAAAATTTTTTGGATTCATAGTGATGTAGAGATCATTTTCCACTATCATATGCTTATCTTCTAATTTTATTGATTTTTGGCAATTTTTTGCACTAACTTCTACAAGTTCACCTAGTGTGTTTTACATTAGACACATTTACTTTCTTATAGTCTTCTTATTTATTTACAATATTAGGGTAAGTTAAAGGTATGTGTTTTTCAATTTAGTCCTTTCATTTATCTTATTTTTTTCTTAATTCACCATACTTAACATTTGCATTATGTGTTATCATGTTCTATTTTTGAAGCACCATCCCATGTTGCACTTATGTGACCCATGATGAGATTCATATGGGGCATATGTATACACATAATATTTTCAAACATTTATTAGTTATTAACATTTTTTATCTTATAATAAATTGTTGAGTCTCAATCTCTCTGAGTACATGCCTTAACGGGTGCACCGACAAAGGGGTGGGTAGACCATCAGTGCTTTGTAAGATTTTTAATCCTTTTGCCAGTTGCCATCCACACACTTGTCTCTTAAAACCTTGAACCTAAGATTATTTCTCTCTTTCCTAACCATTCCTATCATTTTCCATGTTTTATCCCTCTTTTCCTTATTTTATCTCCCTTCTTCTTATTCAGCAAACTAGGTCAGCCATCATGGTCAACCTAGTATATTTTCAAGTTTAATTTTCAATAGACTAGGTTGACTTGGTTAACCTAGTGTGTTTTGGGGACTCTTTATCTCTTTTGGTTTGTTAACCTTATACCTAACCTATCATAGACCTAGTGAGTTGGACTAAAAATGTAAAAGGTCAACCTGGTTGACCTAGTATAGTCAACATGTCTGAAAGTTTTTAGGTAAGTTACTACTATATATAGAAGGTCACTCCTTACCATTTCATAAGATAGAGTTAAATTAAGTGAATAAGTGAGAATTAACATCTATTTATTGACCATTCTACTTGAGGAATAAAGCTTTAGGGTTCAAACTTTATTTAGAGCTCTGATCTTGTCTTGTGGAGAAGTCTTTTGGATGCTTAGGTAGGTTGTATAGCCTAGAGCTAATTTATCTTAGTTATCCTTACAAACCATAACAATCTCTTGTGAAGCACCTTGACCAAAGGAGATATTGAGGTTTTGTAGGTTCATCTTAAAAGGTAATTATTCCTAACTTTATTTATCCTTTATAAGAGTAGACAGATAATGTAGTATGTATTCTTCTCTTCCATGTATTAAGATTTCGTATACATTGACATGATTATATGTCTCCTATAAATTTTTAGTTTAGTTTTTTATTTGTTTTGTTCTAACCCCCACTTTGTACCACAAGCTTTGGTGCACACTAAACTAGTTTACTTTTCTTATTATTAGAATAATTTACTTTCTTTTTTATTAGCATAAGTGAAATATCAAATCATAGGACTCTTTTAGGGTTATTATGTGATTATGTTAGAATTTAGGCTTTAAAACCCTTCCTAGCATGATATGTTGTGATAAGTGATACAAGTGATCCCCTAATCAGGTCTAGTGGATCCCCATATGGGTCATGTTCCTACTTAACAAGTATATACCCAATCGAAAGTGTAGGTGTGCTCTATCTTATCCAATCCAGGATTAATTCATGTACATCATGCAATTTTGATTGCATACAATGCCAAGTCAATTTTAATATGTTGTTTTCACTTCCTTCATAGCATGAATGGTCCATATTTCCCATTGAAGGACCTAGAAGTTGATAGAGATGAGTTATAATGCATTAAGTGAAGATTGGTCAGAGTTCCAATATGCATAGTCACCTACATCCACATGTAGGCATGTACAAACAATTTTAAGGCTAATTAATACCCAAGAAATAGGTTATGCACATTTCCATGAATTGAATAGAGATTATCAAGTCATATATGTCTCATAGTGTAAACCGTGTGATCATTGTAAAACCTGTAGTCAACCAAAGTTGGAAAAGTTGCTATGTGGGATCAATTACCTTAGTTTCTTTGAAAGAGGTTTTGCTCTCACTAAGTAATCTATGGTGATGAAGATTTATGGAATATGAGATAGCCTAAACTTATCTCTATTATATATTATACATAGTAGTAACATATCAACATGATAGGAGCTGTATTTGGTCAATAGAAGATAATGTAAAGGAGATCCCAATTCAAGCAATTTTTCATTGAATACATTTAGTAGACTACAATCCCTTTTTAGTTTACATGAACTTATAACTTGTAGTGACCTTTGGTTTATTGAGGATAATGGTGTGAGAACATGATATCAAATCATGGGTTAGGTTCACACATGTATGGAATGTCCTAATAGACCCATTGGATTTAATGGTGTAATGAGAGTTAGGCATATGATCACCACAAGAACATCATGACTGTGCATTAAGTCAAATGAGCTTAGAATAATAGTGATAATGAAGAATAAAGAATGATGCATTATTCCAAGGCATAGGATGAAGTACATTCATTTTTGAGATATCTATAATGGGTTTAGAGGATCCAAATGTGTGAATACAAAGCTTAGGTGTGAATAGTCACCTACAGGGACTCTTGAAAACACCTACAGTCTAGTTCATACATAGATTGGCCTAAATCCATAAGAGAAGGTAGAGTTGGCTAAGGATCAGACACATGAAATGAATGAAGTTTTATAATAAATTTTAGAAGGGTAATGGAAATTTTCATGTGTCTCTCATATATATCAACATTTACATGATTCATTTGAATTATTCCAAGTTACCACCTACATGTGACACAATACATAGTCATAAACTAGTCTAGGCATATGAAAAATGAAAGTTGGATTGGTATGCAGTGGTGTAAGATAAAGATGAATATAATAAAAAATAATCATAATGATATATCACATTTCATATGACTCTTAGGGATAGGATAAATAGATCAAGGACTAGGTCTCTAACCTTAGCCTATAGTCAACCAAATCCTTCATAGTACATAGACCTAGTGAGCCATTTTTGAGAAACTTGAATTTTTGATGGATTTTTAAGCATGATAAAGTTATGAAACTATGTTTATATCATAAATATGACTTAGTACATCTCTTCATATTTCCAATTTGACCAGGTGAATAGGGGAGATGTAATCTATTTTGTCTCAGATGGAGGGCACTCCCTAAACAAGATAACCTGTAGTTTGGTATAAGAAGAGTGAAGTGGATGAAAGACATAGTATTTAATGATTGTGTGATGTTTTATAAGCTTGTGATAAAATTGAATAGAGATATCAAATGACTTATAGTCATTATAAATGCTAAGAAAGGTCAAACATATAAAAAGTATAGTTAGGCCTATTAGGCCTAGAAATAGGCCTAAACCCTACACGATGCCTAACATCATCCATGAAGCTACATAAACATTAAAAACCATATTATTAAATTTATGGGAGAATGAAATACTATTTTTAAACATTGGATGGAAAATAACATCACATAGGTGGTCAACTTGGCCTTTTTCCTCACAGACCTATTCAGAATGCATTGTAAGAGCTCGAGGGCCATGTTCTTTCACTCACATCTATACAAACCATGTGCATGAGACCTCAAGCACTTTAGGAGAGTTGATGGGGGTCCTATAATTTTAATTTGTGAAATTAATTCTAAATTTGGACATTAGGATTTATGAACAATCATTAACAATCTAAACCTCCTAAAACCATTGCTTGGACCCGATGGAGAAAGAATGAAAAAAATGCATAAAAAATGGGTCAAATAGATATGAAAGTGACTTAAACATGTTTTTAACTCTCCCAGGTCCCTTGACATCCACTTTTGTCATACTATCATTTGTACAGACAAGTCTAATACTATGTTTCTTATAGGATTTGAAGTGGGTTGTAGGTACAAAAGAAAATAAACAAGTGAGGATCACTTAAATATCTATGTGGGGACATTTTTAATATTCTAGAACTCAATTCTCACCATGGTTTTGAATTAAAACCTCTCTTATACATTTTTCATTATAGGCAGTCTAAATGAGATAGTGAAATGGAAAAATGATTGCCTAGTGAGATAGTGATCACGGTGACTTGGAAAATTTTGAGGTTTACCTAATGGAGTGGAAGGTAAAGAGGTTATAAAAAAGTGTCCTACATCCTTTATAATTCATATCCATGAACAATTTTAGGTTACTTAGGTGAAAAGTGTGAGGATAGACCTAGAGGGCCAGTGATGAATGAGTACAGGCAATGAATGACAAGTGACAAGGGTGAATTCATCAGTTAGGGAAGCATAAATGACTTACAATAACATATTCTCTACTTTATCATGTCAAATCATATGTGTTAAATCTCCTTATGGTAGTTTTTGACAATCAAGTGAACCCCTCACTATCATAAAGGTAGTTTCAAATTAAGACAATGAAGGGTCTATGCCAACTTGAGGAAGGTTCTCTATTTTAGATTGACACATATTCATGATAGCCTCTTGACTTATTTTACACTTCATTCCATGGAAATTTTTACTGGTTTCTAGAGTTTGACACTTGGTCTTGTGACCCTTCACATTCACTTCTCTTTTCTCTTCTCCTATGTATATATATTCAAGACTTTTTGGCTTTATAATGGATTGACAATTGGTATGGCAAAGCCCTACCAGTTTTGACACCTTATTTCATTCATTATCTACAATCTCTTGCCTAATTGTGTTAAGTGGTGTGTGTGGTTGACAAGTGATGAGTATGCTCTCCTTGCTTTTATTTCTGCTCTTGTATGTTTGTGTGAGTGATCTCTTTTAACAGGTTTCATAAAGTGTATTGTATTAAGTGTGTCTTGAAATGTGAGAGTGAATATTAGTGTATTGTATCATACCTTCTTTTTACCCACTTCTAGATATGCATAACAATTTACCTCTATGAGAAATACTTATGCTAGAAGGACATAGAGTTAAAGTCAATTTGAGTAGTCTTCTTTCTTAAGTACAGATGCACATTTTTTGTGTGGTTTCTTTTATGTCTCCTTCTTCCATTTTCACCCCTAATAGTGATTAGTCTAGTGTAGTATGATCCTAAGAGATAAATCAAGGGAACTAGCCCTCTCAAACCTAAAGATCTATCTCTTGTAGTAGCTTGCCTATAAAGGAAGATAGTTCCATGTTATCCTAAAATGTAGAAGGTATACTTGACTTCTATAGGGTATAATTTTAGGCTACAATAGTAACATTGGATATGAATCTATGGCATAAGTTGTAGTGATGGGTCCTGAAATATAACTTTTTTGATGTGAAGAGACAAGATCTTATCCTTCAACTATTATTTATACCTTTAGGGCCTCTAAGTGAAAACACATCACTTTGATCACATATAATATTCAAATGAAACTTGATTCCATGAGAACTATATCTAAATCCACCTAGAATCATGTTTTCCCTACTATTCAAGATCTTGAAAACACTAACAATAAATGTTGTCAAATTTGAAGCTATAGTTGGGTGTATGTGGATGGAGTTGGGGGATAATTCCCTGGAAATTTCTTGCAATCTATATTATTTATGAACACAACATATATGTGTTATGTCCATAAAATTTATGATTATTGTAATTTTAGGTTTAGGATATCAAGCCATAACACATATGTATTTTAGTATTAGGAATGTGTATGCATTCCTAACACGAAAAACATGTAAGCATAATAATGAATGTGTTTTAAAAGCTAAAACTATTTTTAAAAACCCACTAGTTCCCCCTAAATGTCCATTTGCATTTTCCATTTATTGTCTTGTGCCATCACCAGATCCCCTTTTTCTCTACTAGTTGTGCTACCATGTGATCTTCGTTAGAAATATGAAAACTTCACCACATTAATTATGCTACCACAAAGAAGAGGTAAGAGATAAAAAATAAACCTAATAACCCTAATTTTTTGTATTTTTTTGTCATGATGATTATTTTATTGATAAATTATGTTTTTTTAAATAGAGAGCTTTAGTTCAAGATGCCACCTTTCTAACCTTCCTCTTAAACCTCTTCCTAACCCTCCCCCTAAACCTTTGCCTATCCTATATATCCCTCTTATAGCTCCAAAATATCCCATAAGTATTCAAGAGGACCTAAATTCATGTATAGTGGAAAATAAAATTGAAATTGAGAAAATAATTAGGATGATGAGGGACCCCACTTCTACCAACATCTACTGCACCTCTCTAGCCAATACCCTAGAGTCGATAGTAGGTTGAGTTGACTTAGTAAAATTGATAGATGGGAATTATATAGGGATACATGTAGGGCTTATTATACTAAAAAATTGTTATCATAAGAGGTGAAGAACAAAGATATAAAAAAATGTAAAAAAAATTCCTTATTCATTAACCAACCACCAATGCACCATTTCCACTTACTGCTAAATGTTTCCCTATCCATCAATGCTAGCATAACTTGATTAAATACAATTCATGTGACCGATGGTGGATGGTGTTTTATTATCCACCATTTAATAACCATGAGATCTCATTGTCATTTTTGAAGAAACTCTATTGTGAGTTTTTCTTAAATGACATTCCAAACTATTTTGATTATGCTAAGTTTCAAGGTCGAGGGAAAGGCTCTGCATAGGATTGATAGGTGTATGTTGTGCACCTAATCAAAAACTTATAAAGATACCTACCTATAAACTAATTCATCACACAAATCCCTCTATGGTGAATGATTTCATGTGGATCAACACTGTGCATGCACTTATTGGACTTATTAATACACTCATTCAGCATACAAGTAGGTTTTCAGAGATTGATGTTGGAGATACTCCATGTAATGTTTGTACCAAACCCATGCCTACATATATTATGGTGATATATGAAGTATACCTTCATATGATGATGGTGGTGATTTAGAGGGCTTGGATGATATATTCTTGATGGATGAGTTTTTGGCACACACATTTGGTGTGCACGTGCTAGCTGCTACACTCATGCAAGTATCTTCCATATAAATTTCATGTTAAATTTAAGTTATATTTGAAAATTTTAAAGCTAAAAATTAATTTACACATTAATTGAGTAATATATATGTGATTTTATGTTATAGGAGGTTCCTTAACCATCACAATCCATAGGTGGATTCTTTGATCTTACCCAATCTATTATTACATTTATGGAACCATCTAGTGGACCATCCACTACTACATCCATTTGTGTTAGTCCAACACCATTAATGTATACAGAGGTAAAATTTTGAGTTAATATTATACTCTATGCACATTTACTCTATGTATATTCATTATTATACTTAACATTAATCTATCTATCAAGGATCTCAAAATTTGAGTACACTATTATTAAATACACTCTTGGTTTAATAAAGGATAAAAATTTTCCATATATCTTCAATAGTTTATATGAAACTAAGAAATGTTCGTTTTTTGGTTGATGAATGGAGTAGACACTCTTCCATCATTTTGAGTTGAGACAGACATACACATTACTATTGCAATGCCATTTTCATAAGCACTCATATAGGTACATATTGACGTATAATTTTGAATTGTAAAAATAGATTTAGTTTATTAATTTTACTACAGGTACTTGGGAAAATATAACTTATGTGAATGTATTGTGTATGAATGGTTGTTAAATGACATCTGAAATTCTAATTTAAATGATTAATAAAACACCTTCTCAAGTTTATTCATCATTTCACATGCCTATTCATGTATTTAAACCTATCATTGACCCAATTGAGTGTTAGAAGTAGGTTAAGCAAGATCATGAGCTTGAAGTAAGTGCATGTTTAAATGATTTTTTTTAATTATAGTTTAAAATTAATTTCTTAAATTCATTTCATGTATAGTATGTTAATTTTCTAATAATATTTGTATTTGAATAGGTTCAGCTACAAGCAACCTATCAGTGTAGGACTCGTAGTCAAAACTTTGAGTAATCCAAGGCATTCAATGGATATCCATCTATAAGTAAGGCATCCTAAAGAGAGTCTTATTAAAGGAAGGTGAAGATAGGGAGGCTATTTAATGATTAAGATGTCTTATATTATGTACTTTTTTGTATGCCTATATGGCAATGCATGCATTTTTGGCATTGTATGCATAAATGGCATTCACCTGAAATTAGATACTATGTTGTTAGATGATGTAATTTTGTGTATGCCTATATGGAAATATATGTATTATTGACATTGTATGTCTATATGGTATTCACCTAAAATTATAGCATGTCCTTATTTTATATGACTTCATGGTTTTTATTATTATTGTATTGACATGGTTTTCATTATTATTTTGTATGATTTTATGGTTTTTATTATTATCAATAATGAAGTTTAATGTTTGACCATTGATCCACATTTGAGAATGGAACATTATTTATACTTATATTACCATGAAGTGTAATGCTTGACCATTTATAAATAATACTACTTTATCTAGTTTCAAATTACTTATACCCATTTATTCAAGTTATGTAAATTATGTAAGAGCATCAGCTAAAAGACCCAAGTTTGTACATATTAATCAAAAGGAATCAAGTAGGTTATATTATAGTCAATAATAAGCATTTTTATTCTTCAAAATATCATGTATGGTTATGTTTAAATGATTTTTGGTATTTTGAGGCCTTTATATAGGTGATATCACTTGATGGATCTTTCCTTCTTAACTCTCTTAAGGGAAACATACAACTTTGGAGACAATCAATTTGAGTCTTGATATAAACTCTTTACAACTTGGGAATTTATGTGTTTGAATAAATCCCTATTTTATAATAATGAAAAGACTAAGATATTTTCACTTGACTCAAATAAATCCTTTGTATGGGTTCAAACATCCACTAAGACACTTGATAATCCAAAACCTAAACTCTGTCTCAAGACTAATATAGGATTGTTTCAGAATAATTATGCCTTAAGAATTATATTTTTGACTCTTGAAATCCTTATATAGTATTTTTAAAGTCCTTTAAATATCTATATATTAAATTTATTGTTAATAAACCAATTTTCATTCATTGTTTTCTTAAAAAAATCAATTTTGAACCAATTTTGTGTTTTAGGTCTCTAAGCCTAATTGGCTCTTCGTAGGTCAAATAACTTATTAGGTTATTTATCCACTTAAAAATAACTTACTCAAGATATATTAATGATAACAAAGGTGTCTCAAGTATCATAAAAATATTATTGACTTCATCTACAATAATTCTCATCCAAAATTGTTCTTGGTTGTCTTGACAAATCAACACCTATAGGAAATACTGTCACAGTCCATGATTTATTCTCTCAAAAGTCTCATTCATAAAAATAAATATTGAAATAATTTATAGACATGATCCTTAACAATATTTAAAAAATAATAATTCCACCAGTTGAAAACAAATATATGAGTCTTTTAATGTCACTAAACCCTGTTTTCGAGTTTTTTTGAGTTTTAGAAGTCGAGATCTTATTATTGATTATTCATAAAATCTAAGACTTACCCAATTTGTTCAAAACTTAAAAAATACTCTTATAAGAATCATTCAAGTAATCCAAGTTTAATTTTTAATTCATTCATGAGTTTTCACATGATATAAGCGATTGAGAAGACTATCCTCATATAAAAATAGGGGTATTATGAGTTCCAAGGAAACAAACTTTAATCTAAGCTCAAACACATTATAGACTTGAATGAATCACATTTATTTATGAATAATAAATATGAATACATAGGTTTAAAACAAATATTATCCTTTATTGACAAGAAATTTACCAAAACATAATTATAGAACCTTGTTGAGTAGACTGTAAACCGCCATTAGTCTCTCGAGTGGTGTAATCTAGCATTTTTATCCTGTTAAAGGTCTTGTAAGGCTGAAATGTACTAGGATATATGATGATCATTTTGTTATATAATTTTAAAAAATTTAAGTGTGTATATTTAATTGATATTATTTCTTAACTTCTCCAACTTAAGTTAGTAAATGGCCTTTTAAAATAGTATTCTATTATATTTTACTTTAATTTATCCAATGAATATGACTATGACTTCTATAATCCCTCTAAGACACAATGGTCATGAAATAGTCATATTTACCTCAAAATTCTAGTTACAAGTGCATTGACGGCCCTCCTTCATTCTCCTTGCATCCTTATACATCATTTTTTAGCTTCTAATAGCCTCTTTGAGATGCATTTCAATCATGAAATCTCTCTCTCTCTCTCTCTCTCTCTCTCTCTAGGATTCATGAAAACATTTTCTCTCTGTTAAGGAATCAGCCTTATACATCATTATAATAGTCTCTTGAAGATAAATTATAGACTTGCATATAGATGTAATGATTCATGAGAGCTTACACAAACCCTAAAAATTCATGCTTGAAGTTCAACCCTTGATTAAGAAGCCTATAATGAACCTTTAATTGAAGCTAAATATGTAGTTGGAGAATTCCACTTTCGGTGCTTCTTGATTGAAAATAGAACTAAAAACATGTTTATAGGGTAGTAAAATGTCTAGTAACAGGTTATTTTCCTCCCATCATGCCTATTTGACAAACCCACCACTCATTTCAAGCTCAATAATTCCCTTCCCAACATAAGAAAAATACAAAATTTTAGCCTAACTTCAGACATGCATAAAATAAAAATAGTAAGTTATATAGATGAAATATAAGATCCATCATGTGAATTTTAAATACCTATAATTTAACCTTATATAAAGTGAGTATAAACTCATATAGCAATGCATGGCACAAGTTTTAGTAATGGGTCTTGAAATGCAACTTTTTGGTAGTGAAGAGACAACTTCTTGAGCTCCAACTAGCATTTATACTTATGGGACTCCCAGGTGAAAATACATCACTATGAACACATTTATATTGGAAAATTACATATTATAAAACTACCATGATGTACAAATATACTCATAAGCACATTTTCACTACTATTCAAGAACACAAAAACACTGACAATAAATGTTGTCAAAGTTGAAGTTATAATTGGAAAACCCCATTTATGGTTCTTCTTGGATGAAAATGGTGTTTTAAAAATGTATGGAGGGGAGGATAACATCCAATACTAGGTTCTTGGCCTCCCATCACACCTGGTTGATAAAACCACCACCCATTTTGGGCTCAAGAATGCCCTTCCCAACATAGGAAAAATGTAGTTTTTAGCCTAACTTCAAGCATGCATACAATGAAAATAGTAAGTTGTATGGATGAACCATAATATCCCTCTTTTATATGTGAAATATATATATAATTACATTGTGGATCAAGTTAGTATAAACTTAAAGGGCAATGCATGTCATAAGTTACAATAGTAGGTGCTAAAATGCAACTTTTGGGCAATGAAAAGACAACTTCTTGAGCTCCAACTAACATTTATGCCTTCGAGACCCCCAAGTACAAATCCATCACTCTTAACATGTCTATATTGTAAAATTACATATGCTCAAATTACCATGACATCCAAGTCCATGTTAAGAACCTCTATTAACTAATACATAAAATACACACAAATACTGAATATATTAATAAAATATTCCTTTTTGGTGGGAAGGAATAACTCCATAATCACTTGCCACTTCGAGGGGGATACTTCCATAGATCAATGCTCAATTACAATTATTATTATTAATGCATTACAATGGTTTATTCTCTCTTATTTATACTATTATAATCTACCCAACTCCTTATTCTTATGCATGTGGTACTAAACCACTATTCATTATTCTACTATTCTACCCCTCTCTAGGTACATTACCTTCCATCCCCCTTAAATATGTTTCACCATTGAAACATGATAAGAAATAGGAGGAGGACCAAATTAAGGTTAGACCATACATATGAAAATAGGTTGAAGACCAAATAGAGGCATGTTCATGTTTCCTTTTTTGCTTCAATTTCTTTTGCCTATGCTTCAATATGAACATGTACACCAATAAGGTGAACATGAGAACTATAACTAAAGGTTGAAGTGAAATTTTAACCATGATGATCATATCCTCAAATTGAGAGCAAGTGTGTTCAAAATAGTCATCATGGTGAATGAATTGAGGATATATGCCATCCCCCTTAGCATTTTTCTCTAAGAGATTTCAAGACTTGTTTCCCTGCTTGGGCTATGCAATCGTTAGCTTGGTCTCATCAAGGGCCTATGCAAGCATGGTGATTTATTGAATGGGCTAATCTAGAAGCTATTGAGGTGCATCCAAAATAGAATCAATGACCTCTATAGAGAGATATTTAATGGCCTAGAGAGGTGGTGTTGTGTTGAGTTGTTTCTAGTTGATGTGATCTTGAGATAGCTTAGCCAAGCCCACTACTTCCATCATTGTCTGAGGGTGCCACATTTGAACCTCCACTCAAATATTATCTTGAAGTTCGTTGATGAAGCAATGAATGAATAATGTAGTAGAGGTGACATTG